>VDFB02258575.1:0-177454 GCA_007258455.2 Sequoia sempervirens
TTTTTCCCCATTTTCAAATAACATAAGGCTAGAGGGGAAGAGAAGGGTAAGAACCAGTTGCATTGGGAAGATACAATATATTAGAAGTGATATAGTGAGAATAATAAGTAGAGACAAAACTAGAAAAAAGTAGAATTGAGAAGGATTAGAGCATAATTGAAGGATTGAATATACTGTAAAGAATAGAGCATCACCATGGGTGGCAATATTATCGAAAGGAACTAGCAGTACATACCTAGCTATTGGAAGACATACTAGTGTTACCTATTTTTAAACATGCTGGTTGGATGGACTACTTCTTGAAACTCACAAAGTTCAATGAAGTTATGACACAACAATTTTCTTTTGTACTTTATAAAATGACGAGGAAACTATAAGAAGTTTGAAGCTAGATGCTTCAGAGGATGCCATTTTTAAGCTATCATGTCTACCACAAGAAGGGGAAGAGTTTCCAGTCAGGGCAAACATCGTAGTTGCTAGGAATGAATTCAAAGAATAGGGAGAAAACATCGATAGTTCTTCTCATGGTATAAAAAGATTGTCCTTACCTTGGGTATGGGCCTCAATAGCTTCTTATATAATTAGGTACTTAACTTGTGATGGTAGGAAGTCCCTATTATACACAATCCATTTAAAAAAATTTATCCATCTTCACCATGATAGGTGTGTAAATGTTCCCAATTTTCTTTATAATCTATTGAAAAGAATGAGTTCAAAGTATAAAAGGAAGAGGAAGAACACAACATTATCACATTACTGCTTAGTCACCTTGTTGAGAAAAATAAGTTTGAGGGTTCAGTCCCCACATGTTTCATGGGAGAGTTTCTTAAATTATGGTCATATCAATAACATTCTTAAGGAACCTGTTATTCCAAAAAATGTAGAATTATCCATTGTATCAGGAAGGGAAATGCACATTAGCTCACTTGCTACTTCACCTACCTACAACAGAGGAGAGCTAGAGCAGTAGAGCCTACAAGACTCCCAACTTCCAGTGTCTGAGCAACCCATAGTAGAAGATACCTAGGAAACCCCTACATCTAGCAAAAAACCAAGAACTAGGAAAAGGAAAGGTGAATCTTCTTCTATAGCTACAAGGAGGTAGAAGAAATATTAAATTGAAGGGTCTACTCATAGATAAACTCTATGGATTATAGTTTCTAGAAACAAATCTATGCCTATGGAGGGTGAAGATTAGGAGTTTTTGTTTGGTAGATCTATTTTACCTAAACATATTGAGAACCCACCATGGAGAGCCTTTGGAAGAAGTTGGGTAACCTATACTAGGCTAAATCATTGGTAAATAAGTATCTTTAGAGTTACAATATTATTTAATTATTGGCGATGAGAATTCAAATATAAATCACTTACCTAAGATGTGATAAGCTCTCCTCACAAATTACCCCAAGTTTTTGGTGCAAGAGCATCTAGGGTGTAAGAGAAATCTTGCATCACCCAAAAAAATAACTTTTTATTTCTATTTTGGTTTTGGTGAACAAGGGATAAAATTAGCAAGTTTCTATTTTTACTAAGTTTGCATATGAATCCATTGGAACTTGAAATTTTCCCCAAAACTTTGGAATGGTGAATTGCACATTGTGGGTGAGTTTTGAGCCAAGATTAGTTCTAGAATGGTAGATATTAATCATTTAAGTTTAATTTTATGGGCCTGAAACATGGCCAAAATCTATTTAAGAAATACATACTCAATTGGGAGATTAGATCAAAATATATGGCTCCCAAAATTTGTACTAAAATTGAAAAAAATCTTGGGTGGGAAAAAGGGATAGTTGGATTCATATATGGCACCCAAATGGAATTCACAATTTGATGACATGCATAAAATAATATAAATTCATCGCAAATGGAAAGAATCTCATAGAGGAAAAGGAGATTGGGAAGTTACCACTTTCAACACAAAGTTAGGTGTTATTTTTGGTGGCCATTATTGTCATTTCAAGAATTGCATGTGTTATTTTCCTATATGTATTGCAACCCATATTGTTGTAACAAAGGTATTATGATCTTAATAATTGCATTACATATTTTGTAGTTGTTTTGGTAAAAGAATAATAAAATTTGCATACTTCTTTGTCCTTGATTTTTTGTTGTTTGTGTATGATTTTGTTTGAGTGAGAGACCCCTTCATCATTGTCTCCTCTTTCCAATCATTGAAATATTAATTTTTTTTATTTCTTTAACTTGTTATTTATATTTTACATGGAGAGGGTTGCATGTATAATAAGCATTTTACCTCATATTTTCATTATTAGCTTATTATTTATGTTTTACACAAAAGGGTTGCAAGCATAATGCATTGTTTTCTTTATATTTTATATTATTTGGGTGTATGATAAATGAGAAGAGATACATTGAGTGTTATCAAGTTTTAAAAAAAGGTCAATGTAAGTTGATAGTTTAAAGTAGAGAATATTCGATGAATTGATTTTTTGGCATCATAAGATGACTATGTGGTATAACTATATCTTGGAGATTGCAGTATCTCTCCAATAATATAATTTTACAACACTTTTATACTTTTGTTTTGGAACTAGAAGGGTAAAGCACATTGAAAATTTATTTTTATGATTAGTTGTATATAGATATACACATACTATTCTAAGAAACAACTATAATTGTGAAAATTTCACATCTTTGATATGAATCCATTGCATAGCTTAATACATTTTACATGAAAAGATACAAAATTTTCATAAATTTTCATAAAATTATTATGAAAATAAATTTCCAATGAATTGATGTTGCCAAAATCTTAATATTCCTCATTTATTTTGAGTCCAAATAAAAAAGGTTTTAAATAAATTAGTTATTTTAAAATATTTTCAAAAAAATTATTTAAAAAAGATGTGACCTTTTATGTAACTTTCTCACTTTAATAAAGTAGTGGTCCTATTAAAATAAATTAATCCACACCAAAAGATAGCCCTTACAAAATACTGCCCACATTGTAGACAAAAGAAAGCTAACTGCAAATGCAAAAGAGTGGCAAGTATTTCGGAGGAAAAATAAGGGAAATTG
The DNA here is from genome assembly GCA_007258455.2 of Sequoia sempervirens. Taxonomy (NCBI): domain Eukaryota; kingdom Viridiplantae; phylum Streptophyta; class Pinopsida; order Cupressales; family Cupressaceae; genus Sequoia; species Sequoia sempervirens. The sequence goes on from VDFB02258575.1 coordinate 3,040, forward strand.
TACTTTCATGCACTAGAAGATGAAGATGGACTTGAGTGTTCCATATTTCTCAAAGGAAACCATGGCATCAAATACAAGGTATGTCTTTAGACCTTTTGAATTACAACATGTCATTTCCTAGTAGCAATTCAAATTTCTCTAGTTGGAACCCTTAACCTTGGGAAAATCCACAAAACCAATACAAAAATACTCAACCAAATTGGAACCAACAGCAATAAAACATGTGGCCACAACAAAAATTTCAAGGACCTAACTACAATTATCAATGGTCACCTCAACAGAACCAATGGCAGCCCTAGTGGCAAAGAGTCCAACAATGGCAAAACAAAAGTATGAATTACCAGTAGCCACAATAGCAAGCCATTATGTCAAACCCAACAAATCCATTACCATAGCCACCTAGAGCACCTCATTTTCCAAACCAACTTGCACGTAACCCAAATAACAATCATGTTCAATAGGCCTATACTAATGAAGCTATTCAATACCCTCCTTATGGGGTAGAGGTGAGTGATGTCCACCTCAGATTAGAGAAAATATTGGTTAGGCCCTCATCCCCTCAAATCACTGATTTGGTTGATGAGGAACCCCTAGCAAAGACCTTAGGCAATCCACCTAGGGAGCCTATGTCAAATTAGGTTAACCAAACCAATTCAAGTCCAAAACCTCCATTTCCTAAGAGATTATTTGTTAAAGGCATAAAAAAAAAGTTGAAACTGATTTATTAGGTCAACTTAAAGATGTTTTCATCAAAATCCGCCTCATTCATGCCATCAAGGAGGTGCCTATTTACACTAAGACAGTGAAAGAGTTATTCCTAAAGAAGCCAGATAGAAAATGAAAGGACCCTCAAACTGTACATGTCATAGGAAAACTTGCAGATATTATGCTAGGAAACATAACCGTCCCTAAGTATGCAAACACTGGGAGTCATGTGGTAGATGTCAAGATAAATGCCACTCTCATTAAAAACACCTTATTGACTTGGGAGCAGCTTTTAATGTGACATGACCAAAGGGAAAATGCAACTATTACAATTAATAGAGCTCACACCTACCCCCACTATCCTATTGTTGGAAAATAGGTCAACAGTTAAACCTAAGGGCATCATTGAGGATTTGGTCATAACACTAGATTCATGGGAGTACCCTATATATTTCATGGTATGACATCCTAAAGCTCATCTTGCAAGTTACCCCCTCATCCTAGGAAGACCATGCCTAGCAACAACAGATGCATTTATAGGTTGTAGGTCTGGAAATATGATATCTCTAATGGAAATGTGACTAAGAAATTAGTCCTCTATCCACTAGCTCAACCACACACAAATATAGACCAAACCATTTGGCCTACCCTAGATGACAAAGACCACTATTCCTTGAAAACCCTCATGACTATAGAATGCAACCCCTTGTTAAACAACCAAGATGAGGATGACTTAATAACAAACATCATACAAATTAACTACAGTAGGGAACTGTATCAACAAGACTGTCTGGCATGTTTATAAGATCCTATGCATAATGTTATCCCTGCCAGTTCATCTAAGTCAATCCCCCAAATTTTTCATACTTTACTACCACAAAAATGTGCCCTAGACATAGTAGGACTTGAACTCTCATCATTTCAAATAACATCCATGAATTTGGAAATTATGCCAAGTAAAATGTTGAATGTTAACAATGAATTAACTATTGCACAACAGACCTCCTTGACCATTGTGTTGAAGGCACACATAGTAGCCTTTACATGGGATTCCCATGAAAAGAAGGGGATTGAGACAACATTTTTTATGCACAAGATATACATCAATGATTGTCTTAAATCCATAGGGAAACCCAAAGGAGGATGACCTTGCACTTAGAGATATAGTTAAAATAGAATTATAAAAATTGGTTGATGCAGGATCCATCTATCATATTTGTGACAGTCAATGGGTGTCACCTTTAGTAATTGTACCAAAGAAAGGAAAAAATTGGAGTGTGTGGATTATAGAGAATTAAATTCTTCCACTAGGAAGGACCACTTTCCACTACAATTTATTGACCAAGTACTTGATTCACTAGCAGGGAAAGAGTACTTCTCTTTTCTAGATGGATTCAGTGGCTATAACCAAATTAAGATAGTTCTAGAGGAATAGGATAAGACAAATTTCACATGCCCTTGGGAAATATATGCTTATTCTATCCTACCATTTAGGCTATGTAATGCTGCAACCACTTTCCAAAGGGTAGTGTTGAGTATCTTCTTACATTTTACACATTATTCCATGGAAGTCTACATGGATTATTTCACAACTTATGTGGATACATATAATGATGCACTTGGTAACTTGGAGAAGGTCCTAAAAAGGTGTCAACAAAACAATTTATCACTGAGTCATAAAAAAAGTTTCATGATGATGACAAAAATAATTATACTAGGACATTTTATGTCAAAATATGGAATTCAAGTAGTTCCTAATAAAATTGAAATAATCTCGACACTCCCCCCATGCCTCAAAGAAAAAAATATGTTAGAAGTTTTCTAGGACATGTTGGGTACTATAGAAGATTCATTCAAGACTTTAGAAAACTTGCAACCCCACTATTTGTTTTACTCACAAAAGATGTAGAATTTGAGTGGACAATTTTTTTTCAACACTTTTTTGAAGCACTCAAGGTAGCATTAACAAAAGCATCTATCTTAAGAGGGCCATATTCGACGTTACCTTGCTACATCCATACAAATTATTCTAATTTTTCTATAGGGGAAATGCTTCAACATAATGAAGGAAACAAAGAGTATGTCATATATTATATCAACAAGAATCTACAAAGAGTAGAAATCAATTATACAATGATAGAGAAAGAGATGTTGGAAGTTGTTGATGGGCCATAAATAAGTTTAGACACTACATCATAGGATATCTTGTGTTCATACACACTAATCACACAACAATCAAATATTTAATGAATAAACCAATGGCTCGTGGTATACTTTCCAAATGGTTGTTATTTCTCCAAGAGTTTGACATCACCATAGTGGATAAGCCAAGTAAAGAAAATGTAGTGGCAATTTTTTTATCTAGGCTACCAACTCAATCAATAGAATATATTGTTGATGATTCCTTCTCAAATGAGCATTTATTTTCTCTCTCTATATACACCTTGGTTTGTTGATATTTCCAACTATCTAGTAGCAAGACACACACCACCTCATTTCTCACCTAGAGGAAAAAGACAATTGATTCATTAAATTTTTCCCTAGTCATGGATAGTTGGTTACTTATTCTAAAAACGCCCAAATAATATAATGAGAATATGTATTAGATTATATGTTGAGGTCTATGATATCCTCAAATAATGCCATGATGAACCCTATGGGGGACAATTTGTAGCAAAAAGGCTAGTACTAAAGATTATCAATGCTAGCTATTATTAGATAACTCTTCATAAGGATGCAATAAAGTACACTAGGAGTTGTGATAGGTGTTAGAGAATGGGAAGGGAAACAAAGATAGATGAAATTCCATTGCAACCATAGTTGTTAAAAGCACCATTTGATAAATTTTGGGATTATACTTCATTGTGTCCATCTCACCAACATCAAACAATAAGGAGTATATACTGGTATGCACATATTATCTTACAAAGTGGGTAGAATTTAAGGCTCTGTAGTTTGTAGGAGATGGGAATGTGGAAAATTTTCTATATGGATACATATTCACAAGGTATGGAGTTCCAAGGGAAGTTGTAACAAACCAAGATCCCCATTTTACATCAGAGTTGATTACCAAATTGGTTAAAGAGTATGAGATTAGGCACAAAAATTTCACACCCTATCATCCTCAAGACAATGGGTAGGTAGAAGTGACAAATAGAGAAATTGAGAACATCTTGACCAAGAGAGTACAAATTTATAGGAAGGATTGGGTACCCAAATTTCCATAAGTAGTTTGGACCTACATAACAACTTGGAAAACTACAAGGTTTACACCATATGAGTTGGTGTATGGAGAGAAAGTAGTTCTTCCTCTAAAATTTGAGTACAAAACATTGAGGACAACAATAACATTGGGCATGCAATTGACATCAACATAAAATGAGAGATTACATAACTTAAATACACTTGATGAAATCAAAATGGAAGCTATTCACCACATTGAAGCTATTCAAAATCAAAGAAATAAATGGCACAATCAATTTATCAAAACAAAAGAATTGAGTGTACGAGATTGGGATTTTCTTTAAATGGTTCTATATAGAAGGACTACAAGGGAAAGTTACAAACAAGGTGGATTGACCAAAATGAGATACAATAGGTATTCCCAAATAGGGTAGGCTGATTATAGATAATTGATGTAGTCAAATTCTCATTACTAGTCAAATTCTCATTACTAGTTAATGGGCATAAGATCCATTTTACCTAAACATATTGAGAACCCACCATTGAGAACCTTTGGAAGAATTCGGGTAACCTATACTAGGCTAAATCATTGGTAAATAATTTTCTTTATAGTTACAATATTATTTAATTATTGGTGATGAGAATTCAGATATAAATCACTTACCTGAGATGTGACAAGCTCTCTTCTCAAATTACCCCAAGTGTTTGATGCAGGAGCATCTAGGGTGGAAGAGAAATCTTGCATCACGCCAAAAAATATTTTTTTATTTCTATTTTAGTTTGGTGAATAAGGGCTAAAAATAGTAGGTTTCTATTTTTATTAAGTTTGTATATGAATGCATTGGAACTTGAAATTTTCCCCAAAACTCTAGATTTTTAAACTACAAATCATGGGTGAGTTTTAAGCTAAGATTAGTTCTAGAGTGGTAGATACTAATCATTTAACTTTAAGTTGATGGGCCTAAAACATGGCCAAAATATATTTAAGAAAAAGAAACTCAATTGGGAGCTTGGATCAAAACTTATGGCTCCCAAAAGTTGTACTAAAATTGAAAAAAATTCTTGGGTGCGAAAAAGGGATAGTTGGATTCATAGATGGCACCCAAATGGAAGTTACAATTCGATGACATGCATAAAAATCATATAAATTTTTCACAAATGAAAAAAATATTATAGAGGATAAGGATATTGGGAAGTTACCACTTTCAGCACAAGGTTAGGTGTTTTTATTTCTGTTGGCCATTATTGTCATTTCAATACTTGCATGTGTTATTTTCCTACATGTATTGCAACCCATATTGTTGTAACAGAGGTATTATGATCTTAATAGTTGTATTACATGTTTTGTAGTTGTTTTGGTAAAAGAATAATAAAAGTTGCATACTTCTTTGTCCTTGAATTTTTGTTGTTTGTGTATGCTTTTGTTCAAGTGAGAGGCCCCTTCATCATTGTCTCTTCTTGCCAACCATTGAAATAGTTGATTTTTTAATTTCTTTATCTTGCTATTTATATTTTACATGGAGAGGGTTGCATGTATAATAAGCATTTTATCTCATATTTTCATTATTTGCTTATTATTTATTTTACACAAAGAGGGTTGCAAGTCTAATGTATTGTTTTCTTTATACATTTTACATTATTTGGGTGTATGATAAATGAGAAGAGTTACATTGAGTGTTATCAAGTTAAAAAAAAGGTCAATGTAAGATGATAGTTTAAAGTAGAGAAGATTTGATGACTTAATTTTTTGAAATCATAAGAGGACTATGTGTTATAACTATATCTTGTAGATTATAGTATCTCTCCAATAATATAATTTTACAACACTTTTATGCTTTTGTTTTGGAAACATTGAAAGATTATTTTTATGATTAGTTGTATATAGACATAAACATAGTATTCTAAGAAACAACTATAATTGAGAAAATTTCACATCTTTGATATGAATCCATTTCATAGCTCAATATATTTTACAAGAAAAGATACATTTTCATAAATTTCCATAAAATTTAAAATAAATTTCCAATGAATTGATGTTACCAAAATCTTAATAATCGTCATTTATTTTGAGTCCAAACAATAAAGTTTTTAAATAAATATGTTATTTTAAATATTTTCAAAATAATTATTTAAAAAAGATGTGATTTTTTATGTAATTTTCTCACTTTGATAAAATAGTGGTCCTATTAAAATAATTAAATCCACACCAAAAGATGACCAAAATATTATATATTAAGTTAAATTTTACATATGTAAAATTTATAGTCATTGTAGAGAAGAATGATGGTGCATGTTAATATATATAAAAGAATATTTTTTAATTTTCTTTCTATCTTCTTTGTATAGTCAACCAAAAAACATGTCTAGCTTAAATTACACACCACCTTTAAATATCCTCAATTTATTCCAACATTAAGCATTGCCTACTTGTATAATCTCATAATAAATTAAACTGAGACTAATCTCATATAATAGAACTTAAAATATTACAATATTGTAAAAAATATATTTAAAAACAAGGTAACAACAATTGACCATTGTACTAGATGACTAAAGAGCTAAGATGTAGATGTAGAACAATCTTCAGGAGTATTCCTTGGACCACTTGTCCTCTCAAGCAAAGGTGAGATATCTATGGGCAAATGAAAATCTCTAGGAGTGCCAAGAAATGCACTTGTTATTTGTTCTAATCTCTTAACTATCTCCATCATATTTGGGCGTTGTTGTGGTAACTCCCTTGTGCAAACCAATCCTACTTGCATACATTGAGTAAGGCATGCCAATACCATTGATAAGTCTATTTCATTAACATCTCTAAGCAAGTTGTTGTCCACCACTTCTATTAGTCTATTTGGAAAGTCCATACTTGCCCATTTTGGAAGATTGATACCTTCTACAAACATGTCATCTGTAGGTCTCCTCCTTGTCAACAACTCTAAAAGTAGAATTCCATAACTATATACATCACCTTTTGCTGAAATTTTTCCACCTATTCCATACTCTGAAATATAATAAAATAACAAGTAAATCTCATGAAATTTGAAACATAGATATAAAATATCAAAAATAATTTAATAAAATTTATATTCTAATATACAAAATCTATACCTGGTGCAATGTAGCCAATGGATCCCCTGAGTGCATTTGTAGGAGTCTGTGAATCCATTACATTCTCAAATAGGAGTTTGGTAATGCCAAAGTCTGCTATATATGGAGTCATATCATCCCCTAGCAATACATTATTAGGCTTTAGGTCACAATGGATGACTTGGACAAAGCAATGATGATGTAGATATTCCATTCCTTGTGCTACATCCTTTTCTATTTTTAATCGGTCACATAAACTTAATCTGCATTCATCTCCTCCCTCGGGATAGAGCCATCTCTCCAAGCTTCCATTTGACATGAATGGAAGAACCAATGCTTTAAAATCAAGGTTAGAGCAAACTGAAATAATTTTGATCACATTGCGGTGTCTAACTCTTTTTAACACATCACATTCTCTGTCAAAACTTTGGAGAGAATTTTCATCATGCAAATTGAGAACTTTAATAGCAATGTTTGTGCCATTGTTGAGAATCCCTCTATAAACAGATCCAAAACTACCAACCCCTAGCAAATTGGTCCTACTGAACCCATTAGTTGCATCTGCAAGTTCTTCATATGAAATTCTTTGAGGCCCAATGTTGAGGTTAGTGGGCCTCTGACTAGTATGTCTCCTTCTATAGAAAATTATAATCAATACAAAAGACATAATGAAGATTGCAATGCCAATCACAATTAACATTGTCACCTTTTTAGATACTAAGATCTGTCTTTGTTTGGAATCAGAGCATGGCTGCAAATTAATCCACTTGCCACAGAGGCCAATATTTCCTGAAACTATTGACCCATCATTTGTTGCAAAAAAACCTCCCTTTGGAACCTCTCCCGTTAATTTGTTTGAAGAGAGATTGATATGCTGAAGCATTTTCATTTCTTGGAAAGCCATTGGGATTGCACCTGACAAATTATTTCTTGAGAGATCAATATCAAGAATATTTTTTAGATTTGTGAGTGATGCTGGTATTGGGCCATCAAATGAATTCCATGAAAGATTCAAATACTGCAAGTTTGTGCAACTTGATAGTGCACGTGGAATTTCACCAGAGAAGTTATTGAGAGACACATCTATAGCTTGGACCATTACCATTTTACTCATCACTAAAATGGAACCTTGTAATAAATTGTTGGAAACATTGAAATAAAATTGGAGATTTTTAAGCCCACCCCATTCAAGAGGTATGCTTCCTTCTAGTTTGTTTTGAGACAAATCCACTACCTCCAAAGTGATACATCTCCCTAAACTAGCAGGCATTTTCCCTGAAAGTTTATTGTGATTAAGATAAAGATCTCTTAGTTGTGGAAGATTGCCAAGAGCATCTGGAATTTGTCCTGAAATCATGTTTTTCCCCAATGATAATAGCCCAAGCCTCTTTGCATGACCTAAACTTTCTGGAATTCTCCCATATAAATTATTTTTTCCCAAACCCAATCTTTCAAGATTTTGAAGTTGACCAAGTGTGGATGGAATGGTTCCATTGAGATGATTGCCATGTAAGGCTAAGGCTGCCAACTTTGTGAGGTTGCTAATGCTACTTGGTATGTTCCCCTTAATTTTATTGGAGGATAGGCCCAAAATATGGAGTTGGCTTGATAGTTGTCCAATTGAAGAGGGCAAAAGGCCAGTGAGATAGTTATTAGACAACACCATTTCTTGTAAATAAGAGCAATTAGTCAAGGCTGTTATAAAAGACAAGCCATTGCTTCCACTCACAAGATTGTTTTCCCATAACAAAAGCATTTGAAGTTGAAGCAATTTTCGAAACTCTAAGGGAACTTTGCCATTAAGTTGGTTTTTCTGTAAAGAAACAATTTCAAGTTGAGTGCAATTAAAGAGGGAGGTTGGAATTTCTCCTGTGATTTGATTTCCCAACAAATATAGTTGTTGCAACTCTAATAGTTTTCCAATTTGTGAGGGAATAGCACCGTGGAGTATGTTCCCACTCAAATCTAATATAGTTAAGGATGACATGTTTCCTATGGAAGCTGGGATTGTACCTTTTAGTTGGTTAAATCCTAAACTAAGAGTCTCTAAATGGGAAAGTAGGCCTATGGAAGCTGGGATTGTACCTGTTAGTCGGTTTTCTCCTAATTCAAGAGTCTCTAAATGGGAAAGTAGGCCTATGGAAGCTGGGATTGTACCTGTTAGTTGGTTAACTCCTAAAAGAAGTGTCTCTAAATGGGAAAGTAGGCCAAGCTGGGAAGGAATATTGCCACTCAGATGGTTAAAAGACAATAAGAGAACTTGCAAAAAATGACAGCTTGCTAGAGTGGATGGAATGGAGCCTTCCAATTCATTTTTAGACAATCTAAGTATCCTAAGCCGAAAAAGCCTTCCCAATTGAGGAGGAATGTGGCCGTGGAAGCTATTATTCCAGAGAGCAAGTACTCTAAGAAAGGAGAGATTGCCAAGGAAAGGAGAGATGGGGCCCACTAAAGACATACCTGTGAGATTCAAGGAAACCACACGTTGATGACGAGAAGAGCAGGCAACACCAGTCCAATTGCAGAAAGAGTGATGGGGAGACCAATCAGACAAGCCTCCTGAAAGAGAATGTTTGAAAGCCAAAAGAGCTTCTTCATCAGAATGATAAGAAGGAGAAGAAGAATAAGAAATTGGTATTGCAAAGAGAAATAATGAAAAGAGCATGAGACAGTAGTTGTTTGACATCATCTTGGAGTGCATCCACACTGGTTATCCGATGGTGTTTGTTTAGGGAAATATGTTTGGTATTTAAAGGAGGAGATAACGCGGAGTCGAATTAAAAAACGCGTAGTCGTCTCTTTTAACGTCAACTCCAGTCTGCGCTCTTGTCTTTTATTGCGAATAATTAGCGAGGATAACTCTTATCTTTTATTGCGAATAATTAGGGAAATATGTTTGGTTATCTTATCTTCGTCTGTTGTTGCCGGGCATTGCGCATAAATTATAATAAAGGGAGGAATATTTCTTTTTAATGTGACGTTGCATTTATTTCAATTCCATTCCGCGCTCGTCTCTTGGCTGGTCAAAAGCGCGAGAGAAAGTTGTGGAAAATGTATGATCTCACTTTCCTAATAATTAGAGAATTTCTGTTGTCGAATGAAAAGCTAGTGTTATTGACATGAGCGCGGAATTAAAGGTATACAAAAGAAATTCACGAGATGATATTGGCCAGGGATAACAGTTTTCTTTCCGTCATTCCGCGTGCTTGGCCAGCATAGACTTTGTTATTGTAATGGCCGGCAAGAAGACATGAGTGCGGAATTAAAGAAATTTGCGAGATTGCCCAGCGTACACTCGTTAGTCGTTATTCGCGAAATTATTAGGAAAGTGAGATATCCATTTTCCACAACTTTCTTTGGCGCGATTGACAAGCGATAACACTCGGTTATTCCACAAAGATACTCCTCGCTAATTATTCGTAATGTAACATATTTTTTCCCTATATAATTAATCGCAAAGTGAATGAGATGACTCCGCGTTTTTTATGCATTGACCACGGTTAAGTGCTGGTGTGGGGCCCAATTACCTGTCCCGCTTGCTATCCCCGTTTCCATTTTTCCCGTTCACCGTTAGCATTCAAATTGTTCCCGCGCAGTCTCACCGTTTCAGCACATTCAAAAGCTAGGTTAATGAGAAGTAGCCAAAGGTCTCAAAAATAAATGGAAATGCTAGGTTTCAAGGAATGGAGGGAAAAAATATATTAAACAGTTTTTGATAGTTTATATTTTTCTTAAAATGTCAAATGAAAGGCACTAAAATGACCAAGCGTTATAAAATTTTCATATGACAACTAGGGGTGACCACTAACCATCATATTCTAGGCATAGCTGCAACACCTCGTAGAATCTATTATTTAGCATGTATCTATTTCAAAAATTAAGTGTCACTTCTAAGCTGACTATAATCCTTAGTCGTTTGATAGAAATTGCTTATTTCTCAAATACTTAAGTAGTGTAATTGATTATGGATATTTTCAATTTCTATTATTATAGTTTTATATAATTCTTATGTAATTTATTGTATGAGATTAATTTCATATTATTTAAAATTCTAATTTGTTTATATATATATATATTAACATAAATTTATTTCATATTGTTCACATTATTATTCAGGTTTAGGATAGTAGTGACATATTTTAGTCTAACCTCCTCTAACTACCTTTTTTTCTTGTTCTTCTTAGAATTCTTAATTCAATTTATCTCTATGTAGCTTCCAAATCTAAAATTGTACAATAATGCTTTTAATAACCTAGGGGAGAGGGGCTCATAATGGAGTAGGGTCCAATAGCGGAGATAGTTCAAGTAGTCCTTAGTGGGCCTCATAATGGAGCATTTTAATATCCAATTGTAAAACACTTTTTACCCATAAAGTATGCAAAGTGACAAATCATGTGATGCCACATCATCACACCAATAAAACACGACTTAGTGCACCACTATCGATCCTCACTTTTTTTTTGGGCCTTTTTGGATACCTCAACAAAAAGCATGTTGATGTGGCATCATATTTGATGATGTGGCCCTAAAATGAAATATAGAAGCACATGAGTTGCCAAATAAACTGTTGTACATAATTGGGAGTGATTTGAAATTTTCACGTTGGGTTTTGAGAAACGCGAAGTTAGGGTGCTCAACTATAGGCCCCTCTCCCCTATTTCAACTATTTTTCTTTAGTAGGGAGCATTCTATGATATTTGTAGTAGATACTCTTCAATATTTACTATTGTTTTCTCTAGGGATTCATTAATTTAGTAGTTGTTCCTAACATTGTTATGTATGATATATCATATTTAAAATTGTTGGATCTATGGGAGATTTATATTAAATTCACCTATTGATATTATGGTGTAGATGTAAAACATGTTGTAGTTGGGAGGTTCGAATTACTTCTGTTGGACAATAAACTCCTTAATTTTTCTCATAAATTCCAAAATTTTATATTATATAAGAGTAATAAATTTGTCCACTCTTTGTATTTTATTTTTTTAAGCCTTTTACTTCCTATTTTTTACCAATCCCCCTACCATGTGACATATATCATTAATATGTCGGTAGTCTCCTTTATTCATTTTGTTAAATAGTTCTATCTTTAGAAATATTTGTGTTTCTTTCTCTATCCATCTTTATTCTATTCTCATTTCTTCTATATGAGTAGTATTTTTCTAACTCTATTTGAGATAAACTCATTTCCTATTCTCATTATGCAATTTCATCATGTAAATCTTTCACCAATTCATCCAAACTATCATCCCATATCATAAAATAGATAAATTATACTTGACCTAAATTATTCTTATTTATTATATCTATTTTTTTTAATAAGGTGTTCTTGGCCTTCTTTGTAGCTTCTATTTTTCATTATTGACACTCTTATTGACTTCTATATCTTTTGACAAGAGAGTATTTACTCTCTATCGAGATAACTATATATTTTCTGCTAGTTTGTCTCTACCATTTACAAGAGATCATTAGCTATCTTTTCTAAGACATATATCCTTATTATTTATTTCATTTCTACTATCTCTTTGTTTTTTAAAATATGTTTACGAATTCTTCAAGAAACTTATTGATGATTTATAGCATCATATGAGGACTTCATGTTTACTCTAACATTACTTTTACAATAATTCATTTATTTTTGTTGGATTGTTGTGTATATATATTTTTATTTTCGATAATATAAGCAAGGAAGGGCCCTGATCCCGTAGAACAAAGCAGATCAAAAAAGGAAACCAAAGTGGGAAACACCACCACCAACCACACTAAAAAAAAGCAAGATATTGGCTTGCAAGCCCAAATTTAACATCAAAGCTATAGTCTAGCCCATAATTATCAAAAATAGAAAGTTACTACCAAAAAAATTTAATCTATGTAGACCATTGATTAAATCCATAGTATACCAGGTGGTATTCCACAAGATCTTAAAGATAATATACCCATGAACAGTCCCAGATATTTAAATAAAACAAAAAACACAGCAAAAGCAGGGATGACAGTAACCCAAGCCATTAGCTGGCCTTTTTTAAAAAGTTCCCATACTCTCCTAAGAGAGCCACATACTTGCACCAATCAAGTCCCTCAGTACCATCCAACAGCTTGAGGGAATCCACCTTTCCTTGCTTCTTAAGTTTTTTGTTAATCTTTGCTTCACTCGAGGATGCACCCAGCATCACGCGTCTCATCATCCTGTTGGAGAATCTCATTAGGGTCACCAGAGCCTTTTCCATGTCCTCAAATTGGACCTACAAGAAAGTTAGTCTTCTTTTAAGAAAATCAATACTCAAATCCTCAGAATTATTCTCTCAACCAAAGAGCCCTTCCTCCTTAGCATTCCCTGTTTTTGTCTTTTCACCAGATAGCTAGACTTGCTCCTCCTCTTCCTCATCCTTGTCTTCCTCCTTCAAATCTTCTTCCCCCATATCGTAGGTCATTTCCTCAAAGTCAAAGTCCTCAGAATCCTCATCATCCTAAGCCTCAAATTCTTCATAGCCCGGGATATCCTCCACATCAATAAACATTTTATCTTTCCCTTTTTTTCTTTTTTGAGGCTACTTTTTCCAGCCTAGCCGACCTCCTTTTGCCACTCCCACCACTACCCTGGCCCTATAATTTTTGCTGTGTAGGCATTCCTATTGTAAAAAAAGTGACCTATACAACAATTGGACATCTATTTTTTCTTCTTATTCTTCAAAAAAAAAGTTCTACTTTCATCCTTTTAGGTGCTTTTTCTACCACTTTTATTTTTAATTAAGGCACAAATGAGAAGGTGATGGATTTTATCCTATATTATTAATGCATTATTTCATAGATCTCCTATAACTTCTTAAATTTAATATCGAGAGGGAAGTTATTAAGAATATTTCCCCAAAGATTTTCAATCAAAATCTCTTGCATAAATATCCATCTTTTATAACACTTTACACCACCTTCTATGATTATACATAGGTGACAAATCAGTTTAAGGCCATCTCCTCTTTGACCTTTATGCCTCTCTTTCTTTAACCCTGTCATCTTCTCAAGAAACCAATAATTATACAAAGAATAACACCAATAACTTATGATTTTCTCCTTAATCTAACCCTAATACTTAACTAAACTAATTGAATATGCCTTTCTCCTCCTCTTTTTCATTTGAACTTACAATATCCCTTCATTTATAAGCTAACTCTAATTGGATAAAGCTAGAAAAAAACCCAGTTCTATCTTTCATGAGTTTCTTTCCAATAACCTCATCCAATCTCATCCTATTCAACCCTTGAACCCCAACCTTTTCTTATTCTACCAAAAGTTCCAAATATTTTTAGTATATATAGACCTATTTTTCTATGAAACATTCCTTACTATTAGCCTCACTTTATTTTTATTAATTAGCTCTTTGGACTACCATATCACTAAATCATGTTCCCTTTTACCTATTTTTTTTTCATCTTCATTTTCACAAGTTCTCCTAAGATATGGACTTCTGTTAATCCAACACTAGTAATTATTGAAGTTATTTTTCTCTTTTTCTTAATTTTGTAAATGGCCTTTTCCTTGAGTTTTTCCTTAAATTTCTTTGTACAATTTTTTTAATTTCTCTTTTGTCAATGAGGATTCTCCTAGTCTACATTTTTTTTTTTTTTAACATTTGATTTCTTACATTGTCTAACATTTTCTCCTTTACTTTACTTATTCATTGCCACTTTAGCATCATAGGTTACATTTGAACTAGATAATTATTCATTTTCTAGACATGGTGCCAATACATTCTTATAGAACTATTATATTTGGGACAAATATAAATATCATGTAATTTATCACCACAAAAATCACATGTCGATTTTCCTCCTTTTTCTTCTACACTCATTAGCATAATTTCCTAGAGTTTACCATAGTTATAACATTTTGGCCTTTTGGTCCTTCCTCTTTATCTATTCCTATATTATTATTATTGTTGTAGCCTCCCCTACCACCTCCTTTTCAATAGCTATTATGAAAAATAATGGAGAAACCTATATCTTGAATTTGTGGTACTATATTGTGCATATTGAGGTGGTCTTATACTTTTTCTCAATTGAAGTTTCCACTAGCCATGTGCCAAACAAACATTGAATGCTATTATAGCTAAACTAGGCTATGCTCTCTCCATACCAAAATCCAAAAAATGTTTCCCTTGGCCAATCCATGAACAATTGCTTCATACACATCTTCTTCATGAATTAACATTTGACACCTATTTTTGTCATGTTTGTCCCACTTTATACTTTAGAGTATATATGTACTATCATTCTATGGAATTCATTAAGTTCCCCTCTTAGTGTGGAATCCCTCTTCATGCATTTGATTATCAAACATTCATTCCTTAAATGTTCTTCCCTACTATAATTTTTAAGCCAAAATTTACTTCTTCTAGGTGGGGGAGAAGTCTCAACTGTCTCACCTTTTGTTATAATTTATTACTCCAACATTGAATTTTCTAACTCTAATTTGAAATTATCAATTTCACTTTAGCATTAAATTGTTATCCTATATATTTGATTAGGAGTATATTCTAGTGATCAATTCTATTATGTCCTTATATGAGGAGGAAATTTTCTCATCTACTTCTTCTATAATGTGAGAGGTTAAACCTAAAATAAAACACTCAATTCATTTATTTTATGTCAAGTTTTTTTCTTGCTTTCTAACCACACTTTTAAATCATCATTCCTGATATTTTATTGATTCCTCCTTATTTTTTATCATCTTCCATATTTTATTTATTTTTGTGTTCATACATTAGGTGAGTGGAAAATTTCCATAAATAAGTCACTCAATTATTTTCATCTTTTATCATACTTAGGGAATTCTTTAATGCACCATTTTAGTGCCTCATCATTGAGGTTCTCCACAAAATTCTATAATTGGGTTTAGTCATCATCAATGCCAACCCCATTCCAATGAAATTTCAAGGTAAAGAGATGTTGACTAGCATCCTTGGTGTATTTACCAAAAATAGGGAGCTTAATTTTATGTGCATCCATGTTTGGATTATCCTTTCTCCTAATCTATTATCTACTCTTGGATCTATTTATCTCTTGCTATCATGGATTATTTACCTAGTTTCACTCCTTTTCTACTTGACCTTGAAAGTTCTTTCTCTACCATTATATCTTGGAAATTGAACATCTAAGAACTCACTTCCTAATATTTGTCACATATCTTATACACAATTTCTTCTTGATATTGTTTTTTCTAACCCACTTAAGGATTCACTACTTAATAGAATCTTTAGAAATTCTTGTTCATTTTGACAGCATGAGGTTCATCTCCTCATAGTATCTCTTTAGCTTGAGGAATGCGTTGGTTGATAATGCATCATTTAGTAATTGATTTATCTTTAATTTTCTTTGAGTTGTTTTCTTCCTCAACCTAGGAATTTCCCTTTGTATCATCTCCAAATTTTCCTTGTAAAACTCTATTTTTTTGGTGACTTCTTTTACTCTATTGCTAAATATTCTCTCCTCTTCTTCACCAATAAAAAACTTCTTTATTTCATCAATTATTTATTTTCTCTTCTACCCAATAGCAACCACATCTATAGTATCCCTACAAATAAGGTTATTTTTGTCTTATATTATTCCAATTTCCTTATCATTTTAGTTAGATTTTTTTATATAGATCTAATTTAGGTTATAAACCACTCTATTTCAAATGAATGCCTCTTGATGCTTCTCTTTTCCATTATCTTTCATCTCAATCCTAGGATTGTTTCAATGTTCTTCCTTCTTCCTTCTTCTTTTATATCATGATAATTAAATTCTCTTCAAAATGTATCTTGATCTCACCAACACATTCTTAAATTCTCTCTTATTATTAAAAATTTTCATAAATATTTAATTGATTTAATTTCCATCATTAACTCCTTTATTTTTAATACCTAAATTTATCAAGAGGTACTACAAGACACACAATATTATCACAACTTTCTTTTTAACACCTACAATGATCTCTACCTTATTTTGTATTCTACTAGGTTAATTTTAGAGAAATTACCTTCTAGTGCACTTATGGGTTTTCATCACTAGTATCCATTCGGTTGCTCTTTTTATTTTCCAATTTAATAGGAATAGATCCAACCACCCTTTATAATTTTCATAAATTCATTTATAGGGACATCATGCCTTGGTCTAAAATCCTTTTTCAAGGGCTAGATCATTGCATAGGACTAAGGAAATTTGGGAAATTTTATTGGTAGATATATAGATCATTAGTGGAGGTGGTCCTTGCAAGATAATCTCTAAGAATTGAGGGTAGATTTCCTATCTATCTAAGGATAACCCCAAAGTTATTTATAGTGTGGGTGGTGTGAAAAGGAATATATGTTGCTTGGATATGGGTAGAGGTTGCTTGGCTAGGTATATAGGTTACTTAGATAAATAGGCCTTTTGATCAATCACTTTTAAGTTTTAGAAAGGAATTCACAAGTAAATCATTGCTTGGATAAGGATGTTGTAAAATTTAATCACATAAAAATGCACCTTCCCACTTTCTTTGGGTGGTTAAGTGCATGCGAGATGCGAGTCATGTTGTGATTAGTCCAAGAAAGTGACCAGGTGACACAAGAAAATATTCATATCCACATATGACATTGGCTTGTCATTAAGGGATTATCTTGTGGTGGGCTTTAATTGGTTGGTAAAATCTAAATAAGTCTAGGTTGCATTGAGAAATTTTGGGAACTAGGGTTTAGGTTTACCACAAGCTAACTTAATTTTAGGGAAGGTTGTATAAATAATGTTAGGAGTTTGAAAGTAAAAATATGCAAGGAAGAGTGAGGATCAAGGAAAGGAATATTCAATACTACTAGAAGAAGAAGTTGGATCAAGGTGATGGCAAATATGATACCACTAAATAATATGGACAAAAGGATAAAGGAAAGGGATCAAGGATTAGGCATATAGAGTGCTAGATGTACTTTTTGGTCAAGGAAAATATTGAAGTCCAAAACTCTATGACTCAAGAGAAATGGGTTAAGGATCATTAATGTGGTGTGCCAAATTCTAGAAGGAAAAAGAGTGAGGGAAATAGGGTGGAAGCCTTTCAAGGTTTAGAGATTAGTTTTTCCACATACATTTTACGTTTTGGACATGATGGTTTGAGTAATCCTACAAGTATGGGTTCCACAAGGAGGAAGGGAGATGGGAAGTGGGTTGAGGGAAATGAGTAGGGAAAATACTAAAAGCCCAATATTTTGAGACTTAAGAAGGAAAAGTAAATCTTCATATTAGGAATTAAGGATGGTGAATACTCAATGCAAAAGAAGAGGAAACATGGAAAATTATAAGTGGAGAATTATTGAGTTTCATTGATTAGTCTAATAGCTTAAGAAGTACATTATTATATGGAGACCTAAAATCCTAAGGCCAGAGGAAAATACAAAGTAGGGAGTGGAAGGGTGGGTACAACCATGATAAAGTACCTAGGTAATGAGAAGTAGCCAAAGGTCTCAAAAAGTAATGGAAATGCTAGGTTTAAAGGAATGGAGGGAGAAAATATTTGCAAGAGGAAACCAACAAACCTAATAAAAGCTACAAATAGACATAATCACCCCTAACACTTAGAAATTTCTATAGTTTGAGATATTTAGGCATGTGACGAGTATACTCAAAGACAAAACACTACAACAAGAACATTTTTAATAAGGGGATAAATTGAATGAATTCTTAGATTGGTTATAGATGGTGGCCAAAACATTTCACTATTAAGAAAGGAAGCACTCAACTTGGACAAATTTTCACTTACTAGTATAGGCCCCAACATCACTTAGAAAGGGGCAAGACAAAGATATTGAACATAAAAACTAAAGGGAAAAGAATATAAGTCTTTCATCAAATATCAATGAAGGACTCTATAGGCAACACAATCAAACTAAAAAGGAATTAGAAGCACAATAGGGTCCTTTCATTGAAATTAATATATTAAGATAAAGGCTCAAAAGGACAAACATCAATAAAGGAGTTCTTTGATTTTATCATAAACTAGAAATGGTGTTGCAAGGCATAAATAAGTAGAATCTTTATTAGAGAATGTTCATAAGCATTCTAGGATAATCAAACCAACTTAGGAACCCATATATTAAGATTTATCAAAAGAAAATATTTTCAAAATAACTTCATTAATGAAATTAATCCTCATGAATTACAAGGCCTTTGATTGATTTATGACAAAAAAATTATGCAAGTGAGTTCATTTCCTCTTCATGAAATCAACTAAACTAATCATTAAAAGTGGGAATTGCAACAGTCTTGGTGATAAATTTCATTTCATTGTGAAAATTAACACATATTCAAAGGTTCTTAACAAAAATAATAATTGTTGCAATAGGCATGTCTAGAAAACCAGAAGAAATTAACGTCTTTTCACTATGGTGATAGAGAAATAATTTTTTTCACTCGTTTTCCACACCACTAAGTGTCTTGCATCTAAAAAATACCCAATTTCCTTCATCTCCCAAGCCAATTTCTCCAACTTTGCATAGATTTAATATGTCTATGGATGTCATCTATCTCCTAAAAAATAAGCACATGATGTTCAATACATCCAAAGAGCTTGTTAATTCCTTATCCTTCATCAATCTCGTTACCATTCACTCACACCACCTATCCGCTACTGCATAGATGATTGAAAGAACACAAGTCAATATTTTTAAGTTAACATTGCTATAAATAATGCTAAGCCTGTATTCATATGTGATTTGTAGGAAACAAGAAAATTTATCCACCATAGGTTTAGCTTACAAAATTGCTATATCCTTTATTCTTTGATGAATGTCCATACCTTGTTCCAAATCTCCCATTTTGGCACAAGCAAGGAGGATGTTGTCAAAGGTTGTAGATTCTGGATGTACACCTACCAATTTCATTTGCTTGAAATTTTCTGAAGCCTTTTCAACAAATCCCTTTTGTGCATACCTTGCAATCATGGCATTCCATGAGATCACATTTTTTTGAGGCATTTGGTCAAACAGTTCATGTGCCTTATCTATGCTTCCACATTTTGCGTGCATGTCTACAAGAGCAGTTGAAGCTACACCATCTAAAAAAAATGCTTTCCTTTATGCTATGATGGATGTCCATATCCCGTTCCAAAGCTCCCATTTTGGCACAGGAAAGTAGCATGTTGGCAAAGGTTGTTGAGTACTAATTTACACCTGCTGATTAAATTTGATTTGAAGTTTGTGAATCCTTTTTAGAAAATGCATTCTATGCATATCCTAGAAGCATAGTATTCCATGAGACAAATTTATTTGTGGTATCCTGTCAAACAATTGACGTACCTTGTCTATATTTCCATAGTTTACATACATGTCTACTAGAGCATATCGAATAATAATCCCTAGTTTGTTATGCTTTAATGGATGCCAATAATTTTTTCCATAGCTGCCATTTTTGTACAAGACATGAGTGAAAAATGAAAACCAATCACATGGGAAACATGGTTTTGAATGTGTTGAAACAGTGAGACTGCACGGGAACAATTTGAATGCTAACGGTGAACAGAGAAACATAAACGATGGTCAACAAGTAGGATAGGTAATTGGGCCGCACACCAGCCACCTAAGCATGGTCAATGCTTAGAGTGTGTTGGTTAAGCCAGACCCTTCGCGTTACCCCCTCCTTTAAATAATAGATAGAATTTCCTAAACAAACAACCTCAAATAGCTATTGTAGTGGTCAGTGTGGATGTACTCCAAGATGATGTCAAATAATTATTGTCTCCTGCTCTTTTCCTTTGTTTCTCTTTGCAGTACCAATTGCTTACTCTTCTTCTCCTTCTTATCATTCTAATGAAGAAGCCTTTTTGCTTTCAAGCGTTCTCTTTTGGGAAGTTGCAACAATTCTCTATTTGATTGGTCTCCCCATCACTCTCTCAGCAATTGGACTGGTGTTGTTTGCTCCACTTGTCATCAACATGTGGTTTCCTTGAATCTCACAAGTATGTCTTTAGTGGGTCCTATCTCTCCCTTCCTTAGCAATCTCTCTTTTCTTATAGTACTTGATTTTTGAAATAATAGCTTCCATGGCCACATTCCTCCTCAATTGGGGAGGCTTTTTCGGCTTAGGATACTTAGATTGTCTACAAATGAATTAGAAGGCCCCATTCCATCCACTCTAGTAGATTTTTGTTCTTTGCAACTTCTCATATTATCCTTAAACCATTTGAGTGGAAATATTCCTTCCCAACTTAGCCCTCTTTCACATTTAGAGATACTTAGTTTAGGAACAAATCAACTAATAGGTACACTCCCAAATTCTATAGGAAATATTTCATCTTTCATTGAAGTAGATTTAGCTGGAAACATACTCCATGGTGGTATTCCTATTGAATTGGGTTTGCTTACTCATCTTGTAGTGCTTATACTTCATAGCAACAACTTGGTAGGAGTGATTCCTTGGCAATTTGGAAAACTATTAGAGTTGCAAGAACTATATTTGTGGGGAAACCAACTCATAGGAGAAATCCCAACCTCCCTCTTAAATTGTACCCAACTCAAAGTACTTTATTTAGGGATAGACCAACTTAGTGGCACAATGCCCTTACAATTTGGAAAATTGCTTTAACTTCAAGATCTTGAAATATGGGGAAATAATCTCATGAGTGGAAGCAATGGATTGCATTTTCTAATAGCCTTGACTAATTTCTCATGTTTACAATTTCTAGAGATCAATAATAACTATCTCACTGACCTCTTGCCCTCTTCAATTATGCAACTATCAAGCCAATTCCTTGAATTGCCCATGAGATCCAATAAAATCAAGGGAAACGTACCAAGTAGCATTAGCAACCTCACAAGTTTAGTAGGACTAGATGTAGCTAACAATCATTTCAATGAGACCATTCCATCCACACTTGGTCAACTTCAAAATCTTGAAAGATTGTATCTAGAAAAAAATAATTTGTAAGGAGGAATTACGAAAAACTTGGGTCATGCAAAAAGGCTTGGGTTATTATCATTAAGTGAAAACATGATTTCAGTACAAATTCCAAATGCTCTTAGCAATCTTCCACAATTAAGAGATCTAGTTCTTCATCACAACCAACTTTCAGGAAAAGTACCTTCTAGTTTAGGGAGTTGTATCACTTTGGAGACGGTGGACTTAGCTCACAAAAAACTAGTAGGAAGCATACCTCTTGAATGAGAAAGTCTTACAAATCTCCAATTTTATTTCAATGTTTCCAACAATTTATTACAAGGTTCTATTTTATTCATGAGTAAAATGACAATGGTCCAATCTATAGATGTGTCTCTCAACTTCTCAGGTGAAATTCCAAGTGCATTGCCAAGTTGCACAAACTTGCAATATTTGAATCTTTCATGGAATTCATTTGATGGCCCAATACCAAAAACACTCACAAAGCTAAAAAATATTCAAGACATTGATCTCTCAAGAAATAATTTTTCAGGTGCAATCCCAATGGATTTCCAAGAAATGAAGATGCTTCAACATATCAATCTCTCTTCAAACAAATTAATAGGAGAGGTTCTAGAGGGGGGAGTTTTTGAAACTATTGATGAGTCAACAATATCGAGAAACATTGGTTGTTGTGGGAAGTGGGTTACTTTACAACCATGCTCTAATTCCAAACAAAAACAATTCTTTGTATCTAAAAAGGTGACATTATCAACTGCCATTGGTATTGCAATCTTGATTATGTCTTTTGCAATCTTTTTGATTTTCTATACAAGGAAAAATATAGTGAGAATACTATTGACCTCAACATTGTGCCTAAGATATTTTCATATGAAGAACTTGTTGATGCAATAGGTGGCTTTAGTGGGACCAATCTACTAGGGGTTGGTAGTTTTGGATCTGTTTATAGAGGGATTCTCAACAATGGTACAAATATTGCTACTAAAGTTCTTAATTTGCAAGATGAAAATTCTCTCCAAAGTTTTGATAGAGAAATCAATTGATGAAAGATAGAGGAATTAAAAAATACTTGGATGTAGTTGGATTAAAGGCCTTAAACTGGTACATATTTTTTTGTGTAGGAGACATATCACATCCACAAACATGGCAGAGCTATGCAAAGTAGGAGAAATTGACTTGGAAAATGAATGCATCAGGGTATACAGAATCATTTTATGCCACCATAGTGAAAAGTTAGCACTTTATTTCATCTTTGCATATTGGTTTGATGCTTCAAACAATGCATTTCTTATATTGAAAAAGTGCATTACCTTATTGAGCTTTTTTTTTTTTTTTAGAATAGTTTAATATTCTCTACTTAACAGGGCCAACCACGTGATGATGGAAGCTCATTTGGTCCCTCCACCCCACCCCCCCGCACATCACTCTCAATTCCCCATACCCGATCATATAACATTAATCATTCATTCATTCATCCTGCATTAATAACATATAACATTCATTCATTAGCATATTCACATTCATTCATTAATAACATATAACATTCATTCATTAACATATTCACATTCATTCATTAACATATACCATTCATTCTTTTATTTTTGACATGTGACAAGCTCCCTTCTCAAATTACCCCAAGTGTTTGATGCAGGAGCATCTAGGGTGGAAGAGCAATCTTGCATCACCCCAAAAAATATTTTTTTATTTCTATTTTAGTTTGGTGAATAAGGGCTAAGAATAGTAGGTTTCTATTTTTACTAGGTTTGTATATGAATGCATTGGAACTTGAAAATTTCCCCAAAACTCTAGATTTTTAAACTAAAAATCATGGGTGAGTTTTAAGCCAAGATTAGTTCTAGAGTGGTAGATAATAATCATTTAACTTTAAGTTGATGGGCCTAAAACATGGCCAAAATATATTTAAGAAAAACAAACTCAATTGGGAGCTTGGATCAAAACTTATGGCTCCCAAAAGTTGTACTAAAATTGAAAAAATTTCTTGGGTGGGAAAAAGGGATAGTTGGATTCATATATGGCGCCTAAATGGAAGTCACAATTCGATGGTCCATACATAAAAATCATATAAATTTTTCACAAATGGAAAAAATATTATAGAGGATAAGGAGATTGGGAAGTTACCACTTTCAGCACAAGTTTAGGTGTTTTTATTTCTGTTGGCCATTATTGTCATTTCAACACTTGCATGTGTTATTTTCCTACATGTATTGCAACTCATATTGTTGTAATAGAGGTATTATGATCTTAATAGTTGTATTACATGTTTTGTAGTTGTTTTGGTAAAAGAATAATAAAATTTGCATACTTCTTTGTCCTTCAATTTTTGTTGTTTGTGTATGCTTTTGTTTGAGTGAGAGGCCCCTTCATCATTGTCTCTTCTTTTTTTTTTTTTTTTAACGAGGGGAATCGGGTGCAGCACGGCCCCCCATATAACCCCCCACCGCCGGTAAACTTTTTACCGTGACCGGCAGTGCTGGCGGGACACACCAACCGGTACCACGGGAGCGCCGGAGAGTCGAACCCATGGTGGGCGCCCTGCTACAGGGAACACCTTAACCAACTGAGCTAGGACCGGCGCCCCCATCATTGTCTCTTCTTACCAACCATTGAAATAGTTAATTTTTTAATTTCTTTATCTTGCTATTTATATTTTACATGGAGAGGGTTGCATGTATAATAAGCATTTTCTCTCATATTTTCATTATTTGCTTATTATTTATTTTACACAAAGAGGGTTGCAAGTCTAATGTATTTGTTTCTTTATACATTTTATATTATTTGGGTGTATGATAAATGAGAAGAGTTACATTGAGTGTTATCAAGTTAAAAAAAAGGTCAATGTAAGATGATAGTTTAAAGTAGAGAAGATTCAATGACTTAAATTTTTGAAATCATAAGAGGACTATGTGTTATAACTATATCTTGTAGATTGTAGTATCTCTCCAATAATATAATTTTACAACACTTTTATACTTTTGTTTTGGAAACATTGAAAAATTATTTTTATGATTAGTTGTATATAGGCATACACATACTATTCTAAGAAACAATTGTAATTGAGAAAATTTCACATCTTTGATATGAATCCATTTCATAGCTCAATATATTTTACAAGAAAAGATACATTTTCATAAATTTCCATAAAATTTAAAATACATTTCCAATGAATTGATGTTACCAAAATCTTAATAATCGTTATTTATTTTGAGTCCAAACAATAAAGTTTTTAAATAAATATGTTATTTTAAATATTTTCAAAATAATTATTTAAAAAAGATGTGATTTTTTATGTAATTTTCTCACTATGATAAAATAGTGGTCCTATTAAAATAATTAAATCCACACCAAAAGATGACCAAAAATATTATATATTAAGTTAAATTTTACATATGTAAAATTTATAGTCATTGTAGAGAAGAATGATGGTGCATGTTAATATATATAAAAGAATATTTTTTAATTTTCTGTCTATCTTATTTGTGTAGTCAACCAACAAACATGTCTAGCTTAAATAACACACCACGTTTAAAGATCCCCAATTTATTATAACCTTAAGCATTGCCTACTTATATAATCTCGCAATAAACTAAACTGTGACTAAGCTCATATAATAGAACTTAAAATATTACAATATTGTAAAAGATATATTTAAAAACAAGGTAACAATAATTGATCATCATACTACATGACTAAAGAGCTAAGATGTAGATGTAGACCAATCTTCAGTAGTGTTCCTTGGACTACTTGTCCTCTCAAGCAAAGGCGAGATATCTATGGGAAAATGAAAATCTCTAGGAGTGCCAAGAAATGCACTTGTTATTTGTTCTAATCTCTTAGCTATCTCCATCATATTTGGGCATTGTTGTGGTAACTCCCTTGTGCAAACCAATCCTACTTGTATACATTAAGTAAGGCATGCCAATACCATTGATAAGTCTGTTTCATTAACATCTCTAAGCAAGTTGTTGTTCACCACTTCTATTAGTCTATTTGGAAAATCCATACCTACCCATTTTGGAAGATTGATACCTTCTACAAACATGTCATTTGTAGGTCTCCTCCTTGTCAACAACTCTAAAAGTAGAATTCCATAACTATATACATCACCTTTTGTTGAAATTTTTCCACCTATTCCATACTCTGAAATACAATAAAATAACTAGTAACTCTCATGACATTTGAAACATAGATATAAAATAAAAAAGTAATTTAATAAAATTTATATTCTAATATACAAAATCTATACCTAGTGCAATGTAGCCAATGGATCCCTTGAGTGCATTTGTAGGAGTTTCTGAATCCATTACATTCTCAAATAGGATTTTGGTGATGCCAAAGTCTACTATATATGGAGTCACATCATCCCCTAGCAATACATTATTAGGCTTTAGGTCACAATGAATGACTTGGACAAAGTAGTAATGATGTAGATATTCCATTCCTTGTGCTACATCCTTTGCTATTCTTAATTGGTCACATAAACTTAATCTGCATTCATCTCCTCCCTCGGGATAGAGCCATCTCTCCAAGCTTCCATTTGACATGAATGGAAGAACTAATGCTTTAAAATCAAGGTTAGAGCAAACTGAAATAATTTTGATCACATTGTGGTGTCTAACTCTTTTTAACACATCACATTCTTTTTCAAAACTTTGGAGAGAATTTTCATCATGGAAATTGAGAACTTTAATAGCAATGTTTGTGCCATTGTTGAAAATCCCTCTATACACAGATCCAAAACTACCAACCCCTAGAAAATTGGTCCCACTGAACCCATTAGTTGCATCTGCAAATTCTTGATATGAAATTCTCTGAGGCCCAATGTTGAGGTCAGTGGGACTCTGACTAGTAGGTCTCCTTCTATAGAAAATTATAATGAATACAAAAGACATAATGAAGATTGCAATGCCAATCACAACTGGTAATATCACCTTTTTAGATACTAAGATTTTTCTGTGTTTGGAATCAGAGCATGGCTACAAATTAATCCACTTGCCACACAGGCCAATATTTCCTAAAACTATTGACCCATCAATTGTTGCAAAAACACCTCCCTTTGGAACCTCTCCTATTAATTTGTTTGAAGAGAGATTGATATGCTGAAGCATTTTCATTTCTTGGAAAGCCATTGGGATTGCACCTAACAAATTATTTCTTGAGAGATCAATATCTTGAATATTTTTTAGATTTGTGAGTGATGCTAGTATTGGGCCATCAAATGAATTCCATGAAAGATTCAAATATTGCAAGTTTGTGCAACTTGATAGTGCACATGGAATTTCACCTGAGAAGTTATTGAGAGACACATCTATAGCTTGGACCATTACCATTTTACTCAGCACTAAAATGGAACCTTGTAATAAATTGTTGGAAACATTGAAATAAAATTGGAGATTTGTAAGTCTTTCCCATTCAAGAGGTATGCTTCCTTCTAGTTTGTTTTGAGACAAATTCACTACCTCCAAAGTGATACATCTCCCTAAACTAGCAGGCATTTTCCCTGAAAGTTTATTGTGATCAAGATAAAGACGTCTTAGTTGTGGAAGATTGCCAAGAGCATCTGGAATTTGTGTTGAAATCATGTTTTCACTCAATGATAATAGCCCAAGCCTCTTTGCATGACCCAAACTTTCTGGAATTCTCCCATATAAATTATTTTTGCCCAAAAATAATCTTTCAAGATTTTGAAGTTGACCAAGTGTGGATGGAATGGTTCCATTGAGATGATTGTCAGATAAGTCTAACCATGCCAACTTTGTGAGGTTGCTAATGCTACTTGGTATGTTTCCCTTAATTTTATTGGAGTATAGGAGCAATGTATGGAGTTGGCTTGATAGTTGTCCAATTGAAAAGGGTAAAAGGCCAGTGAGATAGTTATTATACAATATCAGGGTTTGTAAATAAGAGCAATTAGTCAAGGCTATTATAAAAGACAAGCCATTGCTTCCACTCACAAGATTATTTCCCCATAATAAAAGCTCTTGAAGTTGAAGCAATTTTCCAAACTCTAAGGGAACTTTTCCATTAAGTTGGTTTTTCTCTAAATTAACAATTTGAAGTTGAGTGCAATAAAGAGGGAGGTTGGAATTTCAGCTATGATTTGACTTTTCCCTCTAATAGTTTTCCAATTTGTGAGGGAATGTGACCACTCAAGGAGTTGTTAAAAAGATAAATAACTCTAAGTTGATATTGACCAACGTACACTCGTTAGTCGTTATTCACAAAATTATTAGGAAAGTGAGATATCCATTTTCCAAAAATTTATTTGGCGTGATTGACTAGCGATAACACTCAGTTATTCCACAAAGACACTCCTCGCTAATTATTCATTATGTAACATATTTTTTCCCTATCTAATTATTCACAAAGTGAATGAGATGACTACACGTTTTTTATGCGTTGACCATGGTTAGGTGCTGGTGTGGGCCCAAATTACCTGTCCCGCTTGCTATCCCCGTTTCCATTTTTCCTGTTCACCGTTAGCATTCAAATTGTTCCCGCGCAGTCTCACCGTTTCAGCACATTCAAAAGCAGGTTTCCCATGCGATTGGTTTTCGTTTGTCACTAATGGTGTATGCAAAAATGGCAGGTTTGGAACAAAGTACGAACGTCCATTAAAGCATAATAGACTAGGGATTATTCAATATTGTGGAAACCACGTCAACTGTTTGACTAGCAAGGTCAACCGTCAAATTTAAGCCCTGCCACTGACCATCATATTCCACTAGCTGCAACACCTCGTAGAATCTACTATTTAGCATGTATCTATTTAAAAAAATGAGTGTCACTTATAAGCTAACTATAATCCTTATTTTTGTTGTCATTTGATAGAAATTGCTTATTTCTCAAATACTTAAGTAGTGTAATTGATTATGGATATTTTCAATTTCTATTAAATTATAGTTTTATATAATTCTTATGTAATTTATTGTATGAGATTAATTTCGTATATATATATATATATACTAACATAAATTTATTTTTTCTTATTCTTCTAAATTCAATTTATCTTTGTGTAGCTTCCAAATCTAAAATTATACAATAATGCTTTTAATAACCTATTTCAACTATTTTTCTTTAGTAGGGAGATTGGGACATTACCACTTTTTGCACAAATTTAGGTTTTGTTATTTCTGGTGGCCATTATTGTCATTTCAAGACTTTCATGTGTTAATTTCCTACATGTATTGCAACCCATATTTTTGTAACAAAGGTATTATGATCTTAACAATTGCATTACATATTTTGTAGTTGTTTTGGTAAAGGAATAATAAAAGTTGCATACTTCTTTGTCCTTGAATTTTTGTTGTCTGTGTACGATTTTGTTTGAGTGAGAGACCCCTTCATCATTGTCTCCTCTTTCCAACCATTGAAGTAATTAATTTTTTTTTTCTTTAACTTTCTATTTATATTTTACATGGAGAGGGTTGCATATATAATAAGCATTTTCTCTCATATTTTCATTATTAGCTTATTATTTATGTTTTTCACAAAAGGGTTGCAAGCATAATGCATTTTTTTCTTTATATTTTATATTATTTGGGTGTATGATAAATGAGAAGAGATACATTGAGTGTTATCAAGTTTTAAAAAAAGGTCTTGATGTAAGTTGATAGTTTAAAGTAGAGGAGATTTGATGAATTGATTTTTTGGCATCATAAGAGGACTATGTGGTATAATTATATCTTGTAGATTGTAGTATCTCTCCAATAATATAATTTTACAACACTTTTATACTTTTTTTTTGCAACAAGAAGGGTAAACCACATTGAAAAATTCTTTTTATGATTAGTTGTATATAGAAATACACATACTATTCTAAGAAACAACTATAATTGTGAAAATTTCACATCTTTGATATGAATCCATTGCATAGATTAATACATTTTACATGAAAAGGTACAAAATTTTCATAAAATTTCATAAAATTATTATGAAAATAAATTTCCAATGAATTGATGTTGCCAAAATCTTAATATTCCTCATTTATTTTGAGTCCAAATAAAAAAGGTTTTAAATAAATTTTTATTTTAAAATATTTTCAAAATAATTATTTAAAAAAGATGTGAATTTTTATGTAACTTTCTCACTTTAATAAAATAGTGGTCATATTAAAATAAATCAATCCACACCAAAATATAGCCCTTACAAACTACTGCCCACAATGTAGACAAAAGAAAGCTAATTTCAAATGCAAAAGAGTGGCAAGTATTTCCAAGGAGAGATAAGGGAAATTGTACTTTCATGCACTAGAAGATGAAGATGGACAAGTGTTCCATATTGCTCAAAGGAAACCATGGCATCCAATACAAGGTATATATTTAGAACTTTTGAATTACAACATGTCATTTCCTATTAGCAATTCAAATTTCTCTAGTTGGAACCCTTAGCCTTGGGAAAACTCACAAACCAATAGAAAAATACTCAACCAAATTGGAACCAACAACAATAAAACATGTGGGCACAACAAAAATTTCAAGGACCTAACTACAATTTTGAATGGTCACCTCAACATAACCAATGGCAACCCCAGTGGCAAAGAGTCCAACAATGAAAAAATCAAACTATGAATTACCAGTAGCCACAATAGCAAGCCATTATGTCAAACCCAAGAAATCCATCACCATAGCCACCTAGAGCACCTCATTTTCCAAGCCAACTTTCACCTAACCCAAATAAAAATCATGTTTAGTAGGCCTATACTAATGAAGCTATTCAATACCCTACTTATGGAGTAGAGGTGAGTGATGTCCACCTCAGATTAGAGGAAATATTGGTTGGGTCCTCATCTCCTCAAATCACTGATTTGGTTGATAAGGAACCCCTAGCAAAGACCTTAGGCAATCCACCTAGGGATCCTATGTCAAATTAGATTAACCAAACCAATTCAAGTCCAAAACCTCCATTTCCTAAGAGATTAGTTGTTTAAAGGCATAAAACACAAGCTGAAACTGGTCTGTTAGGTCAACTTAAAGATGTTTTCATCAATATCCCCCTCATTCAAGCCATCAAGGAGGTGCCTATTTACATTAAGAGAGTGAGAGAGTTGTGCTTAAAGAAGCCAAATAGAAAATGAAAGGACCCTCAAACTATACATGTCTTAGGAAAATTGGCAGACATTATGTTAGGAAACATAACCGTCCCTAAGTATGTAGACACTGGGAGTCTTGTAGTAAATGTCAAGATAAATGCCACTCTCAATAAAAATGCCTTGATTAACTTGGGAGAAACTTTTAATGTGACATGACTAAATGGAAAATGTAACTATTACAATTAATAGAGCTCACACCTACCCCCACTATCCTATAGTTGGAAAATAGATCAACAGTTAAATAGAAGGGAATCATTAAGGATTTGGTCATAACACTAGATTCATGGGAGTACCCTATAGATTTCATGGTATTACATTCTAAAGATCATCTTGCAAGTTACCCCCTCATCCAAATAAGACCATGGCTAGCAACAACAAATGCATTTATAGGTTGCAGGTCTAGGAATATGATATCTCTAATGGAAATGTGACTAAGAAATTAGTCCTCTATCCACTAGCTCAACCACATGTAAATCTAGACCAAACCATTTGGCCTACCCTAGATGATGAAGACTAGTATTCCTTGAAATCCCTATGACTATAGAATGCAACCCCTTGTTAAACAACCAACATGAGGATGACTTAATAAAAAACATCATACAAAATAACTATGGTAGGGAAAAGTATCAACAAGACTGCCTAACATGTTTACAAGATCCTATGCATAATGTTATCCTTGCCAATTCATCTAAGTCAATCCCCCAAATTTTTCATACTTTACTACCACAACAATATGCCCTAGACATAGTAGGACTTGAACTCTCATCATTTCAAATAGCATACAATACTTTGGAAATTATGCCAAGTAAAATGTTGAATGTTAACAATGAATTAACTATTGCACAATAAACCTCCCTGACCATTGTGTTGAAGGCACACATAGTTTCTTTTACATGGGATTCCCATGACAAGAAGGGGATTGACCCAACACTTTTTATGGATAGGATATACATCAATGATTTCCTTAAATCCATAGGGCAACCCAAAGGGGGATGACCCTACACTTAGAGATATAGTTAAAATAAAATTATAAAAATTGGTTGATGTAGGCTTCATCTATCATATTTATGGCAGTCAATGGGTGTCACCTTTAGTCATTGTACCAAAGAAAGGAAAAAGTGGAGTGTGTGGATTATAGAGAATTAAATGCTTCCACTAGGAAGGACCACTTTCCACTACCATTTATTGACCGAGTACTTGATTCACTAGCAGGGAAAGAGTACTTCTCTTTTATAGATGGATTTAGTGGCTATAAAAAACTTAAGATAGCTCCAAAGGACCAAGATAAGAAAAAATTCACATGCCCTTGGGAAACATATGCTTATTCTATCCTACCATTTAGGCTATGTAATCCTCCAACCACTTTCCAAAGGCAAATGTTGAGTATCTTCTCAGATTTTACACATGATTCCATGGAAGTCTACATGGATTATTTCACAAGTTATGGGGATACATATAATGATGCACTTGGTAACTTAGAGAAGGTCCTAAAAAGGTGTCAAGAAAATAATTTATCACTGAGTCATAAAAAATGTTTCATGATCATGACAGAAGGAATTATGCTAGGACATTTTATGTCAAAAGATGGAATTCAAGTAGATCCTAATAAAATTGAAGTAATCTCAACACTCCAGGTGTGCCTCAAAGACAAAAAGATGTTAGAAGTTTTCTAGGACATGTTGGGTACTATAGAAGATTCATTCAAGACTTTAGCAAACTTGCAACCCCACTATTTGTTTTACTCACAAAAGATGTAGAATTTGAGTGGACAATTTTTTTTCATCACTCTTTTAAAGCACTTAAGGCAACATTAACCAAAGCACCTATCTTGAGACGGCCATATTGTATGTTACCTTGCTACATCCATACAAATTGTTCTATTTTTTTCTTTAGGGGAAATGCTTCGACATAAGGAAGGAAAAAAAGAGCATGTCATATTTTATATCAACAAGAATCTACAAAGAGTAGAAATCAATTATACATTGATAGAGAAAGAGATGTTGGAAGTTGTTTAAATGCAATAAATATGTTTAGACACTACATCATAGGATATCTTCTTTTCATACACACTAATCACACAACAATCAAATATTTAATAAATAAGCCAATGGTCGGTGGAAGACTTGCTAGATGGTTGTTATTTCTCCAAGAGTTTGACATCACCATAGTGGATAAGCCAGGTAAAGAAAATGTAGTGGCAATTTTTTTATCTAGGCTACCAACTCAATCAATAAAAGATATTGTTGATGATTCCTTCTCAAATGAGCATTTATTTCTCTCTCTATATACACCTTGGTTTGTTGATATTGCCAACTATCTAGTAGCAAGGCATACACCACCTCATTTCTCACCTAGAGAAAAAAGACAATTGGCTCATTAAATTTTTCCCTACTCATGGATAGTTGGTTACTTATTCTAAATAGGCCCAAATAATATAATGAGAATATGTATTAGATAAGTTGAGTTCTATGATATCCTCAAAGAATACCATGATGAACCCCATGGGGGACACTTTGTAGCAAAAAGGCTAGCACTAAATATTCTCAATGCTAGCTATTATTAGCTAACTCTTCATAAGGATGCAATAAATTACAATAGGAGCTATGATAGGTGTTAGAGAATGGGAAGGGAAACAAAGATAGATGAAATGCAATTGTAACCATAGTTGGTAAAAGCACCATTTGATAAATTTGGGGATTAGAATTCATTGGGCCCATCTCACCAACATCAAACAATAAGGAGTATATATTAGTATGCACATATTATCTTACAAAGTGGGTAGAATTTAAGGCTTTGTAATTTGTAGGAGATGGGAATGTGGAAAAATTTCTATATGGAGACATATTCACAAGGTATGGAGTGCCAAGGGAAGTTGTCACAAACCAAGGTCCCCAATTTACATCATAGTTGATCACCAAATTGGTTAAAGAGTATGAGATTAAGCACAAAAATTTCATACCCTATCATCCTCAAGCCAATGGGTAGGTAGAAGTGGAAAATAGAGAAATTGAGAACATCTTGACCACAACAGTACAAATTTATAGGAAGGATTGGGTAGCCAGATTTCCAGAAGTAGTTTGGGCCTACATAACAACTTGGAAAACTACAACAAGGTTTACACCATATGAGTTGGTGTATGGAGAGAAAGAAGTTCTTCCTCTAGAATTTGAGGACAAAACATTGAGGAAAACAATAACATTGGTCATGCAATTGACATCAACATAAACTGAGAGATTACATAACTTAAATACACTTGATGAAATCAAAATGGAAGCTATTCACCACATTGAAGCTAGATTCAAAATCAAAGAAATAAATGGCATGATCAATTTATCAAAACAAAAGAATTGAGTGTGCAAGATTGGGATTTTCTTTAAATGGCTCTAGATAGAAGGACTACAAGGGAAAGTTTCAAACAAGGTGGATTGACCAAAATGAGATACAATAGGTATTCCCAAATAGGGCAGCCCGATTATAGATAATTGATGTAGTCAAATTCTCATTACTAATGGGAACAAGATTAAGCTTAACAAGAAGCCAATACAAAAGAAATAATTCCTTCATTCATTAATTCAAAAGTATGGACCTCAAAATTCCAATGAATGTAACATGGAGAAAGGACCTGATCACAAAGTTTCAGCATCAGATAGTACAAGTTCCACAATTGAATCAGTTGGTGAGATACACAACTCACCCACTAATATTTCATAAGAATAATCCCACACATAAACTTCACATGCACAAACTACACAAGTGACAATAATAACATGTTATTTTTTCTTTCTAGACAGATAAAGTAGCAGGGACCTATAGCTTCATTCTTAAAGGTGACAAACTTTAGGAAGTGACCTGATACTGAAGGCACCCGTAACAATTACATGTCAATCATTTCAAAATTCCTTGCCAAATTAATTGCATCTCTATACTTTCCACTACCATTTTCTACACATGCAACCTATCCATCATCTCACACCTAACATTCATCTTACCTTTCTTAATTTACACAAACTATTTAGTTCATTTCATATCTCATCACCTGTACATCCTATAGCCTTTCTCAACCATCATTTATCACATGCCATGTAGTCATGTATCATTCATTTCCAATTGCAATTATGAGCGGTCACATCATCCCTAGTTTTGGGAAGTTCTCATCAACTTCACATGAGATAAATTTTAGTTCATTGTGATTTAACAGGTAGGCCTATTAATTTTCCATAATTATCATAGATTACATTTTCTTTTATACATGTTTATATATTAAATATTGCATGTTCTTGATATTTCTACTACATATCATCACACCCTTTTCCAAGAAACGTACAATTGAGTGCATACACTTAATACCTTTAGTTTGGGGGGAGAGGTACTTTTAATACCATTTTACAACCTTTTCCCATTTTTCCACATTTTCAAATAACATAAGGCTAGAGGGGAAGAGAAGGCTAAGAACCAATTGCATTGGGAAGATACAGTATATTGAAAGTGGTATAGTGAGAATACTAAGCAGAGAAAGAACTAGAAAAAAACAAAATTGAGAAGGATTAGAGCATATACTGAAGGATTGAATATACCTAGTTGTTGGAGCATCACCATGGGTGGTGATATTATTTGAAGAGAACTAGCAGAACATACCTAGTTTTTGGAAGATAGATAGGTTCTACCTATTTTTCAACATGCTAGTTGGATGGACTACTTCTTGAAACCCATAGAGTTCAACAAAATTATGACACAACAATTTTCTTCTACTTTACAAAATGATGAGGTGACTATATTAATTTTGAAGGTGGATGCTTTAGAGGACGCCATTATTGAGGTATTAAGACTACAATAGGAAGGGGAAGAGTTCTAGTTAGGGCAGATGTTATAGTTATAGGAACAAATTCAAAGAAGATGGAGAAAAACTAGATAGTTTTTCTCAAGGTACAAAAAGATTATCTTTACCCTAGAGGTATGGGCCTCAATAGCTTCTTATATACTCAAGTACTTATATTTTGACTGTAGGAAGTCCCTATTAGACATAGTCCATTTTAAAATTTTAAGCCATCTTCGCCATGATAGGTGTGTAAATTTTCCCAATTTTCTTTATAATTTGTTAAAAATAATGAGTTGAGTATAAAAGGAAGAGGAACAACACAACATTGTCACATTATTGCTTAGTCACCCTGTTGAGAAAAGAAGTTTGAGGGTTTAGTTTTCACATGTTTCATGGGAGAGTTTCTTAAATTACAGTTATATCGATAACATTCTTAAGGAACCTATTCTTCACAAAAATGTAGAAACACCTGTTGTATCAGGAAGGGAAATTCCTGTTGACTTCCCCGTTGCTTCACCTACCCATAGTAGAGGAGAGTCAGAGGAGCAAAGCATACAACACTCATAACTTGTAGCCTCTAAGTAACCCATAGTAGGAGATACCCAAGAAACCCCTACATCTGGTAAAAAACCAAGAAATAGGAAAAGGAAAGGTGAATCTTCTTTTGTACCTACAAGGAGGTAGAATAAATCTTAAAACGAAGGGTCTACTTATAGATCAAATCTATGGATTATAGTTTCTAGAAATAAACATATGCCTATGGAGGATGATGACTAGGAGTTTTTTTGGTAGATCCATTTTACCTAAACATATTGAGAACCCACCATGGAGAGGCTTTGGAAGAATTTGGGTAACCTATACTAGGCTAAATCATTGGTAAATAAGTTTCTTTACAATTATAATATTATTTAATTATTGGTGATGAGAATTCAGATATAAATCACTTACCTGAGATGTGACAAGCTCTCTTCTCAAATTACCCCAAGTGTTTGATGTAGGAGCATCCAGGGTGTAAGAGCAACCTTGCATCACCCCAAAAAATATTTTTTAATTTCTATCTTGGTTTGGTGAATAAGGGCTAAAAATAGCAGGTTTATATTTTTAATAAGTATGCATATTCAAATGCATTGGAACTTGAAAATTTCCCCAAAACTCTAGATTTTTAAACTACAAATCGTGGGTGAGTTTTAAAAAAGATTAGTTCTAGAGTGGTAGATACTAATCATTTAATTTTAAGTTGATGGGCCTAAAACATGGCCGAAATCTATTTAAGAAAAACAAACTCAATTGGGAGCTTGGATCAAAACTTATGGCTCCCAAAAGTTGTACTAAAATTGAAAAAAATTCTTGGGTGGGAAAAAGGGATAGTTGGATTCATATATGGTGCCCAAATGGAAGTCACAATTCGATGACATGTATAAAAATCATAACTTGTAGCCTCTTGAGCAACCCATAGTAGGAGATACCCAAGAAACCCCTATGTTTGGTAAAACACCAAGAACTAGGAAAAGGAAAGGTGAATCTTCTTTTGCACCTACAAGGAGGTAGAAGAAATCTTAAAATGAAGGGTCTACTCATAGATCAAATCTATGGATTATAGTTTCTAGAAACAAACATATGCCTATGGAGAATGAAAGACTAGGAGTTTTTGTTTGGTGATCCATTTTACCTAAACATATTGAGAACCCACCATGGAGAGCCTTTGGAAGAATTCAGGTAACCTATACTAGGCTAAATCATTGGTAAATAAGTTTCTTTATAGTTACAATATTATTTAATTATTGGTGATGAGAATTTGGATATAAATCACTTACCTGAGATGTGACAAGCTCTCTTCTCAAATTACCCCAAGTGTTTGATGCAGGAGCATCTAGGGTGGAAGAGCAATCTTGCATCACCCCAAAAAATATTTTTTTATTTCTATTTTAGTTTGGTGAATAAGGGCTAAAAATAGTAGGTTTCTATTTTTACTAAGTTTGTATATGAATGCATTGGAACTTGAAATTTTCCCCAAAACTCTAGATTTTTAAACTACAAATCGTGGGTGAGTTTTAAGCCAAGATTAGTTCTAGAGTGGTAGATACTAATCATTTAATTTTAAGTTGATGGGCCTAAAACATGGCCAAAATATATTTAAGAAAAAAAAACTCAATTGGGAGCTTGGATCAAAACTTATGGCTCCCAAAAGTTGTACTAAAATTGAAAAAAATTCTTGGGTGGGAAAAAGGGATAGTTGGATTCATATATGGTGCCCAAATGGAAGTCACAATTCGATGACATGCATAAAAATCATATAAATTTTTCACAAATGGAAAAAATATTATAGAGGATAAGGAGATTGGGAAGTTACCACTTTCAACACAAGGTTAGGTGTTGTTATTTCCATTGGCCATTATTGTCATTTCAAGACTTGTGTGTGTTATTTTCCTACATGTATTGCAACCCATATTGTTGTAACAGAGGTATTATGATCTTAATAGTTGTATTACATGTTTTGTAGTTGTTTTGGTAAAAGAATAATAAAAGTTGCATACTTCTTTGTCCTTGAATTTTTGTTGTTTGTGTATGCTTTTGTTCGAGTGAGAGGCCCTTCATCATTGTCTCTTCTTGCCAACCATTGAAATAATTGATTTTTTAATTTCTTTATCTTGCTATTTATATTTTACATGGAGAGGGTTGCATGTATAATAAGCATTTTCTCTCATATTTTCATTATTAGCTTATTATTTATTTTACACAAAGAGGGTTGCAAGTCTAATGTATTGTTTTCTTTATACATTTTATATTATTTGGGTGTATGATAAATGAGAAGAGTTACATTGAGTGTTATCAAGTTAAAAAAAAAGGTCAATGTAAGATGATAGTTTAAAGTAGAGAAGATTTGATGACTTAATTTTTTGAAATCATAAGAGGACTATGTGTTATAACTATATCTTGTAGATTGTAGTATCTCTCCAATAATATAATTTTACAACACTTTTATACTTTTGTTTTGGAAACATTGAAAAATTATTTTTATGATTCGTTGTATATAGATACACATACTATTCTAAGAAACAACTATAATTGAGAAAATTTCACATCTTTCATATGAATCCATTGCATAGCTCAATATACTTTACAAGAAAAGATACATTTTCATAAATTTCCATTCCAATGAATTGATGTTACCAAAATCTTAATAATCGTCATTTATTTTGAGTCCAAACAATAAAGTTTTTAAATAATATGTTATTTTAAATATTTTCAAAATAATTATTTAAAAAAGATGTGATTTTTTATGTAATTTTCTCACTTTGATAAAATAGTGGTCCTATTAAAATAATTAAATCCACACCAAAAGATGACCAAAATATTATATATTAAGTTAAATTTTACATATGTAAAATTTATAGTCATTGTAGAGAAGAATGATGGTGCATGTTAATATATATATAAAAGAATATTTTTTAATTTTATTTCTATCTTCTTTGTATAGTCAACCAACAAACATGTCTAGCTTAAATTACACACCACCTTTAAATATCCCCAATTTATTCCAACATTAAGCATTGCCTACTTGTATAATCTCATAATAAATTAAACTGGACTAATCTCATATAATAGAACTTAAAATATTACAATATTGTAAAAAATATATTTAAAAACAAGGTAACAACAATTGACCATTGTACTAGATGACTAAAGAGCTAAGATGTAGATGTAGACCAATAGAGTGGACTAAAGAGCTAAGCAGATGTAGACCAATCCTCAGTAGTATTCCTTGGACTACTTGTCCTCTCAAGCAAAGGTGAGATATCTATGGGCAAATGAAAATCTCTAGGAGTGCCAAGAAATGCACTTGTTATTTGTTCTAATCTCTTAACTATCTCCATCATATTTGGGCATTGTTGTGGTAACTCCCTTGTATAAACCAATCCTACTTGTATACATTGAGTAAGGCATGCCAATACCATTGATAAGTCTAGTTCATTACCATCTCTAAGCAAGTTGTTGTCCACCACTTCTATTAGTCTATTTGGAAAATCCATACTTGCCCATTTTGGAAGATTGATACCTTCTATAAACATGTCATTTGTAGGTCTCCTCCTTGTCAACAAATCTAAAAGTAGAATTCCATAACTATATACATCACCTTTTGTTGAAATTTTTCCACCTATTCCATACTTTGAAATATAATAAAATAACTAGTAACTATCATGACATTTGAAACATAGATATAAAATATCAAAAATAATTTAATAAAATTTATATTAGATAATATACAAAATCTATACCTGGTGAAATGTAGCTAATGGATCCCTTGAGTGAATTTGTAGGAGTCTGTGAATCCATTACATTCTCAAATAGGAGTTTGGTAATGCCAAATTTATATATATATGGAGCCATATCATCCCCTAGCAATACATTATTAGGCTTTAGGTCACAATGAATGACTTGGACAAAGTAGTGATGATGTAGATATTCCATTCCTTGTGCTACATCCTTTGCTATTCTTAATTGGTCACATAAACTTAATCTGCATTCATCTCCTCCCTTGGGATAGAGCCATCTATCCAAGATTCCATTTGACATGAATGGAAGAACGAATGCTTTAAAATAAAGATTAGAGGAAACTAAAATAATTTTGATCACATTGCAGTGTCTGACTCTTTTTAACACATCACATTCTCTATCAAAACTTTGGACATAATTTTCATCATGCAAATTGAGAACTTTAATAGCAATATTTGTGCCATTGTTGAGAGTCCCTCTATAAATAGATCCAAAACTACCAACCCCTAGAAAATTGGTCCCACTAAACCCATCAGTTGCATCTACAAGTTCTTCATATGAAATTCTCTGAGGCC
The DNA here is from genome assembly GCA_007258455.2 of Sequoia sempervirens. NCBI lineage: Eukaryota > Viridiplantae > Streptophyta > Pinopsida > Cupressales > Cupressaceae > Sequoia > Sequoia sempervirens. The sequence continues at coordinate 43,687 of VDFB02258575.1, forward strand.
CAATGTTGAGATTAGTGAGACTCTGACTAGTAGGTCTCCTTCTATAGAAAATTATAATCAATAATACAAAAGACATAATGAAGATTGCAATGCCAATCACAACTAACAATATCACCTTTTTAGATACTAAGATTTTCCTTTGTTTGGAATCAGAGCATGGATGCAAATTAATCCACTTGCCACATAGGCCAATATTTCCTTAAACTATTGATCCATCAGTTGTTGCAAACACACCTCCCTTTGGAACCTCTCCTATTAATTTTTTTGAAGAGAGATTGATATGCCGAAGCATTTTCATTTCTTGGAAAGCCATTGGGATTGCACCTAACAAATTATTTCTTGAGAGATCAATATCTTCAATATTTTTTAGATTTGTGAGTGATTTTGGTATTGAGCCATCAAATGAATTCCATGAAAGATTAAAATCAAACATTGAAATAAAATTGGAGATTTGTAAGTCTTTCCCATTCAAAAGGTATGCTTCCTTCTAGTTTGTTTTGAGACAAATCCACTACCTTTAAAGTGATACATCTCCCTAAACTAGCAGGCATTTTCCCTAAAATTTTATTGTGATTAAGATAAAGATCTCTTAGTTGTGGAAGATTGCCAAGAGCATCTGGAATTTGTCTTGAAATCATGTTTTCACTCAATGATAATAGCCCAAGCCTCTTTGCATGACCCAAAATTTATGGAAGTCTCCCATATAAATTATTTTTTCCCAAATCCAATCCTTGAAGATTTTGAAGTTGACCAAGTGTGGATGGAAGGGTTCCATTGAGATGATTGTCAGATAAGTCTAAGGTTGCCAACTTTGTGAGGTTTCTAATGCTACTTGGTATGTTTCCCTTAATTTTATTGGAGGATAGGTCCAATGTATGGAGTTGACTTGATAGTTGTCCAATTGAAGAGGGAAAAAGGCCATTGAGATAGTTATTAGACAATGCTAGGATTTGTAAATAAGAGCAATTAGTCAAGGCTTTTATAAAAGACAAGCCATTGCTTCCACTCACAAGATTGTTTTCCCATAATGCAAGAACTTGAAGTTGAAGCAATTTTCCAAACTCTAAGGGAACTTTGCCATTAATTTGGTTTTTTGCTAAAGAAACAACTCGAAGTTGAGTGCAATTAAAGAGGGAGGATGGAATCTCTCTTGTGATTTGATTTTTACACAAATATAGTTCTTGCAATTCTAATAGTTTTCCAATTTGGGAGGGAATGTGACCACTCAAGGAGTTGTTCACAAGAAAAATAATTCTAAGTTGAATAGGCATACCCAATTCCATAGGAATAGCACCATGGAGTACGTTGTCACCCAGTTCTAATATAGTTAAGGATGACATGTTTCCTATGGAAGTTGGGATTGTACCTATTAGTTGGTTTATTGTTAAACTAAGAGTCTCTAAATGGGAAAGTAGGCCTATGGAAGCTGGGATTGTACCTATTGGTTGGGTTGCTCCTAAACCAAGAGTCTCTGAATGGTAAGGTAGGCCAAGCTGGGAAGGAATGTTGCCACTCAAATGGTTATAAGACAATATGAGAACTTGCAAAAAATGATAGCTTGCTAGAGTGCATGGAATGGGGCCTTCCAATTCATTTATAGACAATATAAGTATCCTAAGTTGAAAAATCCTCCCCAATTGAGGAGGAATGTGGTCATGGAAGCTATTATTCCTTAGAGAAAGTACTCTAAGAAAAGAGAGATTTCCAAGGAAAGGAGAGATGGGGCCCACTAAAGACATACCTATGAGATTCAAGGAAACCACACGTTGATGTTGCACTTCACTTTATATATATTTAGAAGTTTGTGGGGGAAAGGAAAAATTTGTGGAAAATGGGAAGACTTAATTACATTTTGTTGTTCAATGGGTACGTCTAAAAGTTGTGGAAGATTAAATAGGGAAAATTTTGGTCTATTTGTTCATAAATTTGTGCAATAAGGTCAATTGGTAGGCCATTTAGAATATGAATGTCTTTATGTAACAAAGATTTGAATGACTGAAACAAAATCTCCTAGTTAGGAAGATAATCAAATTCCATTACAATAGACTTATGTTATGTTTGAAAAACTTAAGAACATAAATATATGATATTGTAAAAAATTATAAAATATCTAAAATAAATTAAATAAATTTTATATTAAATTAAGATAAAAGTTTAAAACATAATTATTCTACAATAGGTCTTATTTCAATAGAATAAAAATAATTATAAATTGAACTACTTCTAATAGCTTTTATTAGTACTATTTTAATGAGTTTGGTTTTTTTTAGTTAACTCGTTATTAATAATTTAGTTTTCAACTAATCAAAAATAATATTTTTAAAAAAATTAAAATAAAATTTAATTTTGTAAAGTCAACTTGTAAAATATTTAACTTTACAAATTATAAAAATTATTTCTTGTGCATATGATTGGTTAAAAAGTTATGTGTATTATTGATGAATTTGTAGAGAAAGCAAGTAAACATTTTTTTAAAGAATGATTTTTGATTTTTTTCTTTATTAAATCTTTCTAAAATAAATAAACCTATTTTAATATTATTTTTTGAGAATTTTTTTTATGTATGTAATTGTTATTTTTTTATTAAAGAAAATCTTACAAAAAACAATTAACTATTTTATAGAAATTTGGATTCATACTATTAAAAAAATAAAAAATATATTATTCTTTCCATTAGACTAATATCTCTGTTATCTATGTTTTTAATATGTTATGGTATAATTTGATTATTATATGTTCTCCTTCTTTTCATTAATAATTTTTTTCATCATGTATATTTTTTATATTAATTTATATATATAGGTTTTCCAAAAAAAATTATAACCTATAATATATAGGTATATAAGATAACCTATATTATTTTAGGTTTTTTTTTTTTTTCTTAGGCAAATTGCTATCAGAGAGGATAGCTCTCTTTTTATTACTTTAAAGCTCGAGATTACATCTTTTAGAGAAATTTGCATTGACCCCAAATTACAAAATGTGTTACATATTTCCTACTTTTTTAGAGGATCTTAATACCATTGGATGCTTAAGTTTTGCTGGTGGTGTTTTCCTCCTCTTCACCTTTGTCCATTCTTGTTCAGTTTCAAGAGGAACAATGTTGTTTTTTGCTTTCAAATTTACATTATTAACATCGGCAACTGAAGTAATAATTTTTTTTTCAATGTTCCTGTGTTGCGAGTTTGTTTTCTCCAAGGGGGATGGAGAAGCCACTGTGAGATCCTCTTTTGAATTCTTATTAGGCACGATCTCTTGAGATAGATGAGGTGAGTTTGGAACCTTTTCTTGAAACATAGGGGAATAAACGACATCATTATGCTCAGAGGGAGATATTACATACTGATGGGACGACCTACAATCCTTTGTTCGACCCCTGCCACATTATGAAGTAGCATGATCAGGTGCAAAACATCTTTTACACCTAAAAGCAATTTTTTCATAGTCTATTGGTTGACGCCATTGTCTATTACCAACTTTGAGAAAAATCTTTGCCAACCCTTTAGTTTAACATCCATTTCAACACAAAGATGATCAAATGTTGAATTTTTTTAATTGATTCTTTCCTTTGAGATATTGTGATACTTTCCCAATCCATTGCCAATCGCCTTCAAATAGTCAGTTTCCCAAAACTATAAAGGTAAGGTAAATGAACCCATAGAAAAATAGAAGAAAATATCTTTGTATGAGGATCAAATAAAGGGAACCAAGGTTTCAAACATAAGAAATTTGCTTCGTAGAACCAAGGCCCAGTAGTAAGAATCATTCCTTTATCTTCTATTGAATCAAATTCCAATATAAAAAATCCTTTTGCATAGGGATAGATACTAATTTATTTTTCCAAATAGTCTTTCCAGTACAAGCTTATCCATGGATGAAGATCACTTAATTTTGGCCATACCTTCATGAATCTGCAGACAAGAGAATGGGCTTGTACATAGACCTCTCTATCACCAGCAACACTATCTAGACAAATTTCTAGTGCTTGCAAAGAAAGATAGATTGAGAATGAAGAATTTTGATTTAGCCCGCCATAAGAAGAGGAAGGAAGAGAAGTTAAATCAACCTCCATACACCCATAATCCAATGTAGACTTATAGTTTGGCTGAGATACCTTTGCACAAAAGGGTATTTCATAATTTCCGCTTGTTTGCAACCTTCAAAAAGCTTTACAGAGCACAACAAAGGGAGGGAAGATATTTTATCTGAGAAATCCCTCATTTCAAATTGACTAGGGGAAAATCCCCTTCAAAATCACCATCGGTGCATGCCTTACCCAAAACTCCTTGCTTCACATGAAAGGAAGAATGTGGATTAAATTTTGAAGCAGAAAGACTAGCACCAATCACTGGGGAAGACATGGAAGATTGAGTAGTTTGTGCCAATGAAATTCTAATCCCTGTGACTCACGCTAAATATAGACCTGGTAGATAAACCTTAGAATTTTCATGGTACGTTGATTCTGAAGCAGAATGGAGGGAAAGCGATTGAGATTCAAAAGCAAAAACCTCACTATTCTTCATAGGGCTAGCCGGAGTAGTTGCAAAGCATGCCATCACCATTATCAACTTGTATTATATTATCTTAGGTCTTTATTATATATAATATATAACCTATTTTGATGTAGATTATATATATATAACCTATATTAATGTAGAATTTATATATTATTTCTATTTATACCTTATATTATTACAGCCTAAGTTACCAAATCAAAATTAGAATTAGAATTGGGTACGTGGGTACAGTACGTTGGTATAACAAAAAATTTAGGGTTGGGTATGAGTACGAGTACGTCCATACAAAAAAATAAATAAATTATATATATATATATATATATATCTATATATATATAATAATTATACAATAATACAATATAATATAAAATAATTATATAATATACAATAATTATATAGTATAGTAATATTATAATAATATACAAATTCAAAATATAATAATTCAAAGGGTTATTATTCTACCATTATATTATTATATATCAAAGTATATATAAAATTAGTATTATAATAATAATATATTAATTTAATATAATATATTAATATATTAATAATATATTAAGTATATAATAATAGAATATATTAATTCGAGCACAGGTCAAAATATCAAAAGATATTTATTCACATTATATTATTATATTTCAAAGTATCCCCTAATTTCCAAGAAATACCTGTTATGAGTTTGCCACTTTTTCACACTTAGAGCTCTTAAGAAGTCATTGGTACAATGTAACTTGGAATGATCCAACATGTTGGGGTGTGAAATAGGACCTTGAATAGCATTAAACTACCCACTTAGATGTGTTAGAATTATCAGTTTGGTCACATGATGAATAAAACAAAAGTTATGCCACCTTGCAACTTTAGACTGCATGCATCTGACACTTTTTCTGTCAACTGGAATCTTGTCACCACAAGAAAATGAATAGGAGATATGAAAAAAAGAGGTATTGTTGTAGAGGGAACCTACATGATCCTATACCTTTAGATGAAATTGTTCTAAGTGTCACGGTTTTTGAGAAATAGCTATCAAATTTTACCACTTTTTTGTACTTTGGTCTCTTAAGAGAAATCATGGGTACAATGTAGCTTGGAACATTTTGGCATGTTGGGGTGTGAAATAGGACCTTGTCAAGCATAAACCTACTCACTCAGATGTGTTGGAATGGTTAGTTTGGTCACACGATGAACATACCAAAAATTATGCCACTTTGCAACTTTTTCTTCAATTCATTTGACACTTTTTCCATCAACTAAAAACTTGTCACCGCATGCAATTGGATTGGAGATATGAAAAAATAGGAGAGGTTATTTTAGAGGGAACCTACATGATCATGTACCTTTAGAAATAATGGTTTTAAGTTCCATGGTTTTTGAGAAAGAGCTCTTATGAATTTTCCCCTTTTTAACACTTAGAGCTCTTAAGAAGTCGTTGGTACAATGTAGCTTGGAATGATCCAACATGATTGGTTGTGAAACAAGACCTTTCCTAGCATAAAATTTCCCACTTGGACATGTTGCAAGTGTTAGTTTGGTCACACTATGAACATAACCAAAATTATGCCACCTTGGAACTTTAGACTGCATGCATCTCATGCTTTTTCCCATCAACTGAAATCTTGTCACAATGGAAAAATGGATTCGAGATATGAAAACTAAGAGAGTTTATTGTAGAGGGATGCTATGTCATTTCGTACCTTAAAAAAAATGGTTGTAAGTGCCACAATCTTTGAGAAATATATCGTCAAGTTTTCCATTTTTTTGCACTTTGGTCTCTTAAGAGAAATTGTTAGTACAATGTAGCATGGAATGTTCCAATATTTTGGGGTGCAAAAAAGGACCTTGCCTAGCATAAACCTACCCACTCAGATGTGGTGGAACTATTATTTTGGTTGTGTGTCACCAAAAAATGTATAGTTGACATTTTTATGCTCACTTGAGTCTTTCTTATGGACTTTGGCTTGATTTTGCCTAGATTTAATGTTGTAATGTGCTCAACACATGCAAATTAGGTCTTGGACCCTTGTGAATCATTAAGATTTCTAGGATGTCTTGTAAAGGTGTTGTAAAGTGTTGTAACCCACTTTCACACTTTTCTAAGATTTTTTCATCATAATTCACTTAAATAACTCCTTTTTATCACTTACCAAGTCTTATTTTAAAATATTGTAAAGAGTTGTAACAAACTCTCACACTTTTATAGACTTGTCATCACTAATTCAACCCTTTCTCATGTATAAATGTCCCCTTAATGTAATTTTCATCCATTCTCAAGTGTGTTTGTGAGGATATTCCTGTTAGACATCATTTAATGCCCTTTAATTCCTGACACCCACTTAAATTGCTTAAGTGGGACTAAGTCGGCAATAGGGGTGACTTAGTCCTATTTGGCACAAGAATCAAAATTATTTCAATTTTTTGGTAGAATTTTATTCTCTAACCCTTGAGGTCAACCTGTAATGTGTTATTTTTGGGAAATTTAGGAAAATCAAGTATAAATGAGGGTTTTTCCTCTCATTTTAACCCCCTTTGATTCAAGCATTCACTCAAGCAATCAAATTAATCATTTTCAAGAATTCAAGCACTCTAAGCATAATCAAATCATCCATTGTAGCACTTATTGCATATCTTCAGACTTCTACATCAAGGGTTTTCTAAGTTTATGAAATTGCATGTTATCTATTTATCATTCTCTTTTTATTTCATTTCATTTCATAGAGTTTGATTACCAAAGTGGGGTTTGACCAAGGCAAACCCCTATACTCTAACCCTTAAACATTTTCCCCCTCTTTGCATGTGTGTTTGTAGGTCTTATAGGCAGATTTATCAAAGAAATAGGTTTTGAAAAGTGGTAAACAAGTCATCAAATCTATTCAAGTTAGCATAAGCCTAGTTCAAGCTTGGAGACTCTTTTTATCTTGTTTTCTACAAAATCAAGATCGAACACCTGTCAAAAAGGAAAATCCAAACTTGAGGCTATAGAATTATGTCCCAAAATTCTTAAAATCTATAGGTGGACTAAGTCACCATCTATGGTGAATTAGTCCCACTTCCAAGCCTAAAAAGTGGTTTCTGCATTTTTGGATACCCACTTGGTAGATACCTATTCTAACAATTTTTCCCTAAAACTAGACTAAGTCGACCAGCTTGGAGTAAGTGTCCCAATCAACATTTCCACTCAACTCTACAGGATTCCAAAGCCTTTCCACATCATATTTTAAATTCCAAGTGCACCTCTCCAGTTCTGTTTAGTTATTTCATCATTTACTTTCATTTTTAGGTGTTTCTGCATATCACGGTGTGTTTTCTAGTACTTTGCATTTCTTAGGTTTAGCATCATTAAATCATTTAATTTTCAGTTTATTGCACTATTACATCATATTTAGATACATTTCATTGCATTTACATTAATCTTGAGTGTAGAAATTTGCATTTTGGACCCAATTCCTCTCCTAGGTGAAAAACCTAGAACTGTTAGAGAGAACCCTTAGGCAATCCAAAATCATTGTCCACAAGTTGTACAACAAAAAAAACAAGAAATATGCCAGCTTAAAACTTTATATTACATGCATCTAATGCTTTTTTCATCAATTGAAAACTTTTCACCATGATATAATGGATTGGAGATATGAAAAATTGACAGAGGTTACTATATAAGGACCCTACATGACCTTGTACCTTCAAATGAAGTGGTTGTAAGTACCGTGATTTCTGAGAAAGAAATCATTAAATTTTGTCACTTTTTTGTACTTAGAGATCTCTTATGAGAAATTGTTGGTACAATGTAGCCTAGAATGATCTAGGTGGTGGGGTATTAAATAGGACCTTTTCTAGCATAAAACCCCCACCCAGACATGTTTGAGTTGTTAGTTTGGTCACAAAAAGAACTGAATGAAAATTATGCCACCTTGTAACTTTACATTACATGCACAAAGGCATCTCAAAGAAGGAAAAATCATGATAAAATGACAACAACATTGAAGAAGGGTTATTCATCACATAGGGAAACATCTTATAATCATGTTCAGGACTTCATATGATAGTCACATAAGCACTCGATAGAAATTCATAGAGAACTAGGTTGGACAATGATAAATGAAGAGATTATAAGCACAACCCTTATTTTTTGAATTTATAGAAGGGAAACCCGTGTGAATTTCACTTGTTAGGGATCCAAATCTGCACCCTAATGCCAAGATGGGAAAAAAATTAAAAGATTTGGGTGTAACATGGGACTACTTTCAGGTTGTGGGTGTCCTATTTGAAAGCAAACCTCCAAATTATGGGTTGGTTTCCCATTTTCATGCCAGCTAACTACTAATTTCAGAGATAAAGGGTAAGAATTGGATGTAAAATGAACCTAATATTAAAAATAACTAAGGTGACACACAAAAACAACCTAGACCTGATGACAACCTATCACATTAAAATTAATATCATAAAAATTGGTTTACACAACTCATTTTCAAATGTAGTTTACATAAGTAATTTATAAGGAGGTCTCTAAACAGGGCTTTTACGAGGAAAACAGAGGTTTCACAACTAACAACACTATTGAATAACATAGCTTATAACTTGTTAACATACATTTTTTGCTAAACAGATGCCTAAACACGAGATAGGTTTGCAAGGAAAGATAGATTTTCACAAGACAAACTGATCAATCATTAACAACATACATGAAAAACATGAAATGAGAAGGTAAAAATTTTCTACTTTATTAATTCAAAGTGCTTACTGTATCACAAGTCCATTTGAGTTACAATACTGCTCCATCAAAAATAGTTCAAAAAAAAAGATATACTATTGCTGGAAAGAAAGAACTAACTCCAAAAATTCCCAAAATGAACATACTTAAGCAAAAAGATCACACAACTCTTATGCCTGCCCCTCTAGAAGGTTTTGCTTGGATGAGGCACAAAATCCAAAAAAGAGCCTTCCAAAATCACTCCAAAAGCCCTACAAAATGGTGAAAAGTCAAGCTCAGACTCAAGCCATGCTAAAAGTGTGACAAAACTCCCTCCAAAGTAGCACATGTTTCTCCAAAACAATCAAATAATTCACCCCCACACTCTCCTCATGTTTTCAATTCAATCATTTTGCCTCCCAGCTTTGACTCATGCAATATATGTGTTTTGAAAACACAAGACTCCAAAAAAGGGAATTAAAGATAATAACTTGATTAGGTGATTCATAATACATCACTTAATCAAGTTATTTTACATTTTAAAGAAAAATATAAGAGGGCCCACCATCAATATGAATTACATTACACTTGCAAGTGAAAAATATCAAAGTGATTAGCAAATCACTTAAATGATATTTTTATATTTTGAAACAAATGCAAAAAATAATAATGAAATTTAAAAGTGCTTTCAAAAGAATTAACAAGATCACATAATTCCTCCAAGGCACTTGATCATTTTACCTTTTCTCATTTGGCACTCCAAGTCCAGCTATGGTCAGCATTCTCTAATTTGCAAAGGAGGAATAAAAGGAATAAGATTGGCCTATATGGCTAACCTCCACACTTCCTAGAAGGCATATTCCAAGTATTTAAGGCACTAAGGCATTCATGATCAAAAGGTCAAAGGCATGATGTGTGACTTGGCATACTCCATATGTTTCATTGCTTGAAGGATTTAGCAATATTTCACAAGGCATAACAAATGCCTAAGTCAACAAATGCTTAAAGCAAAATAAATGCCTAAGTCAACAACTTAGGACTCAACCCCCACTATGCATTAATATGTGTTTCATTTTTAAAACATGGGATAAAAATCCTGGATCGGCATCTACAAGGGTCAAACCCTAATCATCAAAAGCTAAAAAATGTGGAAAACACCATCATTTTTTGCATCGAGCACTTAGCAGAGACATGTTGCTACCAAGGTTTCACTTGCATGCACTGGAAATGGAAATGTTTACTAATTTTTTGTGGAATTTTTTATGGGAAGTGTATAAAAACATAGGTAAATGCAATTATTTGACATAAATCTGCATTTTTTTCCATTTTTTGGAGCTCCTCCAGTTATTTTGGCTGCAACGTGTAGAATTATCTAATCATTTGCTTCATTTTGTTCTTTCTATTGTTACTTCTCCACTTTAGCTATCATGAGTTTGGGCTTCTGAAGCTTGAAAGGAGGCCTAACATACAACCAAAATTATTTCATAGTTGAGCTTGAGCTCAAGAAAGCTCCCAACCAACCTCTGTATTGATTCTTTGCTCTTTTATTCATCCATAAAAGCTTGAATGGAGCTCTTTCATTGTCAAAATGGAGTAAAGTTTATCTTTTCTATATATGAAGTTGAAGTGAACAAAAAACCCCAAGTTTCTTTATGATTTTGTGAAGGCTTTTTCTCCTTCAGGCCGCAGCCAAGAAAATAGAGAAAGGTTCTTGTCAATGACTTTTAACTTCTTCAAAATCCATGAAAACTTTTGAATGGCTCTACATTTGTAATTTTGGTAAAAAGAACCAAGTAGGCTTTCTATTATATATTCATTTTCACGTATTATACATTTTAAGTCAAAAACCCCTAGTGGGTTTCATGGTTTTGAAGAAAACTTAGATTTTTTGCAAAAAAACAAGTGGGTTTTTGTTCATTTGCAGAAATTATGATTCCTTTAAAAAACCCCAAATGGGTTACCTTCAATTTACAGAAATTTCTGATTCTTGTAAAAAAATCAAGTGTTTTACCTTCAATTTGTAGCAATATTGTATTTTTGCAAAAAACCCCAAGTGGGTTTTGGTATTTTTGAAGGAAAAACCCCTACAGGCCATAGAAAATGAGATGGGGTTTTGAATCCCTAAGTTGCTCTTTTATAAAAAGAGACTCACTATCTTTCATCTTTGATTTCTCTATATTTGCTAGAACACTATGTTCTTTAACTGGAAATTGCAAGCCCTTTTATGTGGAAATTTGGGTCATAACAACTGCATCAACTCTATAGTGCACTGTCTCTATGATTTTATCATGCATTCAATAAGTCATTCATAAATTTCCATCAGTTATTTGTTTCATGGAACCTTTAGCAATGCATTAGCAATAGTGGTATCTTTTGCAAAACTGAAGAAATGTTCCAAATCCTTGTGATGTTGATAAATTTCCCACAACACCACTTACTATGATGATTACTCACTGCTCACTATTCATTGCAGAGATTAGTGTGCACATTGTCATTTCATATTGATCTTTTGACCATCCTACTCCATTGGAGATGACTGTCTCATAAAGTTCTTGATGCTTTGACTCACACTCTACACAAGGTCTTAGAAAATCATGAAAAACTCTACAACCCATAAATTTAAAGCCCTAAACTCATTGTCGAGAGTGTTGCCATTCTAGGTAAGTACAAGTACTATGCATCCTCTTATTGAAATCCATCAGAGCCTTGCAACCCTTCCAAACTCTACCATATGAAACTTTGGCACCATGATCAACATAATGGACTACCTCTTATTTTCTCATAAAAGTTTTCAAAGAATGAAATTTTGTCATACTTGTCAAGGTTCATTATAGATTTGTCATGAAGTTGTTGTGCCCTCAGCACACACGCCCCATTCAGAATGGAGACCCTCTTTTTCTGTTGACCTGCCGAGTTGTTTTTTGTCATTGCCTCATTTTGCGTGCCCAATTTTGGTGTCGTAGGTGGTTAGCACACCTCCAAAGTCTTATCATAAGTTGACCATACTTCTCCCTTTTAATTTTGTGAAGTTTTGGTGCTTTGCGAGGTCTCTCTGGTAGTTTGCCCCTGCCAATGGCCTTGGGCCTGACCGAGCCCGCCCCTTTAGGTTTCCCTGGCAGGGTTTCCTCGTTATGTCCACCATCTCGAACGGCGGATGGATTGAATCTTCCTGGACCTCAGGACCTTGATCCTTGTTCTCCATCCGGTGGAAGTTTGCAAAGCTTTGGCTGCCTTCTCCTCTCCCGGGCCTAAGACCTCGGACTTCTGCTTCAGGAGTTCCATGAGGGCTACGATGTTTTCGACGATGGAACTCCACCATCTGGGCCTTGACCTCCTCTTTTCCGCTGATGATTTTTGACTAGATTTTATTTGGGACAACCACCGGCTCATCTCTTTCTGGCCTCTGGGACCCAATCCTCCTGCCGTTGTCTGTGGATTTGAATCCACCAACTTTATGCTTCACTGTACATGCATTTAATGAAGCCATTAATGGTGGTGGGGGTATAAATATCTTTCCCAAACTTGTCATTCTCACTTTTCAGTGTTGTAGAGAGAGGTCAAAAGCTTGCCAGAGAGGAGTCCACCGTCTTCGTCAACTGTTGCACTCACACCCATTGTCGTCACTTGTTGACCATTATTCAATTTCACACCTTGCCGCATCGTGTGTCTAAGGTAGGTTTTCCGTCCACCCTCTCGAGCAATTTTTTCATGATTTTAAAGGCTTTAAATGAACAATGATGATTAAAAGGACATGTGAATAATAAAACATGACACAACGAACAAAATCCACGTCCTTAAAACTCGAGAAAACCTTTGTAACTGCCCCTACACTCGATCTCGAACTTTCCCCCCACGCGGTTGTTCTTCATGCAGGGGCATTCACCTCTCTCGGGCCTGAACACTCCCTTCATTGGGTGGGAATTAACAAAATAACCAAAATTTTCAAATGGCTGCTCCATCCCTTAGGCCCTAAACATTGGACATCTGCCGGCGGATCGCCATCTGGCGTCACGAACTGAAGTTTTGAAAGCAACCTCCATTTTTGCCTCTTGGGCCCGAGCCCTCAGACTTCCGCATCCCAGAGTGCATTGCATTCCCACCGTTCTCTAACAGTAAAAAGTTCCCATCTGCCCAATCCTTGGAGCACACCTAGCAAATTGCCGTCTGTAGTTGTCATTTGCCGACCCCCCTCTCAGTCCCCAAGCCCCGGTCCGTGGACTTCCGCTTGGTCTTCGCCATTGTGAACAGTGAATGCAAGGGATCCTCCTGCCTCCCAGGTCTCAACCCCCTATTGTTGTGATGGTCCCAAACATCAGGTTTCAGAGTACCCTACTGCACCGGGCTCTGCCATCTGGGACTCCTTTCCCGTCTCCTCCATTGAAAAAGGAGAATCTTTCTAGGCCTTTTGAGCTCTAGGATCCACTTTCCCAATCGCTGTGAAATTCAGAGTAAAAATACAATGTCTGACCCCGATGCTAGGTCTGGTCTGCCAGGCCACCCCCTCCAGATTTCCACCCGATGATCGCCGTGTCAAACGACGAAAGCACAATGGCATCTCAGCCCCTTTGGCTTGATCATTTTAAATATGCAAAAAGAATTGTTGGCTGCCCTTGGACCCCACAGGTCCTAGACCCCAGGGTTCTATTCCCAGAACTCCGTTTTTGCCCAGACATTCCAAATGGCCAACCCTAGATGACTTTCTAGCCTTGTACCTCTAAATGCTCCTAAATCATTCTAAATGAGCTCAAATTTGAAATATGATCTCAACCCACGTGCTGAAATTAGACCTTCTTCACGACGAACCTTTTGAACCATTGAAATCCGATCAGGAGAGGTCACCCAGATTGTTCTACCCCACTCGATCTTTCAAAACAACATTTTTTCCAAGGAAGTCTAGGCCTCCAAGCTTGAATTGTCTGAAATCCCTTGTCTAAAAGACTAATAACAACTGGAAGTAGAAGTATCATTCTATGAATGATAAATTGTTTAAATTTGATTTCATCCATGTGATTTTGACTAATGTCAAGACTTTCATCATCAGTTGCACTGACTGCTCCTTTGCTTTCAGAATATGTGGAATCAAGTGCAAGACCCTCAGGGGGAGCTATGGAAAAGGACAAAGGGAAGAAATTGGGCAAGACTCCTTGAGGAAAAGAGGACACAGACCAAATGAAATACTAGTTCTAGGGTGAACCCCTACACTCAAAGGTTGCCACAGATTGGAGAGAAATCATCGACACAAATATTGTCCATGTCAATATTGATGAATTCAAACAAAGGGTCAGGGTCAACCCAACGACCAAAAATGCAAGGCTTATAAGATAGAGTGGAATAGCAAATTTTGTAGGCTTCCCTCCATCCCTCATAGCCCCTGAGCTAGTCATGGCCTGTCGGCAGGCATATCAACTAGATACAACAATAATTGTTGATAGGGATGGCAACATTCTCGCCAACATGTCGGTTGAAGGAATCACAAAACCTTCCATATCCCCACCTTCGTCAAAATGGAAACACCTACCATTGAGGAATGCTAAGTTGCATGGGATGATAACTCGACAAGCTGCAAAAAGTTGATAAATCAGCATTGGCTTAATGAAAAATGGGGCAGCACTACGAAGGTTCCTAATGTACTCTTCCGTAGTGATTTCCACGAAGATTACCATGACTTGGTCACCATGCTAAGTAGGGTTATGGGTCTCCCTCCCGCAGCCTTCTTTCAAGAATGGATTGTATACTTTGTTGAACAGATCCTCTGCGGAGATGAGGATGTCACCACCAAGTCCTCATTCTACTGGGGAGGTATAATAAGTTATTGCTTCCATGAGCAGTTCCTCAACGTGAAGAAAAGCTCCAAGTTCTATATGAATTCATACCTCATCTACTCCTTGGTGGACCAGAGGTAGTACAATGGGTTGTTCATGGCACTCGATAAAGAGCATGGTCAGAAATTGAAACCCTATGATAGGTATCCCCAGCTCCAATACCAAAATTTCAAGGAGTATTGCAGGGTTAATGATGCCTTCATTGTCCATATCATCAGAATGATTATTGGAGATTTTGAGAGAAGGGTCTCTCATAGTGCTCAGGCCTTCTTGAAGCAATATGCCTTCCTCTTCATTCAATATCCAAAGTTTACGTACATCCACACCCAGGGCTTCACGAAAAGGCTAAACAAGCTACCTTGATACCCCAACAACTAGATCATCCTACTGGAGCTTTCTCGATAGCTTCAACACATACAATTGGTCCTCACCGGAAAACACTTGGTGTGGATTTCCTATCCCTTGACTTTCCGCTAGGGAATGTATAAGTTGCAAACCTCCCAGTGCGCTGGGAATTCTGAAAAAGAACTGAAAGATTATCATTTTCACTTGCACACTGCTCACCCCCGGGTAGACCCATATAGACATGTAAGGAAGGTGCTAGGGTCAAGGTACACCCACCTCCACCATATTGAGTACTTCTGGGTGGATTGTCAAGATGACAAGGAGGTGTGGGAAAGGCACTATATGCGGATGACTGCGTATTTTATCAGAAAGGTACAACCATTCCCCATACCAGACTAGGTCAAAGAAGACGAAAGCACCATGATGGATCATAGATATCCTATAGTTGCCAACTTTCCATTACCAACAAAAGATTGGGATGAACAGGAGGTCGATGACCTTGACATTATAACCAAGCCCATCTTGGCCTAAACCAAAGAATGGGTTCATGAACAAGTGGTCTAACTAAAACAACAAGGGGTGATTTTGACGTATGAAGGGCTCAAAAGTGAGCCTAGTGCCATGGAGGATGCTGCTGCCACCACTTCAATGGGCAGGATATCCAAGTCTCCTCTAGTCACTAGATCTAAGAAAAGGAAAGAGATGGAAAAAAAGTAGTCTCCTAACCCCAAGGTCTATACAAGGAAAGATCTAGGGGGCTCACCCTCCAAAAGACTTAAGAAAATGGGGTCACAACGGAGTAGCCCTTAATCCAAGAGGAAGAAGCAAAGGGTACAGATCAAATAAAAACTCTCCTGGCTCTCCCTGCCCTGACTACCCTACCACCTACCTCTCTAGATGTGGTCGCCACATCCCCGTTGGCAGTGGACATCTCCATCCATCTCGCCCCTTCACCTCCGTCCGAGCTTGTGATAGTCATTGACTCTTCCTCTGCCATGACTACTCCTCCTTCCTTCGCTACCATGTCACCCACTACATCACTCCCTTTAGCTACAGTGATGACACCTATACCTACATCTGCTTTGCCTGAGGCCTTGTCCAAGCATATACAGAATATCCCTTTTGAGCTCTCCCAGATCCTTATGGATCCCACTCTTCAAGTAGCCCTAGTGCAAGTCCTCACTACTGCCAAACCTTCATAGCCCCTGACAGCTCCACCATCTATGGAAGCCACCATGTTAATTTCTGACGAATGGGAGAAGCGAGATCAAGAAGCTTCAAATCCATTTGAAGAGGAGGCCAATGAATACCATGAGCACCCCGAATATGAGCACTGGACAATCGATAGAGTGGCTTACGAAGAGGAGGGAACTAGTTCCTCAGAGAGTAGGGATGAAGAGGATGATGCCAATGGTAGGGTCATCATGCAAACCTTCAATGATGATCTTGAGGAAGAGATGGCTCAACAGCTGAAGGCTACTAAAGAAGAGGCAGAAAGGTCACCTCTGAGCAAGGAAAAGCAACAGGAAGATAAGCTCAAGGGTGAGGCTCAAACTATGAGCGGCCTAGAAATTGAGCATCCCAAGGAAAACTCGCATGATGTTGAGCAGACTGAGGGAGAGCGAGGGGAAGAAATGGAAAAGGAGGAAAGTCCCCAACAACTATTATCTACCAAGCTTCCTATTAAGTGCCTCATGTTCATCCAGGACTCCGATGAAGAAGGAGATATTGTTAGGGAGAAAGAAAGGGCCTCGAAAGATAAGAAACTAGAAACCTCAGCTAAAGAAGGTGAAGGTGATCACGAATCACCTAAGGAGAGGGTTGCTATGCCTGAGTGGCTAGGGAGGCAACTCAAAAATAAAACTCTTGTTCTAAAGGACCCAAGAGCAAAGCTAGAGGCCATCTTAGCTCGAGCACAGATCACAACCAGAAAAGAGAAGAAGCCTAAGATTAGTTCTAGGATAACAATGGATGCCTCTGGGTCTCGAGCTGTGCAAATAGAAACAACTGTGGTAGGCTAGGCTAGTGTAAGTTACAACATCTCCACCCTTGATTTAGGAATAGCTACTAGGGAACAAAAGGTAGGGCATATTGAGGAGTCGGTGGCCACAGTGGTACACTTGATAAAGCATGAAAATATTTTGAAAGATGAGCTCAAAGCACAGGTAGTCGCCTTGACAGATTACATCCAATAGTGGTCTTCAGTAGATGACCTACCTACCACGTCCACGACCACACCCCAGCTACTATCCAAAGAACAAATTGATAAGATCGAGAGGAGAAAGAACTTGGAAAAGACTATAGAAAGTTGGTTCTGACAAGTATTTTATGTCGGGAACATGGGAATTAGTTGGGTTGTGCGAACAACCAACAAGTTCTTAGGCCTACAACAATCTTTGGAAGGCACGAGAAAGCTCTGCACCAACTTCCCTACAACACATGACTCCACACTTCCTAAGATCAAGGCTATCCTTCAGTTACCAAAGGCCACATGGGAAAAGGATCTTGCATTCAACAAGGACAATCACTGGCTAATGAATGTGTGGAGGTGAGATTTTGGCAACAGGAAGGAAAGGTTAGAACAAATAATGAGTAAAGTGGATCCAAACATCGAGTGGATCAAGGAAATTAGGGCAAAATGTGCTCGGTACCTCAAGCTAATGACAGAGTATGACATGCCTGCAATGCAGATGGATCTAGAAAAGGTAAAACCCTACTTTTAGAAGAAGATGGAGGATGGGATGTCTAGCGAAATAACGATGGAATTCATGAGTTTTTCTACTCGTGCCTTCGATCAATTAGAGTAGTTCAAGGATTAGGGCACAAAGTTCGATAAGGGCTGGAAGAAGCTAGAAGATAATGCAAAGGAGTGGAGCTACCAAACCCTGTTGTACAAGATTATTGAGGTAGACAAGCTCCAGCTGGTCATTCTAAAGTTCATAGAGTATATAGCTTCAAAAAAGTAAGAGGACAACCCTCTTGGCAGTGAAGTGCTCTCCAAGGAGTAGCTACAGTAAAAAAACAATCAACAAAAAGACGAAAATGCCACAGTACTGCCACTAGAGGACAAAATAGGGAAGAAGACAAAATGTAATTTTAAATTGTAAAATATTAAGGGTTGGTGAAACCCTATTTTGTAATGAATCTTGGCCACACAATGAGAATTAATCTTGGCCATTCATCTAACTTTTTTGGCACTATAAATAGGGCTCTCCTCTCATTTACAAAGAGAGTCGAGTTGTTGTAAAGATATGCTACATAAATTTATAATGAAAATACATTGACTTGGTGCATTTTCTGAGTTTTTCACATGTTACTTGATTCAAACTCCATTGTTATATGCTTTAATTAGATTTGTATTACTGTTTTATTTAGTTGTATTCTCGCTTTGATAAATTTTAGAAAAGTTGTTCTATAATTGTGAAAATTCCTACTATGTAGATGCCTTCTTAGTCCATACTTTTTGCTATTTGTTGTTGGTAGATGGTTGTGTAAAGTTAGTATGGGCTTGAATTCAGAGCTGCTCCTCACTTTCATCTTTGTTCATGCATGCAAATGGTGAAAGAAAGGTGAAATATTTGCAGACCTTAGAAGATAGCACAAATTCTATGAGACTGTGAGATTTTTGGTTAAGTGGAGTATTATTTTTCAGGAAGCTGTCCATTGCAGGAACTCCATGATTGTTGTTTAGAGTTAGTTGTAGATCCAAGAACCTTCTATCCTCCCTGTTCTTTTTCCCTTTCTTTTTTTTAGAAGTGGCCTATACCAAGGTTCATTACACATTGTAAATCCAAATTTAAAGAAACATCAAAGTTTTGGATCGCTGTCTGAAACTACAATAAAGTAAAATTTGGCCCCCCATCTTAGAAGCTTCATATTTAAAGATCCACCTTGCATCCAGCTATGTAAGTTCACCCTATGATTACCAGCAAGATCACATCAACATCAACTGAGGAATTCCATGCAAGTCATCACCTGACACCCAAGAGACCTTGGGGAGATTTTCAACACTCGCTGTGGGAGATTTCCTTCCAAGAGAGGTAGTGCATTCGTGTACTACCTATGTTGAGAAAGTGTGCAAAAACACCCATCAACAAAAGTCTCATCCTTGCACTATGATTTGCAACTATCACTGCCCTCTCATGACTGTTGTGTCATCTTTAATATCATTGAAACTAAATCACCAAACATGTAGTTCAATATTTCTTGCATAATATCTTGTAATGAACTGTGAAATTATGTTTACAACAAGATTATATCTTTCTAGAAACAATCCATGTGTAGTAACCAAGGCAATCAACCGAGAACACAACCTAAAGATTGCAAATGGACACCTAGCAGTGTGCCTGGAAACTTATTGCAACAACTCCTTGGAATCCATCTAAACCTTCAATCTCCTTTAGTTATATACATAAATTATTTGAGAAAGAATATTTACATAGACTCTTTTTCTTTTGAACTTGAATCTTGGAGAATACAATGGCATCAATAGTAATACTTCATTAGGCAAGATAACCACATATTTTATGAATTACAAATCCATGGCTTTGTTGCACTATCAAATTCACTATGTCCCTACTTATTTTCCCTATTGACTAACCCTAATGTCTATCAAGTGTCATTTCAAACAATAGACATTGTCCTCCTAATTCCTTCCATTGAATCCTAAGATTTTGAGTGCATTTGCTATGCCCTTAATATTACTGTACGTTAGGTTATGAATACTTGGCTTGTGGCTATCTTAATTCTCTATAAAGTCATATTATCATTATTATATTGTTATTTAGTTTTTTAGGTTGTCCTAGGACTTATATAGGTATGTCTAAGTTGGCCTAGGTGATATCCTAGGCATAAAAAGGTATATATAGGAGGTTGTGAGTCTTGTTTTCACCATCAAGTTGTGAAGTGTGTTCTCATTAGAGATATTTGGAGGTTTTCTCCCTCAAAGTGGCTTGTTATTCTTAGTTATTGTTAGGTATTTGCAGCATATTTCATATCATATTCTTCTATTGTGAAAGTTATTTCATAACAAGTGGTATCAGAGCTAGGTTCTTGGCACCATAGAGGCAAGGTTTTTCTCAATTTTGGAGGTGATTTTGGGAAGAGCATATATTTCAGATTTTGGCAAAAAAAATTATAATTTTTAAAGGGTTTTGAAGAAAATATTAAAGAATTTTCAGTCCATATTTCAAAAGAATTGGAGCAAAATTAAGCGAATTATTGCAGAAGTAGGGTTTCTACACTTTTTTTTTTGGAATTTGCATATCTCACACATCTTGTCGAATTGGAGTCTAATTTTTATTAGGTTTTTGAAGACATACTAAAGGAGACTACAGTAAAAATTTCATAGAATTTAACATTAATTTGTGTGATTTATTTAAAAATTAGTGTTTTCCATCATGACGGGGCTTGCAACAAGGGGCAAAAAGAATGTTGTCACTCTGGGGAAGAATCCTAATAAGGATGGGGTGACAATAGAGGATATTAATCCTAATGAGGAAATAATTAAGGTAAAGGACCACATTTCCTCAATGAAGATGGATATGTGTGGCCTAAGAGGAGATATATCAGACATACGTAACATGTTAAGCACCTACATGGCTGAACCAAGAAAGGAGTTCTCAAGCAACGAAGGTGAAACTTCTAGGTCAGCTAACATTGACACAAGATTTAGTACTCCTATGGGATCTAGGAATTTATTTCCAAAGGTGGATATGTGCAAGTTCAATGGAAAGGATCCTCTAACATGGATAAATCAAATGGAATTTTTTTTGAAGAACACCAAATCCCAAATGGAAAAAGGTCACGATGGCTTCCCTATATCTAGAACCAGATCAATTCATTTGGTATCATTGGCTTTGCACTCATCGAAGGAAAAAGGGGCTCACTATATCATGGTCAATTTTTACAGAGGAACTCCAAGCACAATATAGCAATAACATGACAAACAACTTCTTCAGCCAACTAGCTAAACTTGAACAAATAGGATTAGTTAAAGATTATATTCAACAATTCCAAAATCTATCCTTAAGAGTGGATACAATTACAGAGGAAAAATTGAATGATTTATTCTTGGGGAGTCTCAAGGATCACATTCAACATGAGGTAAGCATGTTTAGCCCTAGCTCCATAAATGAGTCTTCTATCTTAGCACGTACCTGGTAGAGTAGAAGTATTTGATTCCTAAGAAGCAAGGGGCTAATGTGATAAGAGAGAAAGGATATTCAATACAACCTACTAGGTTGACTCCATAGAAAATTGAGGAGAAAAAAGAAAAAGGGTTGTGTTTCAATTGTGATAGAAAATACAATCGAGGACATAAATACAGTGAAAAGAAATTGTTCTATATTGAAGGTTGAATTGAGGAAGAAGAGGAGGAACCCATACTAGAGGATGAAAGGGAGTCAAATGAGGAATCACATGATTCTCAACCAATCATTTCTTGTCATGCAATCTCAGGTTTCAGTTCTCCACAAACTCTCAAAGTGGTGGGGTTCTTAAAGAAGTAAAAGGTAACAGTGTTGATTGACTCTAGTAGTACTCATAATTTCATCAACAAAAAGTTAGCTACTCATCTAAATTGTTTTATATATCCAGCTCCAGAGTTTTAGGTTTTGATTGCAGATGGTGGTATAGTTAGTTGTTCAGGGAAGTGTCATAGCATTAAATTATCCATGGAATATTATCAACTTGATAGCACAATGTATGTGATATCCATGGGTGCAACAAATATTGTTTTGCGAGTACAATGGCTTACCACATTGGGAACGATTGAGATGAACTTCCAAGAACTATTCATGAGATTTCAATCAAAAGGAAGGGTAGTAGAGCTAAGGGGGTTGAAGGAATAATCCCCACAAATGGTAAGCTCTCATCAAATACAAAAGTTGCTTAAGAAAGGAGTGGATGGATTTGTGGCCCAACTATGTTCATTAAAAGTCTCTCAATATAATGCTCCAACTCATCCAGATTTGTAAGCTATAATTGATCGTCACTTAGTTGTTCTTGGAGATATTCCTAAATGAATTCCTCATAAGAGGGATCATTATCATGCCATACAGTTAGTTCCAGGTATCCAACCACCGAACATTAGGCCTTATAGGTATCCACACATACAAAAGAGAGATAGAAAAAATTGTTGAGCAGATGCTAGAGGCAGGAATGATTAGGCATAGCCAAAGTGCTCACTCCTCTCCTGTGGTGATGGTACATAATAAGGATGACACTTGGTGCATGTGTCCATATTATAGAGTACTCAACATGTACACCATTAAAGATAAGTTTCCTATTCTAGTCATTGATGATTTGCTAGATGAATTGAATGGAGATCTGTATTTTACCAAGTTAGATCTTAAATCTGGTTATCACCAAATTTGAATTAAGGAGGAAGATATTTGTAAGAAAACATTTCGAACTCATGAGGGTCATTATGAATTTTTGGTGATTCCATTTGGTCTTACCAATGCACCATCTACATTCCAAAGTTGGATGAATTCCATTTTTAAGAAGTTCTTGAGAAAGTTTGTGTTAGTATTCTTTGATGATATATTGATTTATAGCAAGACTTGAGAAGAACATTTGCAACATGTGGATCAAGCATTACAAATAATTGAAGATCATAAACTCTATGCTAAGCCATCCAAGTGTGCTTTTGGTCTTAAGGACGGTGGAGTATTTGGGACACATAGTTTCACATGAAGAGTAAAGGTGACCCTAACAAAATTAAGGCTATCATGGAATGGCCTATTCCAAAAACCATTAAGAAACTGAGGGGTTTCTTGGGATTGACAGGGTACTATAGAAGATTTGTGAAGAATTATGGTCATATAGCAACACCTCTCACCACTCTATTGAAGAAGGATTATTTTCATTGGAACGAGTCTGCCAATACAAAATTTGAGAGATTGAAGGAGGCTATGTGTACAACTCCAGTGCTTGCCACTCCTGACTTCACCAAGGAATTCATTGTGGAATGTGATGCTTCTAGAAATGGGATAGGAGAAATGCTCATGCAAGAAGGTCAACCAATTGATTTTGAGATTCATCAATTAAAGGGTAAGAATCAACTAAAACATATTTACGAGAAGGAAATTCTAGCAATCCCCCATACAGTTAAAAAATGGAGACCTTATCTATTGGGTAGACACTTCAAGGTTAAGAAAAATCATGATAGCCTAGAATATACTTTGTAACAAATACTATCTTTTGAAGAGAAACAAAAATGGGTCACTAAGATGTTAGGATATGAATTTGAGATTGTATATAAGAAAGGGAAAGAAAATATTGTAGTAGATGCACTTTCAAGGAAGGATGAGAAAGATGAAGCCTTGTTGTGTTCCCTTTCAATATTACAATTAAATTGGGTGGAGGAAGCCAAAGTAGAGTGGCAAAAAGATGTTGAGACAAGTAATCTCATCGAACAATTAAAAAGTGATCATATTAGTTTAGATAAGTTTTGTGGGAAGGGAGATACTCTTTGGTATAAAGAGTGTTTGTATCTCTACAAGAAATCGACTCTTAAACATAAGATTCCCATAGAGTTACATGAGTCTCTACTAGGTGGTCATTCAGGATTTTTGGAGACATATCATTGAGTCAAGCAAGATTTTTTTGGGAAGGGCTACAAGGTGATTTTCAAAAATTTGTGGTTGAATGTTTGGTTTGTCAAAGGAATAAAGGGGAGACAATTAAGACACTAGGTCTCTTGTAGACCTTATCTATTCCTTGCCAACATTGGGATGAGGTATCCATGGACTTCATCACAAGGCTTCTCAAATATAAAGGTCATAATGTCATCATGGTAGTAGTTGATCACCTCAATAAATATGCCAATTTCATTGCATTATCACATCCTTTTATAGCAAGTGCAGTGGAATTTTTTTTTTTTGAGAATATCCAAAAGCTACATGGTACACCTAAGGTTATTGTTAGTGATCGTGATCCTATCATCACTAGTCACTTTTGAAAATATTTATTCTCATGTTTGGGTACTCAATTTGCTCATAGCTCTTCATACCAACCTCAATCAAATGGGAAAAATGAGGTTGTTAATAAGTGTTTGGAAGGATATCTATGTTGTTTCACTTCAGAGAAACAATCTTAATGGGTAGATTGGCTACCACTTGTAGACTGGTGGTATAACACTTATTTTTATAGCTCATCAAAAATATCTCCATTTTTGGCACTTTATGGATATCATCCTCCTTCCATCACATCATCAATAAAGGTGCCACCAAGAGTTCAGGAAGTAGAAGACCACTTGCTTCATCAAAAACAAGTACTTTTAGGACTCAAGGAGAATTTAGCCATGGCACAAAATCAAATGAAACAACAGGTAGGCCAACATTGTAGTGAAATAAGTTTTGAAGTTGGGGATTGGGTCTTCTTGAGATTGCAACCTTATAAGAAAATCTCACTAAAGCAACAAAAAAATAATAAGTTGTCTCCAAGGTATTATGGTCCATACCAAATTATGCAAAAGATCAGTAGTGTTTCCTACAAGGTAGAGTTGCCATCAACAGCAAAGATACATCTGGTTTTTCATGTTTCTTGTTTGAAGAAGGTAATTGGGCATAATATTCTCACTCAAACAACACTACTAGAGCTCGATGAAGAAGGAAGAATCATTTTGGAACTAGAGTGCATTTGTCAAACATGCACAAAGAAGCCGAGGAATAGAACTCTCACTGAGTATCTCATCCAATGGAAGAATTTACCAGATGACAATGCCACATGGGAGGACGAGGAGTTCATTCAAAAGAATCCAAAATTGATTAGCATTGAGGACAATGCTTCTTTGAAGAAGGGGGGCATGTTACGCCCTTAATATTAGTGTACATTGGGTTATGCATAGCCATCTTGTGGCTATCTTAACTCTCTATTAAGTCATATAGTTTGTTATGCATAGACTGCTCATCATGCTTATAACTCCACATTTATCTTTCCATTGGTTTTAAATTTCTATCATTTTCAATGTCTCAAAACAATAAATTGTGTAGCTAGCTATGGAAAATATCTCATTCCCATTAAAAGTTACACTTGTAAGTTGTGAAACTTGACTGTTTCCCCATTTCCATCAATAAAGTTATTGTCAACTGCATATCACTTGTGGAGGTAATCCTTGGGTCTGAGCAACTCAAGAAAATGTAGATGAAAGTTGATCATTATGTGACACCAAACAGGGTAATTGAAAAGTCTTACTACCCTTCCTTTCTTCTTCATCTATAATGTAATCTCTTGTGACCATTTCTTGTTTTCCTTTAGTAAAGTAAAAAGAAAATTTTATTTATTGCTTTCTTGAATGACATGAGAATACATTTTTCTCCTATGGATTGCCCTAATTTTTTGGAAGCTACCAATTATCTCCTTGACTATATGCATTTCAAATGGTGTTCTTCTCTGTAACATTGAGATCATATAAAACTTTCATCCTCTAAATATTATGGCTCACTGCTACTTTGATTCTATGTTCCATTTTGTGGACTTCTTGTTTGATGGCATTACTTCTCCATATCACTGTTATGCATACTTATTCTCAAGGAATTGATTTTTATCATTTTGAACTTGGGTTCTTGCATTTATTGCATGCAATCTTGATCCATGTTGGATCATTTATGATGACTGAAACCCTTGCATGAAAGGTTATGAGCATGTCCACTAATGTTGTCCTTGCATTGACATGTACCATGCATTTTTCTTTCCCAACCTTCATGGCTTCCATAACAATGCTTGCTGCCCCACATGTTTACAACCTAATTTCCACAACAGTTGTTTACCTTTTCAATTATGTGCCACAATTAAGACTGTCTCCTTAGTTTGATTCTAGTGGGCAGACACATGTCACCTATCTCAGTGATCTAAAAGCTCACCGTCCTATGTGATGTGTGGTTTTCCAATAGGGTTAAGGTGAGAGGGAACTAACAATACTCTAGATTTCTCCCTCATTATTTAAGAGATGCATAATTGACCTTGATGCATCTTTTGAATCTGATAATGAAATTTGATCAACTGGTGTGATTCCATATTGATTTAATGCATTAATAACATGTATATCTTTGATCAAGTTGCTCAATTTCCTATTTCTCTCAAAACATATTGAGCTCTACCCTTGTGGGAGCCACATTTACCCCACATGTTGTATTTAACTAAATCATAATAGTAACAAGACTTGTCATAAATCTGCACATGAAGCAAACAAGTTAGAAAAATAGATGCATATTTTGGATGTGTTTGATGACCATTGTTTTCCAGGACATCCAAGATTTGCATACTTATTTAATGCACTTAGGGATCAATTTATACATGAATAGGTAGGTGTTCATGTAAGGTTTGAGATCTTTCATTGCTTAAAGCATTTCTCTAATGTCATTGTTTTTTCCAGATGCAAGAGCTGGGAGCACTATGGAGCTGGGAAGGACACAATTAGCTTGGGGGTAGCAACAGTTTGAGAGGACACCTTCAAAACTATTCATTCTCTAGGAATGACAGGTCTCCACCCTTATATGCACATTCTATTTATTTAATTATTCATGAATAAACTATTTTATTTATTTCCATTTAATAAGTAAAGCCAGTCCCTTGGCTTGTGAGGGACATGTACACTTCATCATTTTCAATAAAGATTACATTTATACACATCTGGTTCTCATTTCTTATTTGTTGTAACTGTAAAATTGGAATGAAAATATAATTTTTTTCATTTGACAATCTTTCTTCATGCATATTGAACTTAACCAAGCAAACTTATGGTTTATCTTTTAAATTTTTAACAAACAACACAAAAGAAATAAACACTAAACTCGATTTCAACTGAAAGCTAAAAATCAGGTAACATTTTTGGTGACATTTGCTATATGTTTTCTTGCTAAACATGAGACTAGCTACCTAAGCTTATCGATTGGGCATGAGGTCACTAAGAAAGCTAACACCACTTGAAAACAACATTGTAAATTGTTGTAACTCACTAAACCAACAAGAGACACTTTGAAAACCAAGAAAACCCAACAATGCAGAATGAAAACTACCACCTAATTTTGCAAAAAAGCACTTAGGGAAAACTGAAAAACATTTAACTAATATGAATTAGCACTTAGAGGAAACAAAACCTACTCTAATTTGTACAAGGTAGTTTTTAGATCATACCTTGAAAAATATAGTTTGAGGTGTATCCCATTGACTAGGATAGGAAGAGCTTCTCCATCCATTGATGACAATTGAAAAGAATTGTGCTCTTTGCACTTAGTGATGACAAATGGGCCACTCCACATGCTATAAAATTTAGTATGCTTTCCAGGACTTCTCTTCAATTCATCCCATTTGAGAACAACATCTCCCTCTCTGAACACCCTGGGTGTTGCTCTTTTATCAAACACCTTCTTTTTTTGGAGTTGATGCAACTTCATTGTTTTCATGGCTCTATCTCTGGTTTCATCTAGCTCCATGAGTTTTGCATAATGAACAACCATCATATTTTCCTCTTCAAAAATTTCAAGTTGAATAATTATGTCAAGAGTTGGAAGCTCAAATGATAAAGGCAACCTTTCCTCTTTACCATATACCAACATATAAGGGGAGTTCCCAATGGAATTCTTTGGAGTTATTCTATCTGCCCATAAGGAAGATTTTAACTTGTTATGCCAAGTTCTTTGGTTATCCTCCAAAATCTTCTTGATGATTCTCATCAGGTTCTTATTGGTTGATTCAACCAAACCATTACCTTGAGGGTAATAATTTGATGAGGTATTCAGATGAATACCATTCTTTATAGCCCAATCACTTACTTTTAACCAAAAAAATGCCAAAGAATTATCAGAAATAATTGATTCAAGTACCCCAAATCTGGTTACTAAATCATCATAAAAGTTTAAAACAACACTTTCATTGGCTTCTTTCAAAGCCACTACTTTACTCCATCGTGTGAAGTAATCAGCTGCAGTAAGCACCCCCTTGTGACCTGCACTTGAAGGTGGGTTAATGGCACCTATAAAATCAATTCCCCATCTCATGAAGGGTTGTTCTACTTGAATGGGATGTAATGTTAAAGCTAGCAGCCTCTCTTTGCTTACAAAAATGACACATTTTACACACTTTCTGGCCCAAGTATGGGCATCTTTAAATAAGCTTGGCCAATAATAGCTAGCTCTCATTATTTTCCATGTAGTTGTTCTTGGGGAAAAATTACCTCCAATAGTTCCATCATGGAACTCATGAAGTACTTTATCAACTTGATGTTGATCAATGCATCTTAATAGGACACCATTAAGGTCCTTTCTGAAAATAATGTTACCAATTAGCACATAAGGAATAGCCTATAACTTGAAATACCTTCGTTTGGATTTATCTAAACCTAGTGGACACTCACCAGTTTGCAAAAAGTGAGTCATATCTTGCACCCAACCTGCATTTGTTGTAGATGCATTAGCTGCAAGCTTATTATTAGCAACCAAAACTACCTCTATTTCTACATTTTCTTCACCTTCAACCTTTTTAGCTAGTTGTTCACACATCCCTTTACCCCTAAAAAGCTTTGTTACCTTGATATCAACATCATACTCCATAACTTTCGTAATCTAGCCAACCCTCTTTTCATTTAGATCCTTGCTTAACAAGAACTCCTTCACACTAGGGTGAGCAACCATCAGATGCATTTTGCTGTTAGAAATCAAAGGTTTAAATTTCTTCAAGCTTATAATGGAAACAAGCACATGTTTCTCTACAAAAGTATACCTTTGTTCATACTCTTCTAAACGTTGACTAAAGAAAGCAATTGGTTGTTCTAGGCCAGCATCATTCTGTTGTACCAACATTGCAAAAATTATATCAATGCTACCAAAAGCATATAAAATGAAATCTTTTGAGAAGTTCGGGTTTACCAAAGTAGGAGCTATTGATAAGGCCTTCTTTATGACTTCAAAACTATGCTTGGCCTCTTTGGTCTAGCCGAAACTGGCATTCTTTTTTAAAATGGAAGTTAGTGGTTTCAAAATATTTGCAATATCAGGAATAAACCTTCTAACGAAATAAATTCTTCCAAAAAAACTTTTCAGCCCCTTTTTTATGGCTAGATAAAGGCAGATCCAAAATGGTACTTACTCTTTCTAGATTAACGGTGATCCCCTCTTTTGACACAATATGTCCTAAAATCTTTCCTTCATGGACAACAAAGATACATTTTTTGGGATTGAGGGATATACCATACTCCCTTTACCTCTCAAATACTTGTTTCAGATGTGCAAGGTGTTCAACAACCTTCTTTGAAAATACCGTTATATCATCAAGGTAAATAAGTACAAGTTTGTGAATCAAACCTTTAAATGCCATGTCCATTTCCCTTTGAAACGTGGAACTAGCATTGAACAGGACAAATGGCATCCTCTTATAAGCCATGGTGCCCCATTTTGTGGTGAAGGTAGTCTTGTATTGATCTCCCTCTTTGACTAAGACTTGGTTATAACCTGAATAACCATCAAGCAATGAGAATCTTTCTGAACCAGATACAATTTGTAGAATCTACTCCATTGAGGGCAACAAATAATGATCCTTTAACAAGGCTCTATTGAGGTCTCTAAATTCAACACACAACCTAATTTCACCATTTTTATTTCTAATCGAGACAAGGTTAGAGACCCATGAGGTATGTTTGATCAAAAAAATGATGTCTCTCTCAATCAGTTTGGTCAACTCTTTGACCATGAGAGGCTCAAGTTTGGGGTTTAAAGGCCTCTATTTTTGCCTAACAAGTTTTGAGTTTGGCTCAGGCTCTATGGTATGTTGGGAAATTTGGGGATCAAAACCCTTTAAATCAGAATATTCCCATGCAAATACATCTTGAAACTCTTGACAAAGAGCAATGAAATCTTTCCTATTTGCATGTGAATATATTTTACCAACTTTAAGGAGCTTACGTTTGGAAATTTCAAGCTCATCATAATGTTCTTCTTTGACCTACATGTTGGTCTTACTCTTTTTTAGTTGGTCATTTGTGCTAAAAATGGATTCCAAGGTGACTAGACCCTTGGGAAATTTTTTAGACTTCAATTGGGTGATTTGATCATCATATTATTGCTTGATCTTCTCTTGGTTGACTACTGCAAATCCATCTTCTTGCAGCATAAAGATCAAGACCTGTTCATCACTCTCAAAAACTTGCCAATGAACATTATTATCCAGAATAGGTCTGATAACTATTTTAACATATGGATGCAACTTTTCTTTCCTAAGTTCACTTGGAATATCAACTTGAGCACCTATTGCAACCAATCTATCAACATGCCTATTTTGATTTCTAGAAATTAGATTGAAAGCATCAAACTCTTCTATCATATCCCACACCCTGTATTTTTAAGACTTTAAGACATCATTCTTCATGGCATGCAAACCTCTCACTTGGTTGATGATTAATTCACTGTCACCATAAACTTACAGGCATCTAATCCCTCTTTTCATTTCCCATTCCAATCCTTGAATTAGACCTTCGTATTCAATAGTATTGTTAGTATAATAGTATTGTTAGTATAAGAGAAAGAAAATCTAAAAGCAGAGTAGTATTTGTCACCTTGTGGGGACACAAGAATTGCACCCCCACCAACACTATTCTTGCTTCGAGAACCATCAAAGAACATCTTCCACACTTCACCTTGTTGATCTAATTACTTTCCACCTCCTTTTAGAGGTTTGGAATCACTGAATCATGTTCATGTAGCACATAGACACCCAAACTGGTCTCTTCAATGTTATCATTTGGGTTGTCAATGATATTTTCTACTACCCACTCATTTAAAAGTGCATCTGGTATGCTTTTTGCTTGCAATAATTGAGCAACAAGTTCATTATCATCAAAAGTAATAAAATTAGCATTAACAACACTTGGGACATATGGTTCAATGTGATCTTTATCAAGTTTCTTAGAATTGATGACTACTTTAGTCCCATACCTCATTCTGAATACCATGTGGGACCAATCTGATGACAAATAACCTCTTATCTTGGTAGTGAAATCTCTTGACAAACATAAGGAAAAATGTGGTGGTAAGTCTTGATTACTGAAATGTCTTGGGGAATGAAGAAATTGGGGTAGGCTTGTAGGGTAAGGCTTAAACCTTTGATAACACCTACAGTGTTAATAGTTGTCCCAACAAGTTAGACAACTACTTTCTCAAGAGGATGATATTTCAATCCTAACTTATTAGCAATCTATTTGGGCATGACAGAGCTACTTGCCCCTAAATCCACCATGCAATTGTGAAGTAACTTATCTCTTATTATTAAGGACACATAAAATGGGGGTGGTTTGACATACTTACTTGGCTATTTACTGCTATCTTGAGGTGCATTTGTCAAGAAAACCTTGGTTTGGCTTGTCGATATATCATTTGAAACACCTAAATCAGCTAAGGAAGATTGTAACAAGTCTTTTTGACTAGGGATAGATAATGAATCCCACGTTGACATATTCACATTCATCTTTTTCATGGATTCAATAATGTTGAAGGGTGTGGCAACGTTTACCTTTTGATGGGTCCTTGCAATAGCAAGGTTTGTCTACAAGTGGGCTGGTTGGGGTTGGTTCCCAAGCTATCCACCATCGATGCTTTGTGAATTTATTTGAAAAATGTGTGTTACATGATGATTGGAAGGTCCAACAACTTCCTTGTCTTTATTTGTTGCTTACAATCCAATCTCAAAAGCTCTCTTTTTGGCTCAGCTGTTGGATGCTATTGGAGAGCTATCATTGTTTACTCCACAAAACTCCTCTCCTTGCCAATTCAAGAGAGTTGTGTCACTTGGAGGGAGCTCTTGTTGTTGGGATGATTTATCATTAGACATGCTTTACACACCTGAAACATTTTAACCATTAATGCTTGATTGATGACACCATTTAAACATGTAGTTTGATTAGGTGCCTAGTTGCAAGGATAGCACCACTCATATTCTGTTGCAAGGTTGTTTTGAACAAGTACCATATCTCTAGCTGCAATGATTGGAATTAGATTGTATGGCTGAAAAGGCCTCAGATTCATATTTTTTCATGCACCTTGAAAGTTTCCTTGATAGGGCTATTTGTTAGCTTGAAATTGCTGACCTTGACCTTGATTTTGAGGTTGCCAAGGCTTGAAGCCTTGAAATTGTTGTTTTTTAATGTTTACCAGCTCATTTCCAAAAGTCTGAAGCAGATTTTCAATCTTCTGTTGGCTTCTTTTAATTTCCTACAACTCTTGAGATGGTCCTTGGGCAACAATTTTTGTGTTAATAACTATTGGTAAAGGGACTATTTGAGGTGTTGGAAAAGTTGTAGGAGGTTGAATATCAGTGAAAAAAGGCATAAGAGGCCTAGGGGAAATCCTTTCAGCTTGTATTAGGTTATTTTCTACTCTTACAATTGTATCATAGGTTATTGGTAAAGTATTTCCACCTATAAACTATATTAAAAGAGCAACTTCACTATTTAAGGCTCTCAAAAAATAGATAAATGCATACTCAGTTGGAGGCCTTGTAGGCTCTAAAATTTTATCCCATGTTCTTTGAAAACGGAAATTGAAGTTTGTCATTCGTTCATGAGGAGCCTGTTTAATGTGGGTCAACTACTCCACCAGTGACAAGTTGTCATACTTGTCTTCAAACTACTTGCATAACACCTCTCCTAATTCATCTCATGTTCTGATGGAATTAACTGCTAAACTCCTGAACCATTGGAGTGCTTTACCTTTGAATGATGTTGCTAGCAACCTCAAGGCAACATTTTCTTGAGTTATGTGATGTATCAAACACAAATTCGAAATATCTTTAATGTGTTCAACTGGTGTGGTCTAATCTTCACCTGAAAGTATGGCACACTTTTAAGAGCAACCATTGGAATGTTGTCATGTTGAGCCAATTGAAGTGGGCTTCCACCATTAAATGTGACAAAAAATTGATTTCTTGGAACAACCATATTTGGCACCAAGTTTTGCTACATTATGGGGCTAGAAACTTTCACTATAGGTGGAGTTGAAACTATTTTTCTTGATGAAACAGCAACCTTCTTTGTTGGCCTACCTCTCTTATGGGGCGGTGAAAGTTGTAGACAATCCAACGGGACATCGTTTCCCCTTGTCTGAATTCTTTTCATATGCTGCTACAACATTGGTCTGTTATCAATTTCCATATTCAAAGCTGCTAGATATGCTTGTGTGACCTCCAAAAGGCTAAAAAAATTGTTGGTTGCATATCAAAACCAACAAACTAATCTGTTTCTCTAATATGAAATGACTAGAAGGGTCCCACCAAGCGTGCCAAAACTATTAGGGATCCAAATATGCACCCTAATGCCAAGTTGTGAACGAACTTAGCAGATTTGGATGTAACATGGGACTGCTTTCAAGTTGTGGGTGTCTTATTTGAAAGCAGACCTCCAAATTATGGGTTGGCTTCTCCTTTTGATGGCACCTAACTACTAATTTCTAAGATAAAGGGTAAGAATTGCATGAAAAATGAACCTAATACTAAAAATAACTAAGGTGATACACTAAAACAACTTGGAACTGATGACAACCTATCACATTCAAATTAATATCATAAAATTTGGTTTAAACAACTCATTTTCAAATGCAGTTTACATAAGTAATTTATAAGGAGGTCTCTAAACAGGGCTTTTAGGAGGAAAATAGAGTTTCACAACTAACAACACTATTCAATAACACCACTTATAACCTATTAACATACATTTTATGCTAAACAGATGCCTAAACATGCCACAAGTTTGCAAGGAAAGATATATTTTCACAAGACAAACTGATCAATCATTAATAGTATACATGAAAAACATGAAATAAGAAGGTAAAAATGCTCTACTTTATTAATTCAAAGTGCTTACTATATCACAAGTCTAACTGAGTTACAATACTGCTCCATCAAAAATAGCTCCAAAAAATAAGCTATCTTGTTATTGGAAAGAAAGAACTAACTCCAAAAATACCCAAAATGAACATACTTAAGCAAAAAGATCACACAATTCTCATGCCTACCCCTCTAGATGGTTTTGGTTGGATGAGGCACAAAAGCCAAAATTGAACCTTGCAAAATCACTCCAAAAGGCCTCCAAAATGGTGAAAAAGTCAAGCTTAGACTCAAGTCATGTTGAAAGTGTGACAAAACTCCCTCCAAAGTAGCACATATGTTTCTCCAAAACAGTCAAATACTTCACCCTCACACTCTCCTCATGTCTGCAATTCAATCATTTTGTCTCCTAGCTTTGACTCATGCAATATGTGTGTTTTGAAAACACAAGACTCCAAAAAAGGGCATTAAAGATAATAACTTGATTAGGTGATTCATAATACATCACTTAATCAAGTTATTTTACATTTCAAAGCAAAATATAAGAGGGCCCACCATCAATATGAATTACATTACACTTGCAAGTGAAAAATATCAAAGTGATTAGCAAATCACTTAAATGATATTTTTATATTTTCAAACAAATGCAAAAAACAATAATGAAATGTCAAAGTGCTTTCAAAAGCATTAACAAGATCACAATTCCTCCAAGGCACTTGATCATTTTACCTTTTCTCATTCTATACTCCAAGGTCGCCTGTGGTCAATATTATTTGATTTGTAAAGGCAAAATACAATGCTCAAGTTTGGCCTATATGGCCGACCTCCACACTTTTTGGAAGGCATATTCCAAGTATTCAAGGCACTAAGGCATTCATGATCAAAAGGTCAAAGGCATGACCTGTGACTTGGCATACTCCATATGTTTCATTGCTTGAAGGACTTAGCAATATTTCACAAGGCATAACAAATTCCTAAGTCAACAAATGCTTAAAGCAAAACAAATGCCTAGGTCAACAACTTAGGATTCAGCTCCCACTATGGATTAATATGGGTTTAATTTTTAAAACATGGGATAAAAATCCCATCGACATCTAGAAGGGTCAAACCATAATCATCAAAAGCTAAAAAATATGGGAAAACAACATCATTTTTTGCATCGAGCACTTGGCAAAGACATGTTGCTACTAGGGTTTCACTTGCATGCACTGGAAATAGAAATTTTGACTAGTTTTTTGTGGCATTTTTTATGGGAATTGTATAGAAACATAGGTAAATGAATTTATTTGACATAAATCTACAATTTTTTTCCATTTTTTGGAGCTCCTCCGGTTATTCTGGCAGCAGACTGTAGCATTCTCTAATCATTAGCTTCATTATGTTCTTTTTGTTATTACTTCTCCACTTTTTCTGCCATGAGTTTGGTCTTTTGAAGCTCAAAAGGAGGCCTAACATACAACCAAAATTATTTCATATTTGAGCTTGAGCTCAGGTAAGCTCCCAGCCGACCTCTGTATTGATTCTTTGCTCTTTTTTTTATCGAGAAAAGCTCGAATGGAGCTCTTTCATTTTCCAAATGGAGTAAAGTTTAGCTTTTTTGTATATGAAGTTGAAGTGAACAAAAAACCCCATGTTTCTTTGTGATTTTGTGAAGACTTCCACTCCTTCAGGCCACGACCAAGAAAATAGAGAAAGGTTCTTTTCAATGACTTTTAACTTCTTCAAACTCCATGAATACTTCTGAATGGCTCTACATTTGCAATTTTGGTAAAAAGAGCCAAGTGGGTTTTTTTGTTATATCTTCATTTTCACGTATTATGCATTTTAAATCAAAAACCCCAAGTAGGTTTTGTGCTTTTGAAGAAAACTCTTTTTTTTTTTGCAAAAACATAAGTGGGTTTTTGTTCATTTGCAGAAATTTATGATTCCTTTAAAAAACCCCAAGTGGGTTACCTTCAATTTGTAGAAATTTTTTATTCTTGTAATAAACATCAAGTGTTTTACCTTCAATTTGTAGCAATATTGTGTTTTTGCAAAAACCTCCAAGTGGGTTTTGGTGTTTTTGAAGGAAAAAACCCTATAGGCCATAGAAAATGAGATGGGGTTTTGAATGCCTGAGTTGTTCTTTTATGAAAAAAGACTCACTACCTTTCATCTTTGATTTCTCTATACTTGCTAGAACACTATGTTCTTTAACTGGAAACTGCAAGCCCTTTTATGTGGAAATTTGGGTCATAACAACTACATCAACTCTACAGTGCACTATCTCTATAATTTGATCATGCATTCAATAAGTCATTCATAAATTTCCATCAGTTATTTGTTTCATGGAACCTTTAGCAATGCATTAGCAATAGTGGTATCTTGTGGAAAATAGTAGAAATGGTCCAACTCCCTATGATGATAAATTTTCCATAACACTGCTTACTGTGATGATAACTCTCTGCTCGCTATTCACTGTGGAGATTAGTGTGCATTTTGTCATTTCATCTTGATCTTTTGACCATCCTACTCCATTGGAGATGATTGTCTCATAAAGTTCTTGATGCTTTGACTCACACTCTACACAAGGTCTTAAATAGTCATGAAAAACTCTATAGCCCATAAATTCAAAGCCTTAAACTCACTATCAAGAGTTTTGCCATTCTAGCTAAGTACAAGTACTATGCATCCTCTTATTGAAATCCTTCAGAGCCTTCCAACCCTTCTAAACTCTACCATATGAAACTTTGGCACCATGATCAACAGAATGGACTACCTTTCAAAGCTTATCTGCTCTTAAATTTTTTTGAAGAATGACATTTTGGCATACCTATCAAGGTTCATTATAGACTTGTCATGAAGTCTCATCCTTGCACTATAATTTGTAACTATCACTGCCCTCTCATGACTGTCATTCCATCTTTAATATCATTGAAACTAATTCATCAAACATGTAGTCTAATAGTTGTTGCATAATATCTTGTAAGGAACTATGAAATTATATTTACAACCAACTTGTATCTTTCTAGAAAATAATCCATGTGTAGTAACCATATCAATCAACCTAACATAGCCTAAAGATTGCAAACTAGCACCTAGCATAGTGCCTGGAAACTTACTGCAACAACTCCTTGGAATCCATCTAAACCTTCAGTCTCCTTTAGTTGTATGCATGCATAAATTATTTGAGAAAGAATATTTACAGAGACTCTTTGTCTTTTGAACTTGAATCTTGGAGAATACAATGGCATCAATAGTAATACTCCATTAGGCAAGATAACCACATATTGTATGAATTAAAATCCATGGCTTTGTTGCACTATCATATTCACTGTGTGTCCTTGCTTCTTTTCCCTATTGACTAACCCTAATGTATATCATGTGTCATTTCAAACAATAGACACTGTCCTTCTAATTCCTTCCATTGAATCCTAAGGTTTTGAGTTCATTCATCAAGTGCATGATACTAACTCCCATCTATAATTATATTTGGCTTTGACTGTATGTAAAGTATGTCCACTACCCCATGATCATGCTACTGTACTTTTCCTCTGCCTTTGATAATGGCTTCCTTTTGAAAATCTACATTGTCCCTTTGAACCGTTGTTTGAAGTCATAAATTTAGTGGTCCTTGTTAATGTGTTTTATGATCCACTCCTTGTATATAGTTTGTTATGCATAAACTGTTCATCATGCTAATAACTCCACATTGCTCTTTCCATTGTTTTTAAATTTCTATCATTTTCATTGTCTCAAAACAACAGATTGTACAGCCAGCTGTGGAAAATATATCATGCCCATTAAAAGTTACACTTGTAAGTTGTGAAACTTGACTGCTTCCCCATTTCCATCAATAAAGTTATTGTCAACTGCATATCACTTGTGGAGGTAGTCCTTGGGTCTGAGAAACTCAAGAAAATGTAGATGAAAGTTGATCATTATGTGACACTAAACAGGGCAGTTGAAAAGTTTTACTACCCTTCCTTTCTTCTTCTTCATCTGTAATGTAATCTCTTGCGACCATTTCTTGTTTTCATTTAGTAAAGTCAAAAGACATTTGTCTTTGTTGCTATCCTGCATGATGTGAGAATACATTTTGCTCCTATGGACTGCCTTGATTTCTTGTAAGTTACCAAGTATGTCCTTGACTACATGCATTTCAAATGGTGTTCTTCTCTTTAACATTGACATCATATAACACTGTCATCCTCCAAAGATTATGGCTCATTGCTTCTTTGATGCTATGTTCCATTTTGTGGACTTCTTGTTTGATGTCATTGCTTCTCCATATCATTGTTATGCATACTTTTTCTCAAGGCATTGATTTTTTATCATTTTGAACTTGGGTTCCTGCATTTCTTTCATGCAATCTTGATCCATATTGGATCATTTATGATGACCGAAACCCTTGCATGAAAGGTTATGAGCATATCCACTAATGTTGTCCTTGCATTGACATGTAGCATGCATTTTCTGTCCCAACCTTCATGGCTTCCATAACAATGCTTGTTGCCCCACATGTTTACTACCTAATTTCCACAATAGTTGTTTACCTTTTCAATTATGTGCCACAATTAACAATGTCTCCTCACTTTGATCCTGGTCCCAGGAAGAAACATGTTACCTATGTCAGTGACCTAAAAGCTCACCATCCTATGTGATGTGTGGCTATCCAATAGGGTTAAGGTGAGAGGGACCTGACAATACTTTGGATTGCCCCCTCATTATTTAAGAGATGCATAATTGAACTTGATTCATCTTTTGAATATGATAATTTGAAAGTTGATCAACTTGTGTGATTCCATATTGATTTAATGCATTAATAATAGGTATATCTTTGGTCAAGTTACTCAATTTCCTATTTCTCTCAAATCATGTTGAGCTCTACCCTCGTGGGAGCCACATTTACCCCTCATGTTGTATTTAACTGAATTAGAATAGTAACAAGACTTGTCCTAAATCTGCACATGAAGCAAACAAGTTAGAAAAATAGATGCATATTTTGGATGTGTTTGATTACTTCATTTTTTTCTGGGAAATCCAAGGTTTGCATACTTATTTAATGTGCTTAGGGATTAGTTTATACATGCATAGGTAGGTTTTAATTTAAGGTTTGATATATTTCATTGCTTAGAGAATTGCTCTAATGTCATTATTTTTTCTAGATGTAGGAGCTAGGAGCTCTTCGGAGTTGGGAAGGACACAAGCAACTTGGGGGGGACACCTTCAAAACTAGCCATTCTTAGGCAATGACTGGTCTCCACCCTTATATGCACATTCTATTTATTTACTTATTCAAGTACAAACCGTTTTCTTTTTTTTCATTGAATAAGTATAGTTAGTCCCTTGGCTTGTGAGGGACATGTACACTTCATGATTATCAATAAAAGATTACATTTGTACATGTATGGTTCTCTTTTCTTATTTGTTGTAATTGCAACATTGGAATGAAAATGTAATATGTTTCATTTGACAATCTTTATTCATGCATATTGAACTTAATCTAGCAAACTTATGGTTTATCTTTTAAATGTTTAACAAAAAAAACAAAAAGAATAAACACTAAACTCAATTTCAACTAAAAGCTAAAAATCAGGTAACAACAATAAAGATTAATAGGTTAAAGTGTCAAATTCGAAGGGAAATCCTTTCAAGATTTAATGAAGCTTTAACAATCATATTCATTATGACAGTCCTAGTTTTGAAGATATTATGATAGTCATAGTGGTTTGCAAGAATGAACATAGCAAGGGGCAGTCATACCACAAATGGGTGATAGTCATTTATGACTATGTTAAAGACCTTGACTCTGAGATTCCTATGATTCTTCATGGAATTTTCCTTTGTAAAACAAAGCAAATACTTGTGACAAGAGAGTAGGTATGCACATTTTGTTAGGACATATCTAAGAGATTATGGTGCACTCAATGAGGATTATTTTAAGCTTGCAAAGACTTATATAGATAAAAATCATGACATTGATAGGAATATCATAGGACAAAAATCTTATTGATAGTCCTCATGACTGTGTTGAAGGATTTTTATATGGTTCACAATCTATTAGCTTTTTAATCACCTAAAGGTACATGATAGAATAATTTTAACACACTAGGATGACTTCAATACATAGACATGAGGAACTCAAGGATAAACCAAGAGAACCCTCATGAAACCCTAAAAAGGATTTACAAAACATAGAATCACGTGCAAGTCAATCCTCACACCCTCACACAAATTCAACCCACAACTATCTCACAAAATAAAGTTTATAGAACAACAGTAAGGGATCCTCTCTGGTAAGAATAGATTTGCATACTCATATATGGATTATAATATTTTCACAAAATTTACACCATATCCCACTAACCTTGCAAATTCAACCCCAAGGATAGTACAAAAAACAAACAATTAATATCAAGAAATTTTTACCTCTAAGGATGAATAAGAAACCATAGAAGGGATGAATAAACACTAACCTCCCTTCCTTCTTCCCCAACTAGACAACCTAAAAAAACCTCCCCTCTCCTTAAAAAATTAGAATTATGTAGAAAATATCATGTCTCTTCTCTCATTGTGAACGTGAAATTTTCCACCCTCTTAGTTCCTCCTCCACCAAACCCCTTCCCCAAAAATTAAAAAAAAATGTCACTTTAAAATAATAATAAAATAATATTTAAATTTCTCATTTAACATGATGTGTGCCCTCAATAAGAAATCTAACCCCCAGTCCTATGACATGGAACTTCAGAGGACACCAACAAAAGTAAAAACACCATTATAAATCCATATTTGACCTTGCAAATCAATTTGTTTAC
Source organism: Sequoia sempervirens (assembly GCA_007258455.2). Lineage (NCBI taxonomy): Eukaryota > Viridiplantae > Streptophyta > Pinopsida > Cupressales > Cupressaceae > Sequoia > Sequoia sempervirens. The sequence continues at coordinate 84,665 of VDFB02258575.1, forward strand.
TCAATGTCAACACAACAAGACATGGTACCCCACCAAGTGGAGTAGGAAGACTAGGGTCTTGAGGGTTCTCTCATTTTTCCCATTGGCTTTTGCTTACACTTGCATACTTATTAAAATTGTAATTTCATAGTAATTTGAAAGAAAATACTCATGACTACATAAGTGACATATTAGTTAACTTTGTATACCTCAAATATGGTTTGGCATGAAGTCGTGCATGATTTTGTCTCGACTTTGAAAATTAGAGTGCTTGAGTGCTTTGATCTTGTCATTTACAGTTTAATTTTCATGTAATAATTGGTTAATATCTATCTCATACAAAATCATAAACATCCAAATGAATGGAAAGAGAGTACAACACTTATTCGCGAAAAAATCTAAAGACTTATGTTATCACTAGCATAAATTAGCCACATAATATAAGCTAATATGTATTTAAATTCATTTACTACGCATTTATGATATATAAAGCTTATAATATCATATTAATGAAATATTGAACACATTCCTTTGAGTGACTACCTCTACAATAAAGTACATACATGAACATCAATTGGATTTATTTATATAATTCATGTTTTACTTATATGTCTACACAATCATATCACATACAAAGCTACATAAATCATAGATTACAAGATTCATATTAGATTAAGATTGCATAATCTACGAGTTCAACTTGATTAACTAGTAGTACTATAACCCACCAAAAGAAACATGAGAATTTATCATTGTCGCACAAAAAGGTAGGTGTTACAATTTTTAATACGTTATTCATTTCCACCACTCATTTCTATAACTTATTCAACACCATTAAACTTAATAGTTAGCTATTGATTATTATTCTTAAAAGTAAAAAAATTAAACAAAGTTTTGAGATTTGATTTCAATTATTTAGAGAATGAAAATCCACAATACCCTATGAATATTTTTTTTTGCATTCATATACCTTCTTTCATACAACATAAATTAAGGGTTACACTTAAAAAAAGGAAGAATTTTGTGAATTTGTTAAACAACTAACCATACCTCATCATCCATGATGTAAACTCAACTAACGTAATGTAATTATATGCTTATATTTATACCAGCTCTAGGAAAATTCATTGCTAGCAATTTATTCCATCAGTAAATTGTTGACGGTGAATTTGTAAATTTTTCATATGTCATTTATACCATACCTCCACAACTCATTTTTTGTATAGAAATTATGTAACTCTTACTTCATTTCATATAAAAAATATATAACTTAATTTCATGTGAAAATGTTCACATTTCGAAACTATTTTTTATATTATAATTTCACACTAAAGCATTAATATTATTATATTTAAATTATCTTTCACAAAATTAAAATATATTAATTATTAAAGAAGTAAAAAATCCATCATTTTCCACAACTTTCTTCCGTTTGTGTTGTGGAATACAATTTTTGAATACTTTGCCCACTTTTTAATATATTAATGAAGTGAAATTTGACTACCTACACTCAGTCTCAGTCTTGTTTGGCGTGATTGAGCAGGGATAACAGTTCTCTTTCTGCGTGCTTGACCAGCGTAGACGTTGTTATTGCAATGGCCGACAACAACAAATAAGCGTAGACTTTGTTAATATATGATTGAAGACTGAAGTGAAATGCGACAATACTCAGTCTCAGTTTCCTTTGGCGTGATTGACCACTGACCAGGGATAACACACTTTTCTTTCCGCGTGCTTGACCAGCATAGACTTTGTTATTGTAATGGCCGGCATAGACTTTGTTTTGTAATGAGCGCGAAATTATTAGGAAAGTGAGATATCCATTTTCCACAACTTTCTTTGGCGCGATTGACCAGCGATAACACTCAGTTATTCCACGAAGATACTCTCACCGTTTCATCACATTCAAAAGCAGGTTTCCCACGCGGTCTATGCAAAAATGGCAGGTTTGGAACAAAGTATGGACGTCCATTAAAGCATAACAGACTAGGGATTAAACCTGGACAAGGCACGTCAACTGTTTGACAGGATACCACAAAGAAATCTGGTCTCATGGAAAATAAGAACTTCACAATCTTTGCCAACATCCTCCCTGCCTGTGCCAAAATGGGAGCATAAAGAAAAGCATTTTTTTGTATGTTGTTGCTGCAACCAAGCCTGTAATTTGATAGTCTATATGACCGTTTTTTCTATTTTAGACCCAATATTACAACTATAAAATATTACGACTATAAAATTTATTAGACCCTATAGTTTAATTACTATATTTCTATATAACGGTTATTATAAGTAAATATAATATAATATTCTAATTTATAATATTTATTATAAAAATAACAATTTAATTTAGAATCTTTTAAAAAAGATAGACTGTAGTTGTTTTTAATTTTTAAAATATTTTTAACAAATTATCTTGAACATTTTTAATATGAATTTAGAAACTTCTTGTTAATCCAATACCCCTTGAACTTAACTAGTGATTAATTGTTTTGCAATCAAAATCTATTATTTTCTTTCCTATACATTATAATTTAATTTTAATTCATTATATTTTATTTTTTAAAAAGTTAAATGCACGATTTTTAACTTTTCAAATTCTGAAAATTATTTTTTCTGAGCTCAAACATTTTTCTATTTGATTTTTTTGATATATTATCAATGTATACATGTCAATTATATAACAAAACAAATTTCAAAATTCAATTATCTTCAATCTAATTGGTAGTGTGCTTCCATTACTTCAATGACCATAATAAAAATAATTATTTACTTGTTTATTAAAGTTATTCTATAATAGGTAGATTAGTCTATAAATATTATTAATAACTATAGGCACATATTTTCATTAACTAGTTATTAATAACTTTGATTTAAACAAATGAGAATTACTTTTATTTTGTAGTTGACAAATATTTGAATAACCATAAAGTAAATATGCAAAATACTTAACAAAACAAATATCAAAAAATAATTTTTTGAAATGTAATTGACTCCAAACTTTTGAGTGATAAGGTGGATTTTCAAGAGCATAAACTTTTTATCACAATTTTTTAAGGGTTTTTTGCTACAAACATTATAAAAAAAATATTCCAATTTTTTAAGGCACTTTTTACCACAAAATATTTTTCCACCACAAAGTTAAACTATTAGTCAAGGGATTTAATAGAAGTATTTTTCATTTGACAATTAATTATTTTTATGCATTCTAAATATTTGTTTACTTTTATTTCTTAAAATATAATTAATAAATTATTATATAGTATATGAAAAAATTAAAAATATATACTATATAATATACAACATTTAATACAACATTTAATATATTATGAGTATATTATATTATAAAATTATTTTTAATATATTATATATTATATTAATACATTAAATTATTATGTAATATATTAATTTAACATTATATTATAGTATATATTCTATATAATATGAAATATATACAACATATATAATTTAATATATTAGATAATAATTTTATAATATTATATTATAATTTTTAATAATGTGGTATATTATTTTTTAATAGTTTAATATATATTAGATTATATATTATATTAAATTAACATTTAATATATTAAATTAATTTTGTGATGAGAAACATTGTTATCTTGATTTTTTATTTATATTTATAATAAATTTATTTATTTATATTAAAAGAATTATTGATTCAAATAATTCATATGTTTATTAATTATATTTGAAAACTTTAATATTAAAATATCAAATTGTTTTAATAAATATTATAAAATCAACCTCTTTAAATTGTAATACCAAACTTAACTTGACATTATAAAACTATTTATTTATAAAAATATATTATAAGAGTATTGTAACTTTGTAATGTGAAATTCACAAACTACAAGTAAATATTATAAAATATTTAAATAATGTAAAGGATGTTGATTCTTTGAAAAAATATAAATTTTAAAATATTTGGAGTAAGCTTATTATTTTAAAAAGTAACTAGCATCATATTTTTTAGAGTGAAAGGATGTTTCAATTCTACTAATGTGATTTAATTTTTAAATTAAAAAATAAATAAATAATTTTATGTTGTATAAAATATAAATATTATATAATATTCACAACTAGATCATGACAATATTCTCATTATTTTCATTGAAAGAAATTATATTGTTCATTGAACAAAAAATAACCATGAAAATAATCTAGATGCAACAAATGTGCATGGAAAGCTTTACAATCCTCGATTGTATTACTAAAAGAAATATCTCATTACAAATTGGAGACAATATAAATTGCAACATGTATTCATTTAAGGTACAATAAAAGTTTCATTTAAGTTACAATCAAAGTACACAATGTAGTTATAGGAAATGAACACCCTTTTAAATGACAAAGAGATTAAATTTTAAAGAGGGATATATCAGATTGAAGACACATTTGACACTTGAGACTAGTTGAACCCTCAAATTTGTAACAAATTGGCATCTAGAATATGCCCTTTTCACCCTTATCCTTAATGCAAACCTTTTACCTGCCTGTAAAAATACTTTTACCAATCACATTTCACTTACAAGTGAAAAAAATTTACCCCCAAACATTTTACCCACATACTAGTATTTAAAATAATGCATTTAACTCAATATTTTTTAACTAGCATTTTATTTGTTAAACCTTGAAAATCCTTTGTGAAATTAGTTTGACATTTTGTCTAAGATTTTCTATCTTATGCAACAAACTCATCTTCTTTGTCAATGCTTAAATCCTGTCATAAAAATGCCTTAAAATTTCATGGACTTTCAGCTGACCTTGCAAACGTAAATGCTTCTCAACCCCCTTCTACTTTCCTAGATCAAATGACTGCTTTCCAACTTAGTGAGGACCCTAGCCAATCATATGCATATTGTGAGGAGATAAGCCATTGTAGGTTTGTTTCATTTAAAAGCCTTATAGCTGTGATGCAATGATCTTCTTACACTTTGGGGAGTCAAAAGATGGAAGAGTGTAAGGTTTGGAATTTTTAAACAACAAGTGAATAACTGCCCTCAACACCAACAAAGAGTAGTTAATAATTTTCAATAATCTAAAATAATTATTATTTAATTTATAGTCATATTTGTCATTTTTAGTTGCTACCATTGAAAATATAATCTTATGACCTTCATTGTATTTCATGTACCTATGGTGAGATCTATGATCTAAAAGTAAATTTTGATCCCATAAGAATTACACATTGTAGGTATGTTTTACCTCATGAAATACAATGAGACCCATTAGATGATATTTTAGATCAATCATGGTAACTAAATATTAGAATCTTTATTTAATTTAAATGGAAGGACCCACCATGGTAATTCATAAATTTTTCCATTATTTTCCAAGATTTACCAAGATTTTCTACAAAATCTAACATATACATATTATTATAGTTTATATACTTGATAATTAATCCAAAATTTGAAATAATAAGAATATAATATTCTTCTATTTATACTCTTATATATATTCAAACAAAGAAGATATTTTCTCAAAACTAAATTGATTAAGAGTAACCTACCTAAGTAGTGTCTTAGTCATATAGTTAATAAATCGAATACATAAAATATAATCTCTTGCATCCACCTAATCAAAATACAAAGAAAAATATAACATAGTCTAGGAGCTTCAAAAATGTGATGTGACAAATTCATCTTTATTGGTGAATTGAAAGGATATTTAAATATGCCTTATTTTATCCTAGAAAAAAGTCCATCACTATTTAAGCATTATTTATATGATTATATTAGTTTTTAAATAACACACATTCATCTTGGTATGTGCAGGATCATCATGCAAAAAATAGGCCCTTAAGTGGCAAAAAATTTAGCAAAATCAGTGTTAGGCAACTTGACGTAAATATTTGAATAAGTTATCTATATTATTTCAAAAATATGTAAGAATATAATTTCTATAAAATTGAATGTAGTTTCTAAAATACTAGGTTTATTTAAAAATAAATAAAATTTATTTGCTGAAAATTTGAAATTTCAATGCAGTAGTACTTAAATTTCAGGGAAAAAATAAGAAGTAGGTGTCTGCCTGACCACCCTAACCATAATAAAATGATAATAGGACTCATGTCCGGATGTGATGCATATTTTTTTGTAACTTTTTTCGAAGTAAATAATTAATTATGATTTTTTTATTACAACGTTTAAAAATATAAAACTTGTCTGTCTAACCACCTTAACTTGGTCAAAACTTCATGAAATTTAATTTTTCTTTTTAATCCTATAGTATGTGAAGCATAGAATGTGACGTATGTTTCGGATTCAAAAAATATGATACCGTTTGAAAGTTATAGATGTTTTTCTAATAGAAAATGAATAATAATTATTTATTAGATTCAAATTAAATCATAATTTATATTTGTGGAAAGCTGAGAATATCCTCTAAAAACCCTTTTTGTTTCATTAATTTTGGGTGAAAAAAAAGTCGTCAGCCACATACCCTTTGACAAAACAAAATAGTGAGTGGATTTATATGTCGGAGAATTTGAACAAAAACTTAGTTTTTATGTATCGATTATTTATTTGTTACTAAAACTTATTGAACACAACAAATTAAAACAAAACTATTCTAGAACTTTTGGGCAGGAGAATTTAACTTAACTATTCTATTTACGTTTGCAATCTAAATTTAACTAACTCTAAATACTAATAAATTCCCCTATACTTTTACTTTTAACTTAACTATTCTATTTATATTTGCAATCTAAATTTAACTAACTCTAAATGTTAAATAATTCCCCTATACTTTTACTTTTAACTTAACTATTCCATTTATATTTGCAATCTAAATTTAACCAACTCTAAATGCTAATAAATTCCCCTATACTAATTTCTTAAATATTCTATGTAATTTAAATTATATAGATTAATTATTCAATTTTTTTTTTTGTTAAATAAATGTATCTATACATTCAAACTATATTTTTTAAGATTAATTTTTGGTAATATTAATTTTCATTTGCTTTTCATAAATTAAATATATTTCTTGAAATCTATTTTTGTAATATAAAATCAATTAATACTAATTTCTTTTGAAATTTGATAAACTAAACTAAATTAACTTTCTTTCAAAAAAATTAAATATGAAAATAATTAATTTCTAAATAATTTTAATATAATTACTTTTAAAATAATTTGATTATTTTAAAAATTAAACTATATAATTTTTGCTAATACTAAATTAGATGCTAAATTAGTTTGATCTATTTTATTTAAAAAATAAATTTACTAAATCTATTTACTTTGTCAATAAATGCCAAATTCCTTTATAAAATAAAATTTTAACTAATATCTGTCTAAATAAATCATTCAATTTTAAATTTTATATATAACTAGAAATAGTACTTTGAATTTTAAATTTTATTTCATACTTATGTGTGTGCACGTGCAATTGAGGTATGAATTTTCTGGATTTAAAATTGAGGCTTGAAATTTTTTGATTTAAAATAACTAATTTTTTTAAGATATTTTCCACAACAATGTTAATTTCATTATATTTAATTTTTCTTAAAGTAAAATGTTTGATTTTTTACTTTTTTAATTTTTGAATTTTTTCCCTCACCTTTTCAAAAGTGAACCTCAAATTATTCCAAAGAAAATTAATTAAGTAGGGTTAAGGAGGGTTTGTAGGCAAAATTCATTCAACTAATGAAAATGATACACCAGTTAAAATATTTGTTTTCTTTAATACATAAATTTGTATAATGTATTAGCAATTTTTCATAGAAATAAAATTTATGATATACCTTAAATATTTTAGTTAAGTTGATTTCGATATAATTGAAGGGTGTGAAATAATAATGCTAAAAATTGTTTATTAAGGTCAGTGTTATAATTAATATTACATAAATATAATCAAAATAATCTAATTTGAAAATATTAATAATTAAAAATTAGGTTTAGAATTAAGTTTATTATAATTATAATTATATAGATTAATTTACAATTATAATAATATTATTTTTTAATTAAATTATGATTAGGGTTATAGTTCACTAAAATACAATTAAATATTTTAGTAATTTAGAATTAGAATTAAAATTATATAATTATTTAACTTTAGGGTTAGAATATATAAATATAATTCTAATTTATTAATTATTATTTTAAATGTTTAATTAAATAATTAGTTGTAAGAATTTTTATAATCAAATAATTAATTACAACATTAGTTTAATAAATTAATTAAATTATAATTCTAGAGCCCTAATTATTATTAATAATTATAATTTTAAAATCATTATAATTATGATTAGGTTTAGAAATAGGGTTAACTAGTTTAATGGTTAGAATTATAGATATGATTAGAGTTAGGGTTAGGATTATTGTTAGGATTAGGATTAAAAATAGGGTTAGGATAGCTCGTTAGAATTAGATTTCAAATTAATATTAGAATAAGGGTAATGAAAAGTAAATAATGTTCCCCTTAATCATACTTCAAAAATTTATCTTTATGTTTAAGGGTTAAAATTAGAGTTTGGTTTAGAATTAAAATTAGGATTAGAATTAAGGATACTTTGTTACCTATTCTTTGGCATCAAGGCCACCATAGACTTGCTAAGAGTACATTGCATGTTGTGGCATGAACTTAAAGTTCCAATGGCCTCCAATAAGATTCTCATGTTCCTATTGAAGTACATTCCCAATCTCTTACCGCACCACACACTTTAACACTTGGTTGGTCCCCAGCTTGAACAACAATCCATTGACCAATTGGAACGCCTTGCTTTCCCATGCTAACCTTTAGTGGTTTCTTGCTTGTAATTCATGTATATTATATGAGGTTCGATTAATACTTGAAAGAAAACAGTGATCAACATTAATTAGAAAGAGGAAATGATAAATATTGATAGAGTGCATCCATTCATATTTGTGCTCATCAAAATGGTCAACAAATATTGATAAATGAATAATGCTTAGTTGATTTTTAGATTGCTTGGTATAAGGACAAAATTTATATTGAAAAATACATATCTATAAATTTATAAGTATAGATGTTTAGTCTATAAATAGATACATATTGATTAAGGGCGGACTACATTATCTCTTAAATTTTTTTTTGACATGTTAGAATATGGACCATATTCTATTGAATAGGTCTAAAATTTGAAACATAGTAGACTATCTTTATTTAAGTATTAATGTAAAGTTTTAAACCATGTTTCCAAAAAAAATTATGTAGACTAGATAGCTACTCAAAACAGAAATAATTTTCTATGTAGATTTTACTCATGAAGTAGATATTCTTGTTGCTTTAGCAAGTGTGCCAAATTTGGTTCGTGGTCATTAGCTAAAACCTGGTGTAGTACTAGTTGATCTTGGCCTAAATGCAGTAGAGGTATGGCACCTTCTAACTTCCTTTTTTTTTTAATCATATATGCTAAATGGTTGAGGAAATATTTGAACTCATAAATATTTGCATAATGCTGACAACATGTAAATTGTTCTTTCTTCATGCCTAAATCACAACCAGAGCATTAGAATTTTGAAGTGAGCAAAATTATTTTGTTATAAGAGTCATTTTCTAATGGAAGAAAAAGTTGACTCTATCAATGATCAAATTTCTAAATTTAGGCGACAACTGCTTTATCTTGACCAATTGTTCCTAAAACATAGTAAACTCAACAAATACAAACAAAACTATTCTAAAACTTTCTAGCAGGAATAATAAATAAATGATTTCCATTTCTTTATTAAAGATTTTTTTTTGGTACTTAACATATATGATTAATTAACTATTTTATATAAAAAATCATATATTAAATAGTTTTTGACAATTTATATTTTTTTCTTAAAATGTCAAATGAAAGGCACTAAAATGACCAAGTGTCATACAATTATCATATGACAACTAGGGGTAACCACTAACCATCATATTCCAGCCTGCAACACCTCGTAGAATCTATTATTTAGCATGTATCTATTTAATCCTTATTTTTGTCGTTGTTTGATAGAAATTGCTTATTTCTCAAATACTTAAGTAGTGTAATTGATTATGGATATTTTCAATTTCTATTATTATAGTTTTATATAATTCTTATGTAATTTATTGTATGAGATTAATTTCATATTATTTAAAATTCTAGTGTGTTTATATATATATATATATATATTAACATAAATTTATTTCATATTTTTCACATCATTATTCAAGTTTAGGATAGTGGTGGCACATTTTAGTCTTACCTCCTCTACCTACCTTTTTTCTTGTTCTTCTTAGAATTCTTAATTCAATTTATCTCTATATAGCTTCCAAATCTAAAATGATACAATAACACTTTTAATAACATAGGGGAGAGGGGCCCATAATGGAGCAGGGTCCAATAGTGGGGATAGTTCAAGTAGTCCTCAGTGGGCCTCATAGTGGAGCATTTTAATATCCAATTGTAAAACACTTTTTACCCATAAAGTACACAAAGTGACAAATCATGTGATGCCACATTAGCGCCAATAAAACATGACGTAGTGCACCACTATTAGTCTCACCTTTTTTTGGGCCTTTCTGGATACCTCAATAAAAAGCATGTTGATGTGGCATCATATTTGATGATGTGGCCCTAAAATGAAATATAGAAACACATGAGTTTCCAAATAAATTGTTGTACATAATTGGGAGCGATTTGAAATTTCCACATTGGGTTTTGAGAAACACGAAGTTAGGGTTCTTAACTATAGGCCCCTTTCCCCTATTTCAACTATTTTTCTTTAGTAAGGAGCATTCTATGATATTTGTAGTAGATACTCTTCAATATTTACTATTGTTTTCTCTAGGGATTCATTAATTTAGTAGTTGTTCCCTAACATTGTTATGTATGATATCATATTTAAAATTGTTGGATAGGGAGATTTAAATATTAAATTCACCTATTGATATTATGGTGTAGATGTAAAATGTGTTGTAGTTGGGAGGTTCTAATTACTTCTGTTGGACAATAAACTCCTTAATTTTTCTCATAAATTCCAAAATTTTATATTATATAAGAGTAATAAATTTGTCCACTCTTTTTATTTTATTTTTTTAAGCCTTTACTTCCTATTTTTTACCCAAACCCCTACCATGTGACCTATATCATTAATGTGTTGGTAGTCTCCTTTATTCATTTTGTTAAATAGTTCCATCTTTAGAAATATTTACATGTTTCTTTCTCTATCCATCTTTATTCTATTCTCATTTCTTCTATATGAGTAGTATTTTTCTAACTCTATTTGGGATAAACTTATTTCCTATTCTCATTATGCAATTTCATCATGTAAATCTTTCACCAATTCATCCAAACCATCATCCCATATCATAAAATAGATAAATTATACTTGACCTAAATTATTCTTATTTGTTATGTCTATTTTTTTTAATAAGGTGTTCTAGGCCTTCTTTGTAGCCTCTATTTTTCATTACTGACACTCTTATTGACTTCTATATCTTTTGACAAGAGAGTATTTACTCTCTATTGAGATAACTATATATTTTCTGCTAGTTTTTCTCTACTATTTATAAGAGATCATTAGCTATCTTTTCTCATACATATATCCTTATTATTTATTTCATTTGTACTATCTCTTCTCTATTTTTTTAAATATGTTTACGAATTCTTCAAGAAACTTCTTGATGATTTATAGCATCATATGAGGAATCCATGTTTAATCTAACATTAGTTTTAAAATAATTCATTTATTTTTGTTGGATTATTGTGTATATATATTTTTGTTTTTGATAATATAAGCAGGGAAGGGCCCTGATCCCGTGGAACAAAGAAGATCAAAAAAGGAAACCAAGGTGGGAAACAACACCACCAACCACACTAAAAAATAATAAGATATTGGCTCGCAGACCCAAATTTAACATCAAAGCTATAGTCCAGCCCATAATGATCAAAAACAGAAAGTTACTACCAACAAAGTTTAATCTATGCAGACCATTGATTAAATCCATAGTATACTAGGTGGTATTCCACCAGATCTTAAAGATAATATACAAACAGCCCTAGATATTTAAACAAAATAAAAAACACATAAAAAGAAAGGATGACAGTAACCCAAGCCATTAGCTAGCCTTTTTAAAAAAGTTCCCATACTCTCCTAAGAGAGCCACATACTTGCACCAATCAAGGCCCTCAGTACCATCCAACAGCTTGAGGGAATCCACCTTTCCTTGCTTCTTAAGTTTTTTGTTAATCTTTGCTTCACCCGAGGATGCACCCAGCATCACGCGTCTCATCATCCTGTTGGAGAATCTCATCAGGGTCACCAGAGCCTTTTCCATGTCCTCAAATTGGACCTACAAGAAAGTTAGTCTTATTTTAAGAAAATCAATACTCAAATCCTCAGAATTATTCTCTTGACCAAAGAGCCCTTCCTCCTAAGCATTCCCCATTTTTGACTTTTCACCAGATAGCTAGACTTGCTCCTCCTCTTCCTCATCCTTGTCTTCCTCCTCCAAATCTTCTTCCCCCATATCGTAGGTCATTTCCTCAAAGTCAAAGTCCTAAGAATCCTCATCATCCTAAGCCTCAAATTCTTCATAGCCCGGGATATACTCCACATCAATAGACATTTTATCTTTCCCTTTTTTCTTTTTTGAGGCTGCTTTTGCTAGCCTAGCTGACCTCCTTTTGCCACTTCCACCACTACCCTGGCCCTATAATTTTTGTTGTGTAGGCATTCCTATTGTAAAAAAAGTGACCTTTACAACAATTGGACATCTATTTTTTCTTCTCATTCTTAAAAAAAAAAGGTTTTACTTTCATCCTTTTAGGTGCTTTTCTACCACTTTTATTTGTAATTAAGGCACAAATGAGAAGGTGATGGATTTTATCCTATATTATTAATGCATTATTTCATAGATCTCCTATAACTTCTTAAATTTAATATTGAGAGGGAAGTTATTAAGAATATTTCCCCAAATATTTTCAATCAAAATCTCTTGCATAAATATCCATCTTTTATAACACTTTACACCACCTTCTATGATTATACATAGGTGACAAATCAGTTTAAGGCCATCTCATCTTTGACCTTTATGCCTCTATTTCTTTAACCCTATCATCTTCTCAAGAAACCAATAATTATACAAAGAATAACACCAATAACTTATGATTTTCTCCTTAATCCAACCCTAATACTTAACTAAACTAATTGAATATGCCTTTCTCCTCCTCTTCGTCATTTGAACTTACAATATCCCTTCATTTATAAGCTAACTCTAATTGTATAAAGCTAGAAAAAATCCCAATTCTATCTTTCATGAGTTTCTTTCCAATAACCTCATCCAATCTCATCCTATTCAACCCTTGAACCCCAACCTTTTCTTATTCTACCAAAATTTCCAAATATTTTTAGTATATATAGACCTATTTTTCTATGAAACATGCCTTACTATTAGCCTCACTTTATTTTTATTAATTAGCTCTTTGGACTACCATATCACTAAATCATGTTCCCTTTTACCTATTTTTTTTTCATCTTCATTTTCACAAGTTCTCCTAAGATATGGACTTCTGTTAATCCAACACTAGTAATTATTGAAGTTAATTTTCTCTTTTTCTTAATTTTTAAATGGCCTTTTCCTTGAGTTTTTCCTTAAATTCCTTTGTACTAGTTTTTTAATTTCTCTTTTGTCAATGAGGATTCTCCTAGTCTACATTTGTTTTTTTTTTTACATTTGATTTCTTACATTGTCTAACATTTTCTCCTTACTTTACTTATTCATTGCCACTTTAGCATCATAGGTTACATTTGAACTAGATAATTATTCATTTTCTAGACATGGTTCCAATACATTCTTATAGAACTATTATATTTGAGACAAATATAAATATCATGTAATTTATCACCACAAAAATCACATGTCGATTTTCCTCCTTTTTCTTCTACACTCATTAGCATAATTTCCTAGAGTTTACCATAGTTATAACATTTTGGCCTTTTGGTCCTTCCTCTTTATCTATTCCTATATTATTATTATTTTTGTAGCCTCCCCTACCACCTCCTTTTCAATAGCTATTATGAAAAATAATGGAGAAACCTATATCTTGAATTTGTGGTACTATATTGTGCATATTGAGGTGGTATTATACTTTTTCTCAATTGAAGTTCCTACTAGCCATGTGCAAAACAAACATTGAATGCTATTATAGCTAAACCAGGCTATGCTCTCTCCATACCCAAATCCAAAAAATGTTTCCCTTGGCCAATCCATGAACAAGTGGTTCATACTCATCTTCTTCATGAATTAACATTTGACACCTATTTTTGTCATGTTTGTCCCACTTTATACTTTAGAGTATATATGTACTATCATTCTATGGAATTCATTAAGTTCCCCTCTTAGTGTGGAATCCCTCTTCATGCATTTGATTATCAAACATTCATTCCTTAAATGTTCTTCCCTACTATAATTTTTAAGCCAAAATTTACTTCTTCTAGGTGGGGGAGAAATCTCAACTGTCTCACCTTTCGTTATAATTTATTACTCCAACATTGAATTTTCTAACTCTAATTTGAAATTATCAATTTCACTTTAGCATTAAATTGTTATGCTATATATTTGATTAGGAGTATATTCTAGTGATCAATTCTATTATATCCTTATATGAAGAGGAAATTTTCTCATCTACTTCTTCTATAATGTGAGAGGTTAAACCTAAAATAAAACACTCAATTCATTTATTTTATGTCAAGTTTTTTTATTGCTTTCTAACCACACTTTTAAATCATCATTCCTGATATTTTATTGATTCCTCCTTATTTTTTATCATCTTCCATATTTTATTTATTTTTGTGTTCATACATTAGGTGAGTGGAAAATTTCCATAAATAAGTCACTCAATTATTTTCATCTTTTATCATACTTAGGGAATTCTTTAATGCACCATTTTAGTGCCTCATCTTTGAGGTTCTCCACAAAATTCTATAATTGGGTTTAGTCATCATCAATGCCAACCCCATTCCAATGAAATTTCAAGGTAAAGAGATGTTCACTAGCATCCTTGGTGTATTTACCAAAAATAGGGAGATTAATTTTATGTGCATCCATATTTGGATTATCCTTTCTCCTAATCTATTATCTACTCTTGGATCTATTTATCTCTTGCTATCATGGATTATTTACCTAGTTTCACCCCTTTTCTACTTGACTTTGAAAGTTCTTTCTCTACCATTATATCTTGGAAATTGAACATCTAAGAACTCACTTCCTAATATTTGTCACATATCTTATACAATTTCTTCTTGATACTGTTTTTTCTAACCCACTTAAGGATTCACTACTTAATAGAATCTTTAGAAATTCTTCTTCATTTTGACAACATGAGGTTCATCTCCTCATAGTATCTCTTTAGCTTGGGGAATGCATTGGTTGATAACACATCATTTAGTAATTGATTTATCTTTAATTTTCTTTGAGTTGTTTTCTTCCTCAACCTAGGAATTTCCCTTTGTATCATCTCCAAATTTTCCTTGTAAAACTCTATTTTTTTGGTGACTTCTTTTACTCTATTGCTAAATATTCTCCCCTCTTCTTCACCAATAAAAAATTCTTTATTTCATCAATTATATATTTTCTCTTCTACCCAATAGCAACCACATCTATAGTATCCCTACAAATAAGGTTAAAATTCTCTAAGCTCATTTTTGTCTTATATTCTTTCAATTCCTTATCATTTTAGTTATATTTTTTTTATATAGATCTAATTTAGGTTATAAACCACTCTATTTCAAATGAATCCCTCTTGATGCTTCTCTTTTCCATTATCTTTCATCTCAATCCTAGGATTGTTTCAATGTTCTTCCTTCTTCCTTCTTCTTTTATATCATGATAATTAAATTCTCTTCAAAATATATATTGATCTCACCAACACATTCTTAAATTCTCTCTTATTATTAATTTTTTTCATAAATATTTAATTGATTTTATTTCCATCATTAACTCATTTATTTTTAATACCTAAATTTATCAAGAGGTACTACAAGACACACAATATTATCACAACTTTCTTTTTAACACCTACAATGATCTCTACCTTATTTTGTATTCTACTAGGTTAATTTTAGAGAAATTACCTTCTAGTGCACTTATGGGTTTTCATCACTAGTATCCATTTGGTTGCTCTTTTTATTTTCCAATTTAATAGGAATAGATCCAACCACCCTTTAGAATTTTCAGAAATTCATTTATAGGGACATCATGCCTTGGTCTAAAATCCCTTTTCAAGGGCTAGATCATTGCATAGGACTAAGGAAATTTGGGAAATTTTATTGGTAGATATATAGATCATTAGTGAAGGTGGTCCTTGCAAGATAATCTCTAAGAATTGAGGGTAGATTTCCTATCTATCTAAGGATAACCCGAATGTTATTTATAATGTGGGGGGTGTGAAAAGGAATATATGTTGCTTGGATATGGGTAGAGGTTGCTTGGCTAGGCATATAGGTTACTTAGATACATAGGCCATTTAATCAATCACTTTTAAGTTTTAGAAAGGAATTCACAAGTAAATAATTGCTTGGATAAGGATGTTGTAAAATTTAATCACATAAAAATGCACCTTCCCACTTTCTTTGGGTGGTTAAGTGCATGCGAGATGCGAGTCATGTTGTGATTAGTCCAAGAAAGTGACTAGGTGACACAAGAAAATATTCATATCCACATATGACATTGGCTTGTCATTAAGGGATTATCTTGTGGTGGGCTTTAATTGGTTGGTAAAATCTAAATAAGTTTAGGTTGCATTGAGAAATTTTGGGAACTAGGGTTTAGGTTTACCACAAGCTAACTTAATTTTAGGGAAGGTTGTATAAATAATGTTAGGAGTTTGAAGGTAAAAATATGCAAGGAAGTGTGAGGATCAAGGAAAGGAATATTCAATACTACTAGAAGAAGAAGTTGGATCAAGGTGATGGCAAATATGATACCCCTAAATAATATGGACAAAAGGATAAAGGAAAGGGATCAAGGATTAGGCATATAGAGTGCTAGATGTACTTTTTGGTCAAGGAAAATATTGAAGTCCAAAACTATATGACTCAAGAGAAATGGGTTAAGGATCATTAATGTGGTGTGCCAAATTCTAGAAGGAAAAAGAGTGAGGGAAATAGGGTGGAAGCCTTTCAAGGTTTAGAGATTAGTTTTTCCACATACATTTTACCTTTTGGACATGATGGTTTGAGTAATCCTACAAGTATGGGTTCCACAAGGAGGAAGGGAGATGGGAAGCGGGTTGAGGGAAATGAGTAGGGAAAATACTAAAAGCCCAATATTTTGAGACTTAAGAAGGAAAATTAAATCTTCATATTAGGAATTAAGGATGGTGAATACTCAATGCAAAAGAAGAGGAAACATGGAAAATTATAAGTGGAGAATTATTGAGGTTCATTGATTAGTCTAATAGCTTAAGAAGTACATTATTATATGGAGACCTAAAATCCTAAGGCCAGAGGAAAATACAAAGTAGGGAGTGGAAGGGTGGGTACAACCATGATAAAGTACCTAGGTAATGAGAAGTAGCCAAAGGTCTCAAAAAGTAATGGAAATGCTAGGTTTCAAGGAATGGAGGGAAAAAATATTTGCAAGAGGAAACCAACAAACCTAATAAAAGCTACAAATAGACATAATCACCCCTAACACTTAGAAATTTCTATAGTTTGAGATATTTAGGCATGTGACGAGTATACTCAAAGATAAAACACTACAACAAGAACATTTTTAATAAGGGGATAAATTGAATGAATTCTTAGATTGGTTATAGATGGTGGCCAAAAAATTTTCCTATTAAGAAAGGAAGCACTCAACTTGGACAAATTTTCACTTACTAAGTATAGGCCCCAACATCACTTAGAAAGGGGCAAGACAAAGATATTGAACATAAAAACTAAAGGGAAAAAAATATAAGTCTTTGAAAAAATATCAATGAAGGACTCTAGAGGCAACAAAATCAAACTAAAAAAGAATTAGAAGCACAATAGGGTCCTTTCATTGAAAATAATATATTAAGATAAAGGCTCAAAAGGACAAACATCAATAAAGGAGTTTTTTGATTTTATCATAAACTAGAAATGGTGTTGCAAGGCATAAATAAGTAGAATCTTTATTAGAGAATGTTCATAAGTATTCTAGGATAATCAAACCAACTTAGGAACCCATATATTAAGATTTATCAAAAGAAAATCTTTTCAAAATAACTTCATTAATGAAATTAATCCTCATGAATTACAAGGCCTTTGATTGATTAATGACAAAAATTTTATGCAAGTGAGTTCATTTCCTCTTCATGAAATCAACTAAACTAATCATTAAAAGTGGGAATTGCAACAGTCTTGGTGATAAATTTCATTTCATTGTGACAATTAACACATATTCAAAGGTTCTTAACAAAAATAATAATTGTTGCAATAGGCATTTCTAGAAAACAAGAAGAAATTAACGTCTTTTCACTATGGTGATAGAGAAATAATTTTTTTCACTCGTTTTCCACACCACTAAGTGTCTTGCATCTAAAAAATACCCAATTTCCTTCATCTCCCAAGCCAATTTCTCCAACTTTGCATAGATTTAATATGTCTATGGATGTCATCTATCTCCTAAAAAATAAGCACATGATGTTCATTACATCCAGAGAGCTTGTTAATTCCTCATCCTTCATCAATCTCCTTACCATTCACTCACACCACCTATCCGCTACTGCATAGATGATTGAAAGAACACAAGTCAATATTTTTAAGATCCAAATAAAAAATAACACTGTTATAAATAATGCTAAGCCTGTATTCATATGTGATTTGTAGGAAACAAGAAAATACATCCACCACAGGTTTAGCTTACAAAATTGCTATATCCTTTATTCTTTGATGAATGTCCATACCTTGTTCCAAAGCTCCCATTTTGGCACAAGCAAGGAGGATGCTGTCAAAGTTTGCAGATTCTGGATGTACATGTACCAATTGCATTTTCTTGAAAGTTTCTGAAGCCTTTTCAACAAATCCCTTTTGTGCATACCTTGCAATCATGGCATTCCATGAGATCACATTTTTTTGAGGCATTTGGTCAAAGAGTTCATGTGCCTTATCTATGCTTCCACATTTTGCGTGCATGTCTACAAGAGCAGTTGAAGCTACACCATCTAAAAAAAAATGCTTTCCTTTATGCTATGATGGATGTCCATATCCCGTTCCAAAGCTCCCATTTTGGCATAGGAAAGTAGCATGTTGGCAAAGATTGTTGAGTACTGATTTACACCTGCCGATTAAATTTGATTTGAGGTTTGTGAATCCTTTTTAGAAAATTCATTTTGTGCATATCCTAGCAGCATAGTATTCCACGAGACAAATTTATTTGTGGTATCCTGTCAAACAGTTGACGTACCTTATCTATGTTTCCATAGTTTACATACATGTCTACTAGAGAATATTGAATAATAATCCCTAGTTTGTTATGCTTTAATGGATGCCAATAATTTTTTCCATAGCTGCCATTTTTGTACAGGACATGAGTGAAAAATGAAAACCAATCACATGGGAAACATGGTTTTGAATGTGTTGAAATAGTGAGACTGCACAGGAACAATTTGAATGCTAACGGTGAACAGAGAAACATAAACGATGGTCAACAAGTAGGATAGGTAATTGGGCCCCACACTAGCCACCTAAGCATGGTCAATGCTTAGAGTGTGTTGGTTAAGCCAGACCCTTCGCGTTACCCCCTCCTTTAAATAATAGATAGAATTTCCTAAACAAACAACCTCAAATAGCTATTGTAGTGGCCAGTGTGGATGTACTCCAAGATGATGTCAAATAATTATTGTCTCCTGCTCTTTTCCTTTGTTTCTCTTTGTAGTACCAATTGCTTACTCTTCTTCTCCTTCTTATCATTCTAATGAAGAAGCCTTTTGGCTTTCAAGCGTTCTCTTTCAGGAAGTTGCAACAATTCTCAATTTGATTGGTCTCCCCATCACTCTTTCTGCAATTGGACTGGTGTTGTTTGCTCCACTTGTCATCAACATGTGGTTTCCTTGAATCTCACAAGTATGTCTTTAGTGGGTCCTATCTCTCCCTTCCTTAGCAATCTCTCTTTTCTTATAGTACTTGATTTTCAAAATAATAGCTTCCATGGCCACATTCTTCCTCAATTGGGGAGGCTTTTTTGGCTTAGGATACTTAGATTGTCTATAAATGAATTAGAAGTCCACATTCCATCCACTCTACTAGATTTTTGTTCTTTGCAAGTTCTCATATTATCCTTAAACCATTTAAGTGAAAATATTCCTTCCCAACTTATCCCTCTTTCACATTTAGAGATACTTAGTTTAGGAACAAATCAACTAATAGGTACAATCCTGAATTCTATAGGAAATATTTCAGCTTTAATTGAATTAGATTTAGCTGGAAACATACTCCATGGTGTATTCCTATTGAATTGGGTTTGCTTACTCATCTCGCAGTGCTTATACTTCATAGCAACAACTTGGTAGGAGTGATTCCTTGGCAATTTGGAAAACTATTAGAGTTGCAAGAACTATATTTTTGGGGAAACCAACTCATAGGAGAAATCCCAACCTCCCTCTCAAATTGTACCCAACTCCAAGTACTTTATTTAGGGATAAACCAACTTAGTGGCACAATGCCCTTACAATTTGGCAAATTGCTTCAACTTCAAGATCTTGAAATATGGGGAAATAATCTCATGAGTGGAAGCAATGGCTTGCATTTTCTAATAGCCTTGACTAATTTCTCATGTTTACAATTTCTAGAGATGAATAATAACTCTCACTGACCTCTTGCCCTCTTCAATTATGCAACTATCAAGCCAATTCCTTGAATTGCCCATGAGATCCAATAAAATCAAGGGAAACATACCAAGTAGCATTAGCAACCTCACAAGTTTAGTAGGGCTAGATGTAGCTAACAATAATTTCAATGAGACCATTCCATCCACACTTGTCAACTTCAAAATCTTGAAAGATTGTATCTAGAAAAAAATAATTTGTAAGGAGGAATTACGAAAAAATTGGGTCATGCAAAAAGGCTTGGGTTATTATCATTAAGTGAAAACATGATTTCAGTACAAATTCCAAATGCTCTTAGCAATCTTCCACAATTAAGAGATCTAGTCCTTCATCACAACCAACTTTTAGGAAAAGTACCTTCTAGTTTAGGGAGTTGTATCACTTTGGAGATGGTGGACTTAGCTCACAAAAAACTAGTAGGAAGCATACCTCTTGAATGATAAAGTCTTACAAATCTCCAATTTTATTTCAATGTTTCCAACAATTTATTACAAGATTCTATTTTATTCATGAGTAAAATGACAATGGTCCAATCTATAGATGTGTCTCTCAACTTCTCAGGTGAAATTCCAAGTGCATTGCCAAGTTGCACAAACTTGCAATATTTGAATCTTTCATGGAATTCATTTGATGGCCCAATACCAAAAACACTCACAAAGCTAAAAAAAATTCAAGACATTGATCTCTCAAGAAAATAATTTTTCAGGTGCAATCCCAATGGATTTCCAAGAAATGAAGATGCTTCAGCATATCAATCTATCTTCAAACAAATTAATAGGAGAGGTTCTAGAGGGGGGAGTTTTTGAAACTATTGATGAGTCAACAATATTGAGAAACACTGGTTGTTGTGGGAATTGGGTTACTTTACAACCATGCTCTAATTCCAAACAAAAACAATTCTTTGTATCTAAAAAGGTGACATTATCAACTGCCATTGGTATTGCAATCTTTTTGATTTTCTATAGAAGGAAAAATATTAGTGAGAATACTATTGACCTCAACATTGTGCCTAAGATATTTTCATATGAAGAACTTGTTGATGCAATAGGTGGCTTTAGTGGGACCAATCTACTAGGGGTTGGTAGTTTTGGATCTGTTTATAGAGGGATTCTCAACAATGGTACAAATATTGCTACTAAAATTCTTAATTTGCAAGATGAAAATGCTCTCCAAAGTTTTGATAGAGAAATTGATGTAAGATAGAGGAATTAAAAAATACTTGGATGTAGTTGGATTGAAGGCCTTAAACTGGTACATATTTTTTTCTGTAAGAGACATATCACATCCACAAACATGGCAGAGCTATGCAAAGTAGGAGAAATTGACTTGGAAAATGAATGCATCAGGGTATACAGAATCATTTTATGCCACCATAGTGAAAAGTTAGCACTTTCTTTCATCTTTACATATTGGTTTGATTCTTCAAACAATGCATTTCTTATATTGAAAAAGTGCATTACCTTATTGAGCTTTTTTTTTTTAGAATGGTTTAATATTCTCTACTTAACAGGGCCAACCACATGATGATGTAAGATCATTTGGTCCCTCCACCCCACCCCCCCGCACATCACTATCAATTCCCCATACTCGATCATATAACATTAATCATTCATTCATCCATTAATAACATATACCATTCATTCATTCATCCTGCATTAATAACATATAACAGTCATTCATTAGCATATTCACATTCATTCATTAATAACATATAACATTCATTCATTAACATATTACATTCATTCATTAACATATTCACATTCATTCATTAACATATAACATTCATTCATTAACATATTCACTTTCATTCATTAACATATAACATTCCTTCTTTTATTTTTGACATGATGTGACAAGCTCTCTTCTCAAATTACCCCAAGTGTTTGATGTAGGAGCATCTAGGGTGGAAGAGCAATCTTGCATCACCCCAAAAAATATTTTTTTATTTCTATTTTAGTTTGGTGAATAAGGGCTAAAAATAGTAGGTTTCTATTTTTACTAGGTTTGTATATGAATGAATTGGAACTTGAAATTTTCCCCAAAACTCTACATTTTTAAACTACAAATCATGGGTGAGTTTTAAGCCAAGATTAGTTCTAGAGTGGTAGATACTAATAATTTAAATTTAAGTTGATGGGCCTAAAACATGGCCAAAATATATTTAAGAAAAACAAACTCAATTGGGAGCTTGGATCAAAACTTATGGCTCCCAAAAGTTGTACTAAAATTGAAAAAAATTCTTGGGTGGGAAAAAGGGATAGTTGGATTCATATATGGCACCCAAATGGAAGTCACAATTCGATGACATGCATAAAAATCATATAAATTTTTCACAAATGGAAAAAATATTATAGAGGATAAGGAGATTGGGAAGTTACCACTTTCAGCACAAGGTTAGGTGTTTTTATTTTTGTTGGCCATTATTGTCATTTCAACACTTGCATGTGTTATTTTCCTACATGTATTGCAACCCATATTGTTGTAACAGAGGCATTATGATCTTAATAGTTGTATTACATGTTTTGTAGTTGTTTTGGTAAAAGAATAATAAAAGTTGCATACTTCTTTGTCCTTGAATTTTTGTTGTTTGTCTATGATTTTGTTCGAGTGAGAGGCCCCTTCATCATTGTCTCTTCTTACCAACCATTGAAATAATTGATTTTTTAATTTCTTTATCTTGCTATTTATATTTTACATGGAGAGGGTTGCATGTATAATAAGCATTTTCTCTCATATTTTCATTATTTGCTTATTATTTATTTTACACAAAGAGGGTTGCAAGTCTAATGTATTGTTTTCTTTATACATTTTATATTATTTGGGTGTATGATAAATGAGAAGAGTTACATTGAGTGTTATCAAGTTAAACAAAAGGTCAATGTAAGATGATAGTTTAAAGTAGAGAAGATTCAATGACTTAATTTTTTGAAATCATAAGAGGACTATGTGTTATAACTATATCTTGTAGATTGTAGTATCTCTCCAATAATATAATTTTACAACACTTTTATGTACTTTTGTTTTGGAAACATTGAAAAAATATTTTTATGATTAGTTGTATATAGACATACACATACTATTCGAAGAAACAACTATAATTGAGAAAATTTCACATCTTTGATATGAATCCATTTCATAGCTCAATATATTTTACAAGAAAAGATACATTTTCATAAATTTCCATAAAATTTAAAATAAATTTCCAATGAATTGATGTTACCAAAATCTTAATAATCGTTATTTATTTTGAGTCCAAACAATAAAGTTTTTAAATAAATATGTTATTTTAAATATTTTCAAAATAATTATTTAAAAAAGATGTGATTTTTTTATGTAATTTTCTCACTTTGATAAAATAGTGGTCCTATTAAAATAATTAAATCCACACCAAAAGATGACCAAAATATTATATATTAAGTTAAATTTTACATATGTAAAATTTATAGTCATTGTAGAGAAGAATGATGGTGCATGTTAATATATATAAAAGAATATTTTTTAATTTTCTTTCTATCTTCTTTGTATAGTCAACCAACAAACATGTCTAGCTTAAATAACACACCACCTTTAAAGATCCCCAATTTATTATAACCTTAAGCATTGCCTACTTATATAATCTCGCAATAAACTAAACTGTGACTAATCTCATATAATATATCTTAAAATATTACAATTTTGTAAAAGATATATTTAAAAACAAGGTAACAATAATTGATCATCGTACTAGATGACTAAAGAGCTAAGATGTAGATGTAGACCAATCCTCAGTAGTGTTCCTTGGACCACTTGTCCTCTCAAGCAAAGGCGAGATATCTATGGGCAAATGAAAATCTCTAGGAGTGCTAAGAAATGCACTTGTTATTTGTTCTAATCTCTTAGCTATCTCCATCATATTTGGGCGTTGTTGTGGTAACTCCCTTGTGCAAACCAATCCTACTTGTATACATTGAGTAAGGCATGCCAATACCATTGATAAGTCTAGTTCATTAACATCTCTAAGCAAGTTGTTGTCCACCACTTCTATTAGTCTATTTGGAAAATCCATACCTGCCCATTTTGGAAGATTGATACCTTCTACAAACATGTCATATGTAGGTCTCCTCCTTGTCAACAACTCTAAAAGTAGAATTCCATAACTATATACATCACCTTTTGTTGAAAATTTTCCACCTTTTCCATACTCTGAAATACAATAAAGTAACTAGTAACTCTCATGACATTTGAAACATAGATATAAAATTAAAAAGTAATTTAATAAAATTTATATTCTAATATACAAAATCTATACCTGGTGCAATGTAGCCAATGGATCCCTTGAGTGCATTTGTAGGAGTTTCTGAATCCATTACATTCTCAAATAGGATTTTGGTGATGCAAAAGTCTGCTATATATGGAGTCATATCATCCCCTAGCAATACATTATTAGGCTTTAGGTCACAATGAATGACTTGGACAAAGCAGTGATGATGTAGATATTCCATTCATTGTGCTACATCCTTTGCTATTCTTAATCGGTCACATAAACTTAATCTGCATTCATCTCCTCCCTCGGGATAGAGCCATCTCTCCAAGCTTCCATTTGACATGAATGGAAGAACCAATGCTTTAAAATCAAGGTTAGAGAAAACTGAAATAATTTTGATCACATTGCGGTGTCTGACTCTTTTTAACACATCACATTCTCTGTCAAAACTTTGGAGAGAATTTTCATCATGCAAATTGAGAACTTTAATAGCAATATATGTGCCATTGTTGAGAATCCCTCTATAAACAGATCCAAAACTACCAACCCCTAGCAAATTGGTCCCACTAAACCCATTAGTTGCATCTGCAAGTTCTTCATATGAAATTCTCTGAGGCCCAATATTGAGGTCAGTGGGCCTCTGACTAGTATGTCTCCTTCTATAGAAAATTATAATCAATACAAAAGACATAATGAAGATTGCAATGCCAATCACAATTAATATTGTCACCTTTTTAGATACTAAGATCTGTCTTTGTTTGGAATCAGAGCATGGCTGCAAATTAATCCACTTGCCACACAGCCCAATATTTCCTGAAACTATTGACCCATCAGTTGTTGCAAAAACACCTCCCTTTGGAACCTCTCCTGTTAATTTGTTTGAAGAGAGATTGATATGCTGAAGCATTTTCATTTCTTGGAAAGCCATTGGGATTGCACCTGACAAATTATTTCTTGAGAGATCAATATCTTGAATATTTTTTAGATTTGTGAGTGATGCTAGTATTGGGCCATCAAATGAATTCCATGAAAGATTCAAATATTGCAAGTTTGTGCAACTTGATAGTGCACTTGGAATTTCACCTGAGAAGTTATTGAGAGACACATCTATAGCTTGGACCATTACCATTTGACTCATCACTAAAATGGAACCTTGTAATAAATTGTTGGAAACATTGAAATAAAATTGGAGATTTGTAAGTCTTTCCCATTCAAGAGGTATGATTGCTTCTAGTTTGTTTTGAGACAAATCCAATACCTCCAAAGTGATACATCTCCCTAAACTAGCAGGCATTTTCCCTGAAAGTCTATTGTGATTAAGAAAAAGATCTCTTAGTTGTGGAAGATTGCCAAGAGCATCTGGAATTTGTCCTGAAATCATGTTTTCACCCAATGATAATAGCCCAAGACTTTTCGCATGACTCAAACTTTCTGGAATTCTCCCATATAAATTATTTTTTTCCAAATATAATCTTCCAAGATTTTGAAGTTGACCAAGTGTGGATGGAATGGTTCCATTGAGATGATTGTCATCTAAAGCTAAGAATGCCAACTTTGTGAGGTTGCTAATGCTACTTGGTATGTTTCCCTTAATTTTATTGGAGGATAGGGACAAAAGATTGAGTTGGTTTGATAGTTGTCCAATTGAAGAGGGCAAAAGGCCAGTGAGATAGTTATTAGACAACACCAGGATTTGTAAATAAGAGCAATTAGTCAAGGCTGTTATAAAAGACAAGCCATTGCTTCCACTCACAAGATTGTTTCTCCATAATCTAAGCACTTGAAGTTGAAGCAATTTTCCAACTCTAAGGGAACTTTGCCATTAAGTTGGTTTTTTGATAAAGCAACAATTTGAAGTTGAGTGCAATTAAGGAGGGAGATTGGAATTTCTCCTGTGATTTGATTTCCCCACAAATATAGTTGTTGCAATTCTAATAGTTTTCCAATTTGTGAGGGAATGTGACCACTCAAGGAGTTGTTCCCAAGAGAAATAACTCTAAGTTGAGTAAGCATACCCAACTGCATAGGAATAGCACCATGGAGTATGTTGAATTCCAAATCTAACGCAGTTAGGGATGACATGTTTCCTATGGAAGCTGGGATTGTACCTGTTAGTTGGTTAAATCCTAAAAGAAGAGTCTCTAAATGGGAAAGTAGGCCAAGCTGGGAAGGAATGTTGCCACTCAGATAGTTATAAGACAAGATGAGATTTTGTAAAAAATGACAGCTCGCTAGAGTGGATGGAATGGGGCCTTCCAATTCATTTACAGACAATCTAAGTATCCTAAGCCGAAAAAGCCTCCCCAATTGAGGAGGAATGTGGCCGTGGAAGCTATTATTCCAGAGAGCAAGTACTCTAAGAAAAGAGAGATTGCCAAGGAAAGGAGAGATGGGGCCCACTAATGACATACCTGTGAGATTCAAGGAAACCACACGTTGATGATGAGAAGAGCAGGCAACACCAGTCCAATTGCAGAAAGAGTGACGGGGAGACCAATCAGATAAGTAATTGTTGGAGCCTCCTGAAAGAGAATGTTTGAAAGCCAAAAGAGCTTCTTCATCAGAATGATAAGAAGGAGAAGAAGAATAAGAAATTGGTATTGCAAAGAGAAATAATGAAAAGAGCATGAGACAGTAGTTGTTTGACATCATCTTGGAGTGCATCCACACTAGTTATCCGACGGTGTTTGTTTAGGGAAATATGTTTGGTATTTAAAGGAGGAGATAACGCGGAGTCGAATTCAAAAACGCGTAGTCGTCTCTTTTAACGTCAACTCCAGTCTGCGCTCTTGTCTTTTATTGCGAATAATTAGCGAGGATAACTCTTTTTGCGAATAAATAGCGAGGGATTATATTAATCTTATCTTCGTCTGTTGTTGCCGGGCATTGCGCATAAATTATAATAAAGGGAGGAATATTTCTTTTTAATGTGACGTTGCATTTATTTCAATTCCATTCCGCGCTTGTCTCTTAGCTGGTCAAAAGCGCGAGAGAAAGTTGTGGAAAATGTATGATCTCCTCCATTTTCCACAACTTTCTTTGGCGCGATTAACCAGCGATAACACTCAGTTATTCCACAAAGATACTCCTCGCTAATTATTCGTAATGTAACATATTTTTTCCCTAGCTAATTATTCGCAGAGTGAATGAGCTGACTCCGCGTTTTTTTATGCGTTGACCACGGTTAGGTGCTGGTGTGGGGCCCAATTACCTGTTCCGCTTGCTATCCCCGTTTCCATTTTTCCCGTTCACCGTTAGCATTCAAATTGTTCCCGCGCAGTCTCACCGTTTCAGCACATTCAAAAGCAGGTTTCCCACGCGATTGGTTTTCGTTTGTCACTAACGGTCTATGCAAAAATGGCAGGTTTGGAACAAAGTACGGACGTCCATTATTCAATATTGTGGAAACCACGTCAACTGTTTGACAGGATACCACAAAGAAATCTGGTCTCATGGAATGCAATGCTTGCAGTATATGGGCAAAATGGAAAGGATTTACAGACTTTCAATCAAATTTAATCGGCAGGTGTAAATCACAACTCTGCAATCTTTCTGGTAAATCACAGCATAAAGGAAAGCATTATTATATGGAGACCTAAAATCCTAAGGCCAAAGGAAAAGACAAAGTAGGGAGTGGAAGATTGGGTAAAGCCATGATAAAGTACCTAGTTAATGAGAAGTAGCCAAAGGTCTCAAAAATAAATGGAAATGCTAGGTTTCAAGGAATGGAGGGAAAAAATATTAGCAAGAGGAAACCAACAAACCTAATAAAAGCTACAAATAGACATAATCACCCCTAACACTTAGAAATTTCTATAGTTTTGAGAGATTTAGGCATGTGACGAGTATACTTAAAACACTACAACAAGAACATTTTTAACAAGGGGATCTATTGAATGAATTCTTAGATTGGTTATAGATGATTTCCAAAACATTGTCCTATTAAGAAAGGAAGCACTCAACGTGGACAAATTTTCACTTAGTAATATAGGCCCCAAAATCACTTAGAAAGGGGAATGACAAAGATATCACATAAAAACTATAGGGAAAAAATATACTTGTCTTTGATCAAATATCAATGAAGGACTCTATAGGCAAAAAAATCAAACTAAAAAGGAATTAGAAGCACAATAAGGTCCTTTCATTAAAAATAATATGTTAAGATAAAGGCTCAAAAGGATAAACATCAATAAAGGAGTTCTTTGATTTTATCATAAAATAGAAATGGTGTTGCAAGGCATAAATAAGTAGAAACTTTATTAGAGAATGTTCATAAGCGTTCTAGGATAATCAAACCAACTTAGGAACCCATATATTAAGATTTATCATAAGTAAAGCTTTTCAAAATAACTTCATTAATGACATTAATCCTCATGAATTACAAGGCCTTTGATTGATCTATGACAAAATGTCTATGCAAGTGAGTTCATTTCCTCTTCATAAAATCAACTAAACTAATCATTAAAAGTGGGAATTGCAACAACCTTGTTGATAAATTTCATTTCATTGTGATAGTTAACATATATTCAAAGGTTCTTAACAAAACTAATAATTGTTGCAACAGGCATGCCTAGAAAACCAAAATAAATTGACATCTTTTCACTATGGTGAGAGAAATAAAAATTTTCACTCCTTTTCCACACCACTAAGTGTCTTGCATCTGAAAAATACCCAATTGCCTTAATCTCCCAAGCCAATTTCTCTAACTTTGCATAGATTTATTGTATCTGTGGATGCAATAGATGTCTCCTACAAAATAAGCACATGGTGTTCAATACATCTAGAGAGCTTGTCAATTCCTTATCCTTCATCAATCTCCTTACCATTCGCTCACACCACAGGTCTGTCCACTACTGCATAGATGATTGAAAGAACACAAGTCAATTTTTTTAAGATCCAAATAAAAAATAGCTTGTTGTAAATAATCCTAAGCATGTATTCATATGTGATCTGCAAGCAGCAAGAAAATACATCCACCACAAGTTTAGCTTACAAAATTGCTCTATCCTTTATCCTTTGATGAATGTCTATACCCTGTTCCAAAGCTCCCATTTAGGGATAGGAAAGGAGGATGCTGGAAAAGGTTGCAGAGTCTAGTTGTACACCTGCCAATTACATTTGCTTGAAAGTTTCTAAAGCCTTTTCAATAAATCCTTTTGTGCATACCCTCAATAATGGCATTCCATGAGATCACATTTTTTGAGGCATTTGGTCAAACAATTCATGTGCCTTGTCTATGCTTCCACATTTTGCATACATGTCTACAAGGGTAGTTAAAGCTACACCATCTGACAAAAAAATGCTTTCCTTTATATTGTGATGGATGTCCATATCCCATTCCAAAGTTTTGATTTTGGCACAAGAAAGGAGGATGTTGGCAAAGATTGTTGAGTATTGATTTACACCTACCGATTCAATTTGATTGGAAGTCTATGAATCCTTTTCAAAAAACACATTTTGTCTATATCCTACAAACATGGCACTCCACAAGACCAGATTTATTTGTGGTATCTTGTCAAATAGTTGACATACCTTGTCTATGTTTCCACAGTTTGCATACATGCCTACCAAAGCATACTAAATAACAATCCCTAGTCTGTTATGCTTTAATGGATGTCAACACTTTGTTCCAAAGCTACCATTTTTGCACAGGACGCGAGTGATAAATGAAAACCAATCGTGTGGGAAACATGGTTTTGAATGTGTTGAAACAATGAGATTGGGTGGGAACAATTTGAATGCTAATGGTGAATGAAGAAATGGAAACAACAATCAATAAGCAGGATAGGTAATTGGTCCCCACACCAGTGACCTAAGCATGGTTAATGCTTAGAGTGTGTTGGTTAAGCCAACCCCTCCGGGCTAACCCCTCCTTTAAATAACAAACATATTTTCCTAAAAAAATAGCCTCAAATAGCTATTGTAGTGGCTAGTGTGGATGTACTCCAAGATGATGTCAAATAATTACTGTCTCCTGCTCTTTTCCTTCATTTCTCTTTGTAGTACCAATTGTTTACTCTTCTTCTCCTTCTTATCATTTTGATAAAGAAGCTCTTTTGTCTTTAAAGCATTCTCTTTCGGGAAGTTGCAACAATTCTTTGTTTGATTGGTCTCCCATTCACTCTTTTTACAATTGGACTGGTGTTGTTTGCTCCACTCATCATCAACGTGTGGTTTCCTTGAATCTCACAGTTATGTCTTTAGTGGGTCCTATCTCTCCCTTACTTGGAAATCTCTCTTTTCTTAGAGTACTTTCTTTTTAGAATAATAACTTCCATGACCACATTCCTCCTCAATTGGGGAGGCTTTTTTGACTTAGGATACTTAGATTGTCTATAAATGAATTAGAAGGCTCCATTCCATCCACTCTAGTAGATTTTCATTCTTTGCAAGTTCTCATATTATCAATAAACCATTTGAGTGGCAATATTCCTTCCCAACTTAGCCTTCTTTCACATTTAGAGATAATTAGTTTAGGAACAAATTGACTAATAGGTACAAACTCAACTTCTATAGGAAAAATTTCATCTTTAACTGAATTAGATTTAGCTGGAAACATACTCCACGGTGGTATTCCTATTGAATTGGGTTTTCTTACTCACCTCATAATTCTTATACTTTGTAGCAACAACTTGGTAGGAGTGATTCCTTGGCAATTTGGAAAACTATTAGAGATACAAGAACTATATTTGTGGGGAAATAAACTCATAGGAGAAATCCCAACCTCCCTCTCAAATTGCACCCAACTCCAAGTACTTTATTTAGGGAGAAACCAACTTAGTGGCACAGTGCCCTTACAATTTGGCAAGTTGCTTCAACTTCAAGATCTTGAAAATGGGGAAATAATCTCATGAATGGAAGCAATGGCTTGTCTTTTCTAATATCCTTGACTAATTGCTCATGTTTACAAGTTCTAGGGCTCAATAATAGCTATCTCACTAGCCTCTTGGCTTCTTCAATTGGACAACTATCAAGCCAATTCCTTGAATTGTCCATGAGACCTAATAAAATCAAGGGAAACATACCAAGTAGCATTAGCAACCTCACAAGTTTAGTAGGACAAGACTTAAAGCTAACAATCATTTCAATGAGACCATTCCATCCACACTTGGTCAACTTCAAAATATTGAAAGATTGTATCTAGAAAAAAATAATTTGTATGGACGAATTCCAAAAAATGCCTGGACTATTATCACTAAGTGAAAAGATGATTTTAGGACAAATTCTAGATGCTCTTAGTAATCTTCCACAAGTAAGAGATCTAGTTCTTCATCACAACCAACTTTCAGGAAAAGTACCTGCCAGTTTAGGGAGATGTATCACTTTGAAGACGCTGGAATTAGCTCACAACAAACTAGTAGGAAGCATGCCTCTTGAATGGGAAAGTATTACAAATCTCCAATTTTATTTTAATGTTTCCAACAATTTATTACAAGGTTCTATTTTATTCATGAGTAAAATGACAATGGTCCAATCTATAGATGTGTCTCTCAACAAATTCTCAGGTGTAATTCCAAGTGCATTGTCAAGTTGCACAAACTTGCAATATTTGAATCTTTCATGGAATTCATTTGATGGCCCAATACTAATAGCACTCAAAACGCTAAAAAATCTTCAAGAAATTGATCTCTCAAGAAATAATATGTCAGGTGCAATCCCAATGGCTTCCCAAGAAATGAAGATGCTTCAACATATCAATCTCTCTTCAAACAAATTAATAGGAGAGGTTCCAGAGGGGGGAGTTTTTGAAACTATTTATGATTCAACAATATCAAGAAACAATTGTCTTTGTGGGAAGTGGATTACTTTACAACCATGCTCTAATTCCAAACATAAACAATTCTTTGTATCTAAAAATGTGACATTATCAACTGTCATTGGTGTTGCTTGATCTTGATTATGTCTTTTACAATCTTTTTAATTTTCTATTAAAGGAAAAATACTAGTGAGAATACCATTGACCTCAACATTGGGCCTAAGATATTTTCATATGAAGAACTTGTAGATGCAACTAGTGGCTTTAGTGGGACCAATCTACTAGGGGTTGGTAGTTTTGGATCTATTTATAGAGGGATTCTCAACAATGGTACAAATATTGCCATTAAAGTTCTTAATCTACAAGATGAAACTGCTCTCCAAAGTTTTGATAGAAAATGTAATTTGTTAAAAAGTTCCAGGCACCACAATATGATCAAAATTATTTTAGTTTGTTCAAAATCTAATTTTAACTTGCATTATTTCTTCCATTGATGTCAAATGGAAGCTTGGAGAGATGGTTGTATCTTGAGGGAGGAGATGCATGTAGATTAAGTTCAAGTGATCGATTAATAATAGCAAAGGAGATAGCACAAGGAATGGGATATCTACATCATCATTGCTTTGTACAAGTCATTCATTATGATCTAAAACCTAATAATGTGTTGTTAGGGGATGATATGACTCCATATATAGCAGACTTTGGCATTGCCAAACTCCTCTTTGAGAATTCAATGGATTCAAAAACTCCTACAAATGCACTCAAGGGATCCATTGGCTACATTGCACCAGGTATATATTTTGCAAATTACAATATTAATTTTCATTAAATTATTTTTGTATAAATTCTATCTATGTTTCAAATGGCATGAGAGTTACTAATTGTTTTATGTTATTGTAGAGTATGGAATGGGTGGGAATATTTGAACAAAAGGAGATGTATATAACTATCGAATTCTAATTTTAGAGTTGTTGACAAGGAGAAGACCTATAGATGACATATTTGTTGAAGGTATCAATCTACCAAAATGGGAAAGTATGGATTTTCCAAATAGAATAACAAAAGTGGTGGACAACTTGTTGAGTCATGTTAATGAACTAGACTTATCAATGATATTGGCATGCCTTACTCAATCTATACAAGTAGGATTGGATTGCAAAAGAGAGTCACCAGAACAATGCCCAAATATGATGGAGATAGTTAAGAGATTAGAACAAATAACAAGTGTATTTCTTGGTACTCCCAGAGATTTTCATTTGCCCATAGATCTCTCACATTTTCTTGAGAAGACAAGTGGTCTAAGGAATGACATTGAAGATTGGTCTACATCTACTTCTTAGCTTTTTAGTCAATTAGATAAAATGGTTAATTATTTTTACCCTTTTTATAAATACCATTTTTTTATAAAATTGTAATATTTTAAGTTTTATTATATGGGATTAGTCCCAATTTAGTTATTATGAGGTAATATTTGTAGCTAGTGGCTAATATCAAAATAAATTGCGGAGATTTAATGGTGGGGTGTAATTCTAAGCCAAACATTTCTATTGATTGAATATACATATAAAGAGAGAAAATTCAAAAAAAATACTATGAGCTTTTATGTTTTAACATGTATCATCATTCTTCTTTACAAAGACCATACATTTTACATATGCATAATTTTACTTAATGTAGAATATTTAGGTTATTTTTTTGAGTAGGTTGAATAATTTTATTTAATAGGACCACTATTTTCTTAAATTGATAAATGAAATTGAAAATTTCCTAGAGCTTTAAAATGATTGTTCATAAAATATTTTAGAATAATAAAAATATATTTTAAGTTTTTATTGTTTGCCCTCAAAATAAATGAGGATTATTAATATTTTTCCACCATCAATTCATTAGAAATATTTAATTTCATAAAAATCTATAGAAAAATAGCAGAGGATCTATCTTTTTATGTAAAATATATGGAACTATGCAATGCATTTATATTAGAGATGTGAAATTTTCTTAATTATAGTTATTTCTTAGAATAATATGTGTCTATATACAACTAATCATAAAAATATTTTTTAATGTATTCTACTCTTTTACTACCAAAATGAAAGTAAAAATTATTATAAAATAATATTATTGGAGAGATAAGTTATATAGCATGCGAAATAAAATTATACCAAATAGTCCTCTCATTTTGTTGGAAAAAAATTAGGTTATTGAATCTTTTCTACTTTAAACTATTAATTTACATATATTTTTTTTGTGAAATTGATAAAACTTGGGTAAGTGCATGGAAAAGGGCGGGGGGGAAGAGTCTTAAGTGGGCACTTTTTCTAAAATAAAAAAAAAATGATCTTGGACATGATAAATTGAAGATAGTTATGCTCAAAATTTGAAGATGCAACAAGAACACGAGTTTTAGTGCTCTCCCTATCCCTCTAGATATCTCTCTATATTTCTCCCTCTCTCTCTCCATCCCTCCCTATCTATCTCCCTTTCTCTACCTCTCTCTCCCCTCTCCCTCTGTCCTTCCCTATCTCTCTATCTATCTATCTATCTATCTATCTCTCCCCTTCCCTCCCTATTGGAACTCTCAAATAAATTTATAGTGTAAGCATGTTATAATGCAAGTTCACATTTGTTGGATCCATAAAAAATGGTTAAAAGGCATGGGAATCCTATGATTGAGGACCCATATGCTCTATTTTTTGTAATATGTGCTTTATCCAACATAGAAATTCACTTTTTATGGTGTTGAAAAAAAACCAATCATTGTTTGACAATTTCACCACCTTTTTTGTTTTTTCAATGTAGAAGAACTAAATTACATTTTTTTAGATTGAATTTGATTCTATGAACTAATATTTTCATTTTTCTAGTGTTGGAATGATAATTATCATGTCTTTTTTTTTTAATTTGATATTATATATAAATGTTGTTTTTCTATTTTTATTAGTTATATTAGATTGATGTATAATAGAACATTTTGGTTATTTTTTGGAGTAGGTTAAATAATTTTATTTAATATGACCACTATATTCTTAAACTGAGAAATGACATTGAAAATTTCTTATAGCTTTAAAATGATTGTTCATAAAATATTTTAGAATAACAAAATTATATTTGAAATTTTTATTGTTTGGCCTCAAAATAAATGAGGATTATTAAGATTTTTCCACCATCAATTCATTAGAAATATTTATTTTCATAAAAAATATATAAAAAAGTAGTGGAGGATCTATCTTTTTATGTAAAATATATGGAACTATGCAATGTATTCATATTAGAGATGTGAAATTTTCTCAATTATAGTTATTTCATACAACAATATATGTGTTTCTATATACAACTAATCATAAAAATTTATTTTTTAATGTATTCTACTCCTTTACTACCAAAATCAAAGTAAAAACTATTATAAAATAATATTGTTGGAAAGATATAATTATTCCAAATAGTCCTCTCATTTTGTTGGAAAAAAATTAGGTCATTGAATCTTTTCTACTTTAAACTATTAACTTACATTTAACATATTTGTGAGCTTGATATAAATTGGGAAAGTGCATGGAAAAGGGAGGCAAAAAAGGAGTCTTAAGTGGCCACTTTTTCTAAAATAGAGAAAAAATATGATCTTTGATGATAAATTGACAATAGTTATGCTCAAAATTTGAAGATGTAACAAGAATGAGAGTTTTAGTGCTCTTCCTTCTATCCCTCTAGATATCTCTCTATATCTCTACCTCTCTCTCTCTCGGTCCCTCCCTATCTCTCTCCCTTTATCTACCTCTCTCTCCCCTCTCCCTCTCCTCTCTCCCTCTCCCTCTCCCTCTCCCTCTCCCTCTCCCTCGCTACATACCTCTCCCTCCCTCCTTCCCTACCTCTATGTCTCTCTCTCTCTCCTCTTCTCTCCCTATTGGAACTGTCAAATAAATTTATAATGTAAGCATGTTATAATGCAAGCTCACATTTATTGGAACCATCAAAAATAGTAAAAAGGCATGGGGATCCTATGATTCAGGATCCACATGCTCTATTTTTTATAATATGTGCTTTATCCAACATAGAAATTCACTTTTTATGGTTTTGAAAAAATACCAATCATTGTTTGATAATTCCACCACCTTTTTTGTTTTTTCAATGTAGAAGAACGAAATTGCATGTTTTTAGATTGAATTTGATTCTATGAACTAATATTTTCATTTTTCTAGTGTTGGAATTGTTGGAAATAGGATGCCATTTAATTTCAATCCTAAACATTATTTATTTCATGTGTCTCCTAAGTCCTTGGAAAGTGTTCTCAAACACTAGGATTAGAGAGAGATTAATTTTGGATGAAATAATCATGTTAATTGACATTTGTAATTAATTCTAAATAATAGGAGCATGTGAGGGCATCCAAGATGAGTTCCTAAATAATGGGAGCACATGGGGCACCCACATGGAAGGTGTAACTCACCTTGAGTTAAGTTAATTGTTTGGAGTAAAAGACAACATTTCTAAATGCATTTAAAGATCCTAGGAGTTAGGGTTTGATGTTTACATGCATGAAGTTCAGTTCAATTTTAAGCTCAGTTTAGTTTAGTTTAGTTTAGTTTAGTTTAGTTTAGTTTAGTTATGGTTCAATTATCTTTAGTTAGTTTTAGTTGAATGCTAGTTGACTTCAGTTAACTTGGAATACATGACTAATGACTTGAGTTGCATGACAAATAATAGGTGACTTCCTTCAATTAATACAGGATGACCATTATTGCATGAATGGTGGAGAGAGATGTTTCAGTTAATAGAAAATGACTTGGACCTACTTTGGGTACCCAAGTTGGCTTCTTGGAATTAACTCCTTTACATGTTAAGATATTTCAAAAGGTTGAGTTAAATGGGCCCACTCTTTGGTGCCTACTTTGAGGATAAAGCCTTGAAGATATTTACGGAATAAAGTTTGAGTTACTACTTCAATTTAGGATGCCCAAATGGATGAAGATGATGATTTGGCATTGTTCTTCATAGTTAAAATCTACTTGGAAGAGATAGGCGTACCTTTTAGGAGATAGGGATTGAGCTTTGTAATCGTAACTCTTTTACAACATTGAAAGATACTATAAGATTTGTAATAAACACAATGGTTAGATTTAGATCTCAAAAATCCTAATGCTAACACATAGACCTATCAAACGTCTGGTACCACATTCTAGGAGACTACTTAAGACCGTACAAAGACCTTTTCAACTTGCAAACCACATTTTCTTTACCTCCAACCATGAAATGCTCTAGTTGTGACATATAAATCTCTTCCTCCAAGTCACCATGAAGGAACACAATCTTCACATCCATCTATTCCACTTCTAGATCATACACTGCTGCAAGTGATAGCATGAACCAAATAGATGTTAGCTTCACAATAGTAAAGAAAATCACACCATGGTCAATTCCCTCCACTTGAGAATATCAATTAGTGACCAACCATTCCTTATGCTTCTCAACATTTCCATCTAGACCATATTTTCTCTTAAACACCGATTTACATCCAATGGGTTTTTGTCCTTCAGGTAAATGTACCAGATCCTATGTATCATTTTTCTTCAATGCAACCATTTCTTCATCCATGGCTTTCATCTAGGAATCTGCATCACTCTTACATAAAGCCTCTCTAATAGTCCTAGGAGCATTAATGTTAGCAATCAAAGAAAAAATGCAACTAGAATCCAACAAAGAATAACCAAATCTTTTAGGTGAATATCCAAACCTATCAGGTTGCCACCTATCTTTGGTAGACCTCCTGAATTGTTGATGTTTAGGTTCTTCTTCTTTAAAAATTTTAGAGCTTCTCAAACTCTCCTCATCACCAGGTTCAACAAGAGTACATAGTTCTTCTTTCATTAGAGTAAGTGGAACTCAAACTACCCCCTTTTGTTTCTCCTATATCTTTGGTTGCAACTCAACTATGGAAGGTTTCACCTTTCAAAAAACCACACTTCTACTATAGAGAACCTTTTGGGCCACTAGATCCCAAAGCTTGTACCCCTTCGCACCAGCACCATAGCTAATGTAGATATATTTATCTGCTTTGTTCTCCAACTTAGACCTCTTCTCAATTGGAACATGAGCGTAAGCTTGAAAACTAAATACTCTGAGATGTCACATCAAAGGATTTTTACCAGACCATACCTCCATGGGTGTCTTATCAACAATAGCTAATGTAGGAGATCTATTGATTAAATAATATGAAGAGGCTACTACATCATCCCATAACTTCTACTCAAGGTTGACACCACTCAACATACTCCCAACCCTCTCCATCAACATCATGTTCATCCTCTCTATAACTCCATTTTGTTGTGGGGTGTATGGAGTTGTATTGTGTATCTCAATCCCATGCTCTTTAAAAAACTTTTTTGAATTCTATTGAGCAAAACTCACCGCCATTTTTAGTCCTCAAAAATTCAATCTTTCTACTAGTCTAATTTTCTACCAAGGCTTTAAACTCCTTAAATCGACTAAAGACTTTAGTTTTTCTTCTAAGAAAACAAACAAACATTGTTTTACTGTAATCATCTATGAAATAAACAAAATATATAGATTTTGATAATGAAGGGACATTCACATGACCAAACACATCTACATGAACATATTCCAAAATCCTAGAAGGCTTGTAATAACTAGAGAGAAAAAGTAACATGGTGTTGTTTTCCATAAACACAATGTTCGCAAAATTCAAACTCGAGATTACAATCATCAAGGCCTTCAACAAGGCTCTTAGATTTCAAGGATGTAAGACCCTTCTCACCAATGTGACCAAGTCATTGATTCCATAGCATTTTCTTCTTTGTAGGAAGCTTCATTTCCAAGGAATGAGCACCCTTAGGTACCCAAAATGTATGACCATCTGATGTAGCTACTACTGATTTATCTACTCGATCTAATGGTGAGGATGAAGAATCCAAAGATTTCTTGTTTGGTTTGTTAGAAGAACTATTGCACTCAACCATGCATGCATCCAACTTGAACAAGGTGCCAATCTGAACACCCTTAGCCAACACCATATCTCCTCTTGTCATATTGCATCCTCCACTAGAGAAAACAACTTGCACTCCCACATAATTCACTTTATTCATAGAAAGTAGGTTTTGTGCCAAACCTAGATATGCAATACACCATCAATCCCCTTCACTCTTCCATCAGAGAATTTGATTTTTACTCTTCTATGACCAACGATCTTCAGGTGAGATTCATGAACCATATGCACTTTCTTGCCATCATATACTTCATACTTCGAAAACCAACCTCTGTGAGAGGTCACATGGAAAGAAGCACCTGAGTCTATCAACCAAACATATTTTGATGCATGCATTTCCAAAGCTACGAAAAATGTATCTGCGTCATTTTGTGATGATTTATTAGAGTCAAAATTTAAGAAACTCTTTTTCTCTTTTTTCTTTTTCTCTTCCATGCACTCTTTTTTGAAATGACCAGATTTGCCAAAATTCCAACACTCGAAGTTTGCACCATTAAAATTCTCCATTTTGATTCTACTAGATGTGCTTTCCATCTTTTTCCTGCAACAAGGTCATGAAATACCCTTATGCAAAACTCTCATTGAAATAAAGATCAGATCAAAAAACCCTTTAAACCCAACAATAGAATCAAAGTTGGCCAGGATTTGATACCAACTAAAAAGACACTAGGTAAGAAAAATCATCTTCCTACACTACTCTATGTAGGAGAGAGTTGCAAAAGTGTCTAAAAACCTTCAACTATTATAGATTTAGATGCACATACATATCATAAATAGATAAACAATGAACTCATAACACAGATTTGCATGGGGAAAACTCTTTAGGGAGAAAAACACCACACTTCAAAACACAACTTAATTATATTATTCAACAACAAATAAATAGTTACAATATAATTGTAGAGCTATGCTCTTGTAGGATTCTTCACACTTCTTCACAATTTTGGAGTAATTTTGGCAGCATAATGGTACTTCAATACAACAACATATAACTCCAAAACACAAGTGCTCACTATATAAAAGCTTACAATGCATAAATTGGACATTTCTAAAACAACTGCCAAAGGTTGAATGTGCAACATGGAAAGCACCAAAAACACTGTAGATGCACAACGTGGTAAGTTTCCCATTGTCACCACATGCCACACTACAAAATTTGTACTTGCCAAAATAATTGTACATCGAAAACTCACATTCCATGTAAACTCAACACTAAAATAGAAAAAAAAAATGCACAAATCCACTATAAAATCGACTTTCTTACTTGAATCCTCATCTGAATAGAAACTGTAAGTTGTAACTCATTAAAACAGAGTGAGAAAATCAACAACTTTTAATATTTATAAAAATAAAATCTTCCAAAAAATCAAAGGTTGAGACACCTTTTTCCAACAAAGGGTCATCGTGATGCCTTGGCAGAACTCTCCATTTTCGATGGTGTTAATCAAGGGAATGCTAAAGTTGTTCTTACAAATAGCTTGGAAGTGAAAAATGAGCGGAAAAATCAAGAGGTAAAGCCTCCTCCCTTTTATTTGAGTTTGATTATTGGTGACAAAATAGTGCATAATTGTATGGTGGATTTTGGTGCGAATAGCTCAGTTATGCCTAAAAGCTTAGTTGACAAACTAGGTCTTGTTTATGAGCCTAATTTCCAGAAAGGCATAGTTCAGTTGGATGGGTTTGTTGTTAAAACTGCTGGTGTGATTAAGAATTTAGCACTTACCCTACATGCATCCCTAAATTTTTCCATTCATCAAGATATACATGTTATTGACCTTCCACCTTATTTTTCCATTTGCCTCTCAAGAGATTTTACAAGAAAACTAGGTGGTTTCTTGTCTTCTGATTGGTCTCGTCTATTTTTTAGAACAAGATATGGTACGAAAGTAACCATAAAATTTGAGCCTCTGGCCAAAGAACATATCGAGCCATACATCTTGAACCCTATAAACGCTAACCTCTACGTCACCCCTATATTGGAGGAGAAAACCATGACCTTAGACCACAACACCCCTATAGAAAATGTGAATCTAGATGAGTTGGAAGCTAAAGATCAAGAGCTTGATCCTTTTCAGTACACAAATGAGATATTATTAGGAGTTTATATGATTCATGAACCTGATAGTGTAATGCCTAATCTGATCAAAGAGGAGGAGCAACTTGCAGAAACATAATATAAGCTTTGGAAGCTTTACTTCAATAGCTCGAGAAGTAGTGTGGGTGTTGGTGGTGGAGCCATGCTGGTTACACCAGATGAAAACAAATATTATTTAGCTTACAGGTTTTCTTTCAGCTGTACAAATAATACAGTTGAATATGAAGCGTTGGAGCATGGCCTATAATGGACCCGAAAGAGAGGTATCAAATGTTTGCAAGTTTATGGTGATTCAGAATTAATTGTGAATCAAGTTAGGAGTCTGAATGCTGTGAAAAATGACTTACTTAAAAAGTATAAGCATCGAGTGTGGGATTTGCTTGAGAATTTTGATTCTTTTAATATATTTTTAGTTCCTAGAAATGAAAATAAACATGCTAATAGGCTTGCTTCCATAGGAGCCCAATTTGATATTCTAAATGAGATTCACAAGGTAGAGGCACGTCAGTATGTAAAGATTGTAGTTAGACCTTTTGTACCTAAAAATAACATGAGTTGGTAGGTTTCTGACAGCGATGAGCAAATTGTGAGTTTTTTAATTGATGAAGTTGAGCTTGTAGATGGAAACCAAAAAAGGTGGCAGCAACAATATGATGACTAGATTGTGTAGTTAAAGAAAAAAAAGTTACCAAAGGGTTTGGTGACTTTAGAATATGTTTTCAACTTAGATGATCAAGTGTAGAAGGATAAGTGCAGCATGATTGCCAAGGAAGAACACTATGAGGTGATTGAAAATTTCAAGGGTAGGCTTTTAAAGATGGAAAAGGTATGTACTAAGGAAAAACAACAAACTTTTATTCTGTTATGTCAAGAGTTCAGTGATGTTTTTGGCCTTGGAATACAAATAATTAAAGGGTTTTGATCCAAAATTAGCCCAACATACTATTGAACTAGAACTTGATGAAAAACCAGTAAGGCAGAAACAAAGAACTCTTAATCCCAAAATAGAGAACCTTATGAAGGCTAAATTGAATAAGTTAGTTGAGAGTGGCATTATTTTTCCTATCAAGCATACGTCTTGGGTATCTAACTTAGTTCCAGTTAGAAAGAAAAGCGGGGAAATTAGATTGTGTGTTGATTTCTAGGATTTGAATAAAGCTTCTTTGAAAGATCATTATCCACTCCCTTCCATGGAACAAATTTTGCAAGTGGTTTCTGGTTCTAATAGATTTTCTTTGTTGGATGGGTACTCAGGTTATAATCATATTCTAGTAAAGCAAGAGGATTAGTTCAAAGCAACATTTACAACTAAATGGGGCACTATGGTCTACAATAAGATGCCTTTCGGCTTATCCAATGCTGGAACAACATTTCAGCGAGTGATGGACATGGCTTTCCATGGCCTCATGAACAACTTTGTTTTGGCATTTTAAATGATATTACTATTTTTTCCAGAAATATTGATGAACATTTTGAGCATTTAAAATAGATTTTCCAAAGATGCAAAGAGTTCAGAGTGTCTCTCAATCCGAAG
Source organism: Sequoia sempervirens (assembly GCA_007258455.2). Taxonomy (NCBI): domain Eukaryota; kingdom Viridiplantae; phylum Streptophyta; class Pinopsida; order Cupressales; family Cupressaceae; genus Sequoia; species Sequoia sempervirens. The sequence goes on from VDFB02258575.1 coordinate 128,066, forward strand.
AAGTGTATTTTTTCTGTGCACAAAGGTAAACTCCTTGGACATATTGTCTCAAAGCAAGGTATTTATATAGATTCTTAATGAGTCTCTGCTATTCTTGAGTTACCATTACTAGCCCACAAGAAAGGCTTACAAAGCTTTCTTGGTTGAATTAATTTTGTAAGAAAATTCATACCAAATATTGTAGCTTTGTTACAACCTCTCACTGCTATGTTGAAAAAGAATATGCCTTTTTGCTAGACTAAGGAGGGTAAGAGAAGTTTTGAGCAAATAAAATAAGCCCTTGCAACTACCCCTACCCTCATTAATCCAAAAAATGATAGATATTTCATTCTTTATTCTTTTGGAGGAATTGATACTATTTCAGCTATGTTGTCCTAGCAAAACGATGAAGGTTTGGAATAGCCTATGGCATTTTTCAGCCAAGTATTGCATGAGTATGATGTGAAGTATTCTTTTGTTGAGAAACATGTTTTTGCTGTTGTAAGAAGCCTCAAGAAGTTTAGGCATATGTTATAAAATAATAGAATTCAGTTATTAGTTGCTCATTCAACTATTAAAGATTTCTTACTTAACAAAGATATCAATGATAAATGTGTTAGTTGGATAACTAAGGTTATGGAATTTTAAATTGATATTAAAATAACTAAGCTTGTTAGGGAAAGGGTTTGTGCAAACATATTGCAAAAAATGATGAAAATAGCTTAAAAGAAGCTGAGAGTGTTAATATATTACTAAGTAATGATGATGTAGTTGTTGTTTCAGTTCCTACTCCTACCTGGGTGCAACAAATGATGTAATATTTGTAGACTGGTGAGTGCAGCAAAGGCTTGGACAAAGCAAAAAGAAGGTACTACAAATAACAAGCCATTCCTTATGCAATTATTGATGGTATTCTTTATAGGAGATATTTTTAGGGAGTTTTATTAAGATGTATTGAGCCTACTTTAGTTGACAAGCTGTTAGCAAAATTTCATGATGGGCCCTCAAGAGGACATTTTTTAGCAAGAACAACCCTAAAAATTCATGCAGGATGGTTATTATTGGCCAGATCTGTTTAAGGATGCTATTGCTTGGGTTTGAAGGTGTGAGAAGTGTGCTTTGTTTGCTAGAAAGCAGAGGCTAGCAACCCTTCCTTTACATCCCATTCATGTGGAGCAACCATTTTTCAAGTGGGGTTTAGACTTCATTGGACCAATTAACCCACCTTCAAGCGTGGGTCATAAGTGGATTCTTACTACAACAGACTACTTCACTAAGTGGACCAAAGTTGTTGCTTGAAAAGAAGAAAATGAGACCTCTATTCTTAATTTCTATCAAGACTTAGTGTCAAGATTTGGTACACCAGATTCAATTACCTCTAACAATGGTTAAGCCTTTATTGGTTTGAGGATTTCTAACTAGTCAGTTAAGAATAATCTTTTTCTAAATACATATTCTAACTATTATCTGTAGGGTAATGGGTAGGCAGAATCTACAAATAAGAACTTGATTCAGATAATCAAGAAAATAGTAGAGGACAATCAACAGACATGGCATGAAAAGCTTAAGTTATCCCTTTGGGCTAATAGGGTGACTCCTAAAAGGGCCACTAGTTGTTCTCCATGTGTACTTGCTTATGGAAATGAAGCTAAGTTACCTGTTTCTATTGAGTTACCAACTCTGAGTTTTGTTAAATAATTGGAGTTACTGAATGAACAACCTCTAGAAGTGAGATTTTCTCAATTGATGGAGCTCGAGGATTCAACCAAAAAGGAAGTGTTAAGGCAGATTGAACTACATCAAGCTCAAATGAAGAATTCTTTTGATAAAAGGGTGAGGCCATGAGATTTCATCATCGGTGATTTATTCTTTAAATGGAATGAATGCAAGAGTAAACCTAGACAAAATTCCAAATTTGATGCAATTTGGGATGGGCCTTATGTGATCACAGAGTGCAAGGAACACAACTCTTTCCAACTTTCTAAGTTGACTGGAGAGGTGTTGTCTATCCTAGTTAATGGGATCCACCTCAACCATTACCTCTAAGATAAGTACTATATTTGTAAACAGTAGAGTAGTTGCTACAAATAAGTGCTTCACATACATTTCTTTTCAGTAGTTTTGCTTTTGCTAAAGCGCTGCTACACATGTTTGCTTGGCCATCAGGGCATGTTAGTTTTCTTTTAGCACTGTTTGGTTTTGTTTTGCTGCTGTTTGGAGTGTTACAGTTTGAGTTTCTAAGTTTCATGAAGGGGCAGATTTGACTTTGCACCCAATGGAGTGTTAAAGGCAACTGATCTAATGCTTAGTAGGCAAGCCTTTATTGGAAATCACCAAAATGTTACCAATTTTCACTACAACTCAATTGGCAGAGCTGATTGGTTTGTTTTATCTCAAAGTGGAGTTTCAGTTAATTTTTACATGTGTTTAACTATTCCTTGTACCAGATTTATGAAGTTCCAATTATGCAATTGTTTTAGTTAACTGAACTTTTTAGAATTATTGCTCAATGCTTTGTAGCATAAATGAAGTACAAAACATAATACACAAATGATAAAGCATAACATTTGCTTTCATTTATTTCATAATACTTATGCATATCATAGTATTTCATTTACAAATGATTGTACAAATTTACATTTTTGATGCATTTATTTTCATAATGGAATTGAAAAGAAGAAATCAAAAGATCCACACAAGCCATGCAAATAGCCTAAAACCATTCATTGCAAGAAATGAACTCTACAACTAAAGGTGGAAAAGAAGAAGAAAGAAAATAACATAAGACATATCCATCATTGCCTATGTTATGATCTTTAGTTGATGTGCTTGCAGTTTGCTCCATCCTGCTTCCGATCCCTAGTGTACCTACATAAAAATTGGGAAATTCCTATTAGAGCTCCAAATATGAGTTATACTACATGCTCTACCAACATATATATAGTTCATTCCTTAAAATGCATGGAATCAACTAAGAATGAAAGTGCAATAATAAGAGCCTGGAAATAGAATTTCACATCATTATTTTTATGCTAACATTGTTTGTTTCCTGTGTAGGTATGTGACATAGATTGTAGGACCCTAAATACTTCTCTTACACTTCTAGGGTTTTTACTTAAAAGGAGGGAGATCTAGGTCCAAAATGCTTATGTAACACTCAAATTAGGATGTATGCAATGTGATATGATGTAAAATAATGAAAATAAATGCAATTGATTGATTGAAATGATCTAAAATGCATGCAAAACTAAGATTTCTACCTTGTTTGAAAACACAGTGTGATATGCAAAAATGAACTAGAAATGAATGAAAGACTTAACATAAATGAATGAAACTGAAAGTGTACACCTAGGATATTGATGAAGGTTGGAAAAGACATCTGAAAGGCTATTGATAGTAAAATTTAAGCCTGGTGGGACTCATTCATCACCCATGGCAAATCAGTCCCAGTTCTACCAAACTGTACCAAAGTTTGTTTCTGACAAAAGGGTACTCAAAAATGTATTTTTAGACTTGAATGAAGAGGAGAATAATTTATCAACATTTCATCTTGATATTCAATGATTTCCAAGCTTCCAAGAGACCTAAATATGCAAACACACAAGAAGAGAAGAAGAAATGTTGATTGTTAGGGCATGGGGGTTTGCCTTAGTCAAACCCCATTTAGGTAATTAAACCAAAATGATGAAATAAGTGAATAAGACATGCAAAAATGGAGTAGAATACCTTGCAATGATGGTTGATCTTGGGTTTTTGTAGCAACACATGTAAAATCTGTCCTCAAATGCTTTGAAAGTCTTGCTTGACTTGTAGTGAAAGATAGATGATAGAACAATGATGAGAGATGTAATAATGAAAGATTGATGGAAGATAAGAGAGAGAGATGTAGAAGAGATGTAAAAAATGAGGGTAAAGATTCTTATTTATAGTAATTTGTACCTTAGTACCTGATTATAGTACATCGCAGGCTGACAAGTAGTGAAAATAAACTTTAAATTTCACCTTTTCCTACTCAAGGGTCAAAATGGGGGCTAGATAGGACTCATTCGCCAAGCATGGCTAATGGGTCCCACCTAGATGGGAATCATTCGTCAAGCATGGAAAATGGGTCCCACAGGGGCCATTCTGACACCTATGAATCTAAGGAGATAGGAAATAAGGTTTAAAATGCTATCTTATCGGGTATTTGATCAATTAAAGCCTCGAGATACATAATATGGGTGAAATAGGACTTATTAGTGATGATGTAATTGTTGAATCTAGGGATTGGGACACAAATCAATGTAAAAGTGTAATTAAATACACTTTACAACACTAAAATAAGGTCCACATAGCCTAGAAATGCTCAAGAACCAATGTGAATATATAAATCACATTACAACACTAGTTTGTCATTAAGTTTATGTTAAGATCTTTCTAGATTGATGTAATAAATACCATTATAATGTTGAATTTAGGAAGAAATAGGTTAATTAAGTCTAGAAAAGTGTGAAAGCATCTTACAAGACTTCACAAAACCTTTACAAGACATTAATAAACACATATTATTTGGTTTTCAAGGGTCCAAGACCTAGTGTGGATACATAAAAATGCCTCATAACACTAGATTAGGGCCTCATTAAGTCTAATTATCATGAATTAATCCCATGTCAAGCAGCGGGTCCTTTTTTCTATGGTACAAGTATAGAAAAAGTCATGTAGTTGATAATTTCATGAAGACATAAAAAGCATGTGGAGTAAAATGGGCTCCCACAAGGGTAGAGCTCGACATGCTACCCCTTAAACATGAAAGTAGGTTGAGTAAGGAAATATAGTATCATGCTCATTTGGGCCATTCACAAAGGAGTCTAGTTGTACACCTACCAATTACATTTGCTTGAAAGTTTCTAAAGCCTTTTCAGTAAATCCTTTTGTGCATACCCTCAATAATGACATTCCATGAGATCACATTTTTTGAGGCATTTGGTCAAACAATTCATGTGCCTTGTCTATGCTTCCACATTTTTCATACATGTCTACAAGGGTAGTTAAAGCTACACCATCTGACAAAAAAATGCTTTCCTTTATATTGTGATGGATGTCCATATCCCATTCCAAAGTTTTGATTTTGGCACAAGAAAGGAGGATGTTGGCAAAGATTGTTGAGTATTGATTTACACCTACCGATTCAATTTGATTGGAAGTCTATGAATCCTTTTCAGAAAACACATTTTGTCTATATCCTACAAACACGACACTCCACAAGACCAGATTTATTTGTGGTATCCTATCAAATAGTTGACGTACCTTGTCTATGTTTACACAGTTTGCATACATGTCTACCAAAGCATACTAAATAACAATCCCTAGTTTGTTATGCTTTAATGGATGTCAATACTTTGTTCCAAAGCTACCATTTTTGCACAGGACGCGAGTGATAAATGAAAACCAATCGTGTGGGAAACATGGTTTTGAATGTGTTGAAATAGTGAGATTGGGTGGGAACAATTTGAATGCTAATGGTGAATGAAGAAATGGAAAAAACAATCAACAAGCATGATAGGTAATTGGTCCCCACACCAGTGACCTAAGCATGGTTAATGCTTAGATTGTGTTGGTTAATGCTTAGAGTGTGTTGGTTAAGTATATGTATATATATTTGATTTATATGTAATTTTATTTACACTAAGGTATATCATAATGTTTTAAGGGCACCTTTGAATAAATAACCGTCATTAAAAAATTTGTTGACTGGCAAGATCGACCATCAAGTTTAAGCCCTGCCACTGACCATCGTATTCCACTAGCTGCAACACCTCATAGAATCTACTATTTAGCATGTATCTATTTAAAAAAATGAGTGTCACTTATAAGCTAATTATAATCCTAATTTTTGTTGTCATTTGATAGAAATTGCTTATTTCTCAAATACTCAAGTAGTGTAATTTATTATGGATATTTTCAATTTCTATTAAATTATAGTTTTATATAATTCTTATGTAATTTATTGTATGAGATTAATTTTGTATATATATATATACTAACATAAATTTATTTTTTCTTATTCTTCTTTATTCAATTTATCTTTGTGTAGCTTCCAAATCTAAAATTATACAATAACACTTTTAATAACCTTTTTCAACTATTTTTCTTTTGTAGGGAGATTGGGACATTACCACTTTCAGCACAAAGTTAGGTTTTGTTATTTCTAGTGGCCATTATTGTCATTTCAAGACTTTCAGGTGTTAATTTCCTACATGTATTGCAACCCATATTTTTGTAACAAAGGTATTATGATCTTAATGATTGCATTACATATTTTGTAGTTGTTTTGGTAAAAGAATAATAAAAGTTGCATACTTCTTTGTCCTTGAATTTTTGTTATCTGTGTACGATTTTGTTTGAGTGAGAGACCCCTTCATCATTGTCTCCTCTTTCCAACCATTGAAATAATTAATTTTTTTATTTCTTTAACTTTCTATTTATATTTTACATGGAGAGGCTTGCATATATAATAAGCATTTTCTCTCATATTTTCATTATTAGCTTATTATTTATGTTTTACACAAAAGGGTTGCAAGCATAATGCATTTTTTTCTTTATATTTTATATTATTTGGGTGTATGATAAATGAGAAGAGATACATTGAGTGTTATCAAGTTTTAAAAAAAGGTCAATGTAAGTTGATAGTTTAAAGTAGAGGAGATTTGATGAATTGATTTTTTGGCATCATAAGAGGACTATGTGGTATAATTATATCTTGTATATTGTAGTATCTCTCCAATAATATAATTTTACAACACTTTTATACTTTTGTTTTGGAACAAGAAGGGTAAACCACATTGAAAAATTCTTTTTATGATTAGTTGTATATAGACATACACATACTATTCTAAGAAACAACTATAATTGTGAAAATTTTAGATCTTTGATATGAATTCATTGCATAGATTAATACATTTACATCAAAAGATACAAAATTTTCATAAAATTTCATAAAATTATTATGAAAATAAATTTCCAATGAATTGATGTTGCCATAATCTTAATATTCCTCATTTATTTTGAGTCCAAATAAAAATGGTTTTAAATAAAGTTGTTATTTTAAAATATTTTGAAAATAATTGTTTAAAAAAGATGTGAATTTTTATGTAACTTTCTCACTTTAATAAAATAGTGGTCATATTAAAATAAATTAATCCACAGCAAAAGATAGCCCTTTCAAAATACTTCCCACAGTGTAGACAAAAGAAAGCTAATTTCAAATGTAAAAGAGTGGCAAGTATTTCCAAGGAGAGATAAGGGAAATTGTACTTTCACGCACTAGAAGATGAATATGGACAAGTGTTCCATATTGCTCAAAGGAAACCATGGCATCCAATACAAGGTATGTCTTTAGAACTTTTGAATTACAACATGTCATTTCCTATTAGCAATTCAAATTTCTCTAGTTGGAACCCTTATCCTTGGGAAAACTCACAAAACCAATAGAAAAATACTCAACCAAATTGGAACCAACAACAATAAAACATGTGGGCACAACAAAAATTTCAAGGACCTAACTACAATTTTGAATGGTCACCTCAACATAACCAATGGCAACCCTAGTGGCAAAGAGTCCAACAATGGAAAAACCAAAATATGAATTACCAGTAGCCACAATAGCAAGCCATTATGTCAAACCCAACAAATCCATCACCATAGCCACCTAGAGCACCTTATTTTCCAAACCAACTTGCACCTAACCCAAATAAAAATCATGTTTAGTAGGCCTATACTAATGAAGCTATTCAATACCTTACTTATGGGGTAGAGGTGAGGGATGTCCACCTTAGATTAGAGGAAATATTGGTTGGGTCCTCATCCTCTCAAATCATTGATTTGGTTGATGAGGAACCCATAGCAAAGACCTTAGGCAATCCACCTAGGGAGCCTATGTCAAATCAGGTTAACCAAACCAATTCAAGTCCAAAACCTTCATTTCCTAAGAGATTAGTTGTTTAAAGGCATAAAGCACAAGCTGAAACTGGTCTGTTAGGTCAACTTAAAGATGTTTTCATCAATATCCCCCTCATTCAAGCCATCAAGGAGGTGCCTATTTACATTAAGAGAGTGAGAGAGTTGTGCTTAAAGATGCCAAATAGAAAATGAAAGGACCCTCAAACTGTACATGTCTTAGGAAAAATGGCACACATTATGTTAGGAAACATAACCATCCCTAAGTATGCAGACACTGAGAGTCTCATAGTAAATGTCAAGATAAATGCCACTCTCATTAAAAATGCCTTGATTAACTTGGGAGCAACTTTTAATGTGACATGACTAAATGGAAAGTGTAAGTATTACAATTAATAGAGCTCACACCTACCCCCACTATCCTATAGTTGGAAAATAGATCAACAGTTAAACCGAAGGGAATCATTAAGGATTTGGTCATAACACTAGATTCATGGGAGTACCCTATAGATTTCATGGTATTACATCTTAAAGCTCATCTTGCAAGTTACCCCCTCATTCGAATAAGACCATGGCTAGCAACAAGAAATGCATTTATAGGTTCCAGGTCTAGGAATATGATATCTCTAATGGAAATGTGACTAAGAAATTAGTCCTCTATCCACTAGCTCAACCACATGCAAATATAGACCAAATCATTTGGCCTACCCTAGATGACGAAGACTAGTATTCCTTGAAATCCCTCATGACTATAGAATGCAACCACTTGTTAAACAACCAACATGAGGATGACTTAATAAAAAACATCATACAAAATAACTATGGTAGGGACCAGTATCAACAAGACTGCCTGACATGTTTACAAGATCCTATGCATAATGTTATCCTTGCCAATTCATCTAAGTCAATCCCCCAAAATTTTCATACTTTACTACCACAAAAATATGCCCTAGACATAGTAGGACTTGAACTCTCACCATTTCAAATAGCATCCAATACTTTGGAAATTATGCCAAGTAAAATGTTGAATGTTAACAATGAATTAACTATTGCGCAATAAACCTCCCTGACCATTGTGTTGAAGGCACACATAGTTTCTTTTACATGGGATTCCCATGACAAGAAGGGGATTGACCCAACATTTTTTATGCATAGGATATACATCAATGATTGTCTTAAATCCATAGGGCAACCCAAAGGAGGATGACCCTGCACTTAGAGATATAGTTAAAATAAAATTATAAAAATTGGTTGATGCAGGCTTCATCTATCATATTTATGGCAGTCAATGGGTGTCACCTTTAGTCATTGTACCAAAGAAAGGAAAAATTGGAGTGTGTGGATTATAGAGAATTAAATGCTTCCACTAGGAAGGACCACTTTCCACTACCATTTATTGACCAAGTACTTGATTCACTAGCAGGGAAAGAGTACTTCTCTTTTATAGATGGATTTAGTGGCTATAAAAAACTTAAGATAGCTCCAGAGGACCAGGATAAGAAAAATTTCACATGCCCTTGGGAAACATATGCTTATTCTATCCTACCATTTAGGCTATGTAATCCTCCAACCACTTTCCAAAGGCAAATGTTGAGTATCTTCTCATATTTTACACAAGATTCCATGGAAGTCTACATGGATTATTTCACAAGTTATGGGGATACATATAATGATGCACTTGGTAACTTGGAGAAGGTCCTAAAAAGGTGTCAAGAAAACAATTTATCACTGAGTCATAAAAAATGTTTCATGATCATGACAGAAGGAATTATGCTAGGACATTTTATGTCAAAAGATGGAATTCAAGTAGATCCTAATAAAATTGAAGTAATCTCAACACTCCAGGTGTGCCTCAAAGACAAAAAGATGTTAGAAGTTTTCTAGGACATGTTGGGTACTATATAAGATTCATTCAAGACTTTAGCAAACTTGCAACCCCACTATTTGTTTTACTCACAAAAGATGTAGAATTTGAGTGGACAATTTTTTTTCAACACTCTTTTGAAGCACTGAAGGAAACATTAACCAAAGCACCTATCTTGAGAGGGCCATATTGTACGTTACCTTGCTACATCCATACAAATTATTCTATTTTTTCCTTTAGGGGAAATGATTCAACATAAGGAAGGAAACAAAGACCATGTCATATTTTATATCAACAAGAATCTACAAAGAGTAGAAATCAATTATACATTGATAGAGAAAGAGATGTTGGAAGTTGTTTATGCAATAAATAAGTTTAGACACTACATCATAGGATATCTTCTTTTCATACACACTAATCACAGAACAATCAAATATTTAATAAATAAACCAATGGTCAGTGGAAGACTTGCCAGATGGTTGTTATTTCTCCAGGAGTTTGACATCACCATAGTGGATAAGTCTGGTAAAGAAAATGTAGTGGAAATTTTTTTTATCTAGGCTACCAACTCAATCAATAGAAGATATTGTTGATGATTCCTTCTCAAATGAGCATTTATTTCTCTCTCTTTATACACCTTGGTTTGTTGATATTGCCAACTATCTAGTAGCAAGGCATACACCACCTCATTTCTCACCTAGAGAAAAAAGACAATTGGCTCATTAAATTTTTCCCTACTCATGGATAGTTGGTAGTTATTCTAAACAGGCCCAAATAATATAATGAGAATATGTATTAGATAAGTTGAGTTCTATAATATCCTCAAAGAATTCCATGATGAACCCCATGGGGGACACTTTGTAGCAAAAAGACTAGCACTAAATATTCTCAATGCTAGCTATTATTAGCTACCTCTTCATAAGGATGCAATAAAGTACACTAGGAGTTGTGATAGGTGTTAGAGAATGGGAAGGGAAACAAAGATAGATGAAATTCCATTGTAACCATAGTTGGTAAAAGCACCAATTGATAAATTTGGGGATTATAATTCATTGGGCCCATCTCACCAACATTAAACAATAAGGAGTATATATTAGTATGCACATATTATCTTACAAAGTGGGTAGAATTTAAGGCTTTGTAATTTGCAGGAGATGGGAATGTGGAAAAATTTCTATATGGAGACATATTCACAAGGTATGGAGTGCCAAGGGAAGTTGTCACAAACCAAGGTCCCCAGTTTACATCAGAGTTGATCACCAAATTGGTTAAAGAGTATGAGATTAGGCACAAAAATTTCACACCCTATCATCCTAAAGACAATGGGTAGGTAGAAGTGGCAAATAGAGAAATTGAGAACATCTTGACCAAGACAGTACAAATTTATAGGAGGGATTGGTAGCCAGATTTCCAGAAGTAATTTGGGCCTACATAACAACTTGGAAAACTCCAACAAGGTTTACACCATATGAGTTGGTGTATGGAGAGAAAGAAGTTCTTCCTCTAGAATTTGAGTACAAAACATTGAGGAAAATAATAGCATTGGGCATGCAATTGACATCGACATAAAATGAGAGATTACATAACTTAAATACACTTGATGAAATCAAAATGGAAGCTATTCACCACACTGAAGCTATTAAAAATCAAAGAAATAAATGGCATGATCAATTTATCAAAACAAAAGAATTGAGTGTGCGAGATTGGGATTTTCTTTAAATGGCTCTAGATAGAAGGACTACAAGGGAAAGTTTCAAACAAGGTGGATTGACCAAAATGAGATACAATAGGTATTCCCAAATGGGGCAGCCCAATTATAGATAATTGATGTAGTCAAATTCTCATTACTAATGGGAACAAGATTAAGCTTAACAAGAAGCCAATACAAAAGAAATAATTCCTTAATTCATTAATTCAAAAGTATGGGCCTCAAAATTCCAATGAATCTAACATGGAGAAAGGACCAAATCACAAAGTTTCAGCATCAGATAGTACAAGTTCCATAATTGAATTAGTTGGTGAGATACACAACTCACCCATTGATATTTCACAAGAATAATCCAACACACAAACTTCACATGCACAAACTACACAAGTGACAATAATAACATGTTATTTTTTCTTTCTAGACAGTTAAAGTAGCAGGGACCTATAGCTTCATTCTTAAAGGTGACAAACTTTAGAAAGTGACTTGTTACTGAAGGCACCCATAGAAATTACCTGTCAATCATTTCAAAATTCCTTGCCAAATTAATTGCATCTCTATACTTTCCACTACCATTTTGTGCACATGCAACCTATCCATCATCTCACACCTAACATTCATCTTACCTTTCTTAATTTACACAAACTATATAGTTCATTTCATATCCCATCACCCGTACATCCCATAACCTTTCTCAACCATCATTTATCACATGCCATGCAGTCATGTATCATTCATTTCCAATTGCAATTATGAGCGGTCACATCATCCCTAGTTGTGGGAAGTCCTCATCAACTTCACATGAGATAAATTTTAGTTCATTGTGATTTAACAGGTATGCCTATTAATTTTCCATAATTATCATAGATTACATTTTCTTTTATACATGTTTATATATTAAATATTACATGTTCTTGATATTTCTACTACATATCATCACACCCTTTTCCAAGAAACGTACAATTAGGTGCATACACTTAATACCTTTAGTTTGGGGGGAGAGGTACTTTTAATACCATTTTACAACCTTTTCCCATTTTTCCCCATTCTCAAATAACATAAGGCTAGAGGGGAAGAGAAGGGTAAGAACCAACTACATTGGGAAGATACAGTATACTGAAAGTGGTATAGTGGTAATACTAAGCAGAGAAAGAACTAGAAAAAAACAAAATTGAGAAGGATTAGAGCATATACTAAAGGATTGAATATACCTAGTTGTTGGAGCATCACCATGGGTGGTGATATTATCTGAAGAGAACTAGCAAAACATACCTAGTTTTTGGAAGATAGATATGTGCTACCTATTTTTCAACATGCTGGTCAGATGAACTACTTCTTGGAACCCATATAGCTCAACAAAATTATGACAACAATTTTCTTCTACTTTACAAAATGATGAGGTGACTATAAGAATTTTGAAGGTGGATGCTTTAGAGGAGGCCATTGTTGAGGTATTAAGACTACCATAGGAAGGGGAAGAGTTCTAGTTAGGGTAGATGTCATAGTTATAGGAACAAAGTAAAAGAAGATGGAGAAAAACTAGATAGTTTTTCTCAAGGTACAAAAATATTATCTTTACCCTAGAGGTATGAGCCTCAATAGTTTCTTATATACTCAAATACTTATATTTTGACTATAGGAAGTCCCTATTAGACATAGTCCATTTTAAAATTTTAAGCCATCTTCGCTATGATAGGTGTGTAAATTTTCCCAATTTTCTTTATAATTTGTTAAAAATAATGAGTTTAGTATAAAAGGAAGAGGAACAACACAACATTGTCACATTATTGATTAGTCACCCCGTTGAGAAAAAGAAGTTTGAGGGTTTAGTTTTCACATGTTTCATGGGAGAGTTTCTTAAATTACAGTCATATTGATAACATTCTTAAGGAACCTATTATTCACAAAAATGTAGAATCACCTGTTGTATCAGGAAGGGAAATGTCTGTTGACTCCCCCTTTGCTTCACTTACCCATAGTAGAGGAGAGTCAGAGGAGCATAGCATACAACACTCATAACTTGTAGCCTCTAAGCAACCCATAGTAGGAGATACCCAAGAAACCCCTGCATCTGGTAAAAAATCAAGAAATAGGAAAAGGAAAGGTGAATCTTCTTTTGCACCTACAAGGAGGTAGAATAAATCTTAAAATGAAGGGTCTACTCATAGATCAAATCTATGGATTATAGTTTCTAGAAAGAAACATATGCCTATGGAGGATGATGACTAGGAGTTTTTGTTTGGTAGATCCATTTTACCTAAACATATTGAGAACCCACCATGGACAGCCTTTGGAAGAATTTGGGTAACCTATACTAGGCTAAATCATTGGTAAATAAGTTTCTTTACAATTATAATATTATTTAATTATTGGTGATGAGAATTCAGATATAAATCACTTACCTGAGATGTGGCAAGCTCTCTTCTCAAATTACCCCAAGTGTTTGATGTAGGAGCATCCAGGGTGTAAGAGCAACCTTGCATCACCCCAATTTTTTTTTTTTAATTTCTATCTTGGTTTGGTGAATAAGGGCTAAAAATAGCAGGTTTATATTTTTAATAAGTATGCATATTATGATATTGCTATCAGGATTCAACTATCGCACTTCACTTTATTTATACTTGTGAGATTCAAGGAAACCACACGTTGATGTCACACTTCACTTTATTTATATTTAGAAGTTTGTGGGGAAAAGGAAAAATATGTGGAAAATGGGAAGACTTAATTACATTTTGTTGTCCAATGGGTACGTCTAAGAGTTGTGGAAGATTAAATAGGGAAAATTTTGGTCTATTTTTTCATAAATTTGTGCAATAAGGTCAATTGGTAGGCCATTTAGAATATGAATGTCTTTATTTAACAAAGGTTTGAATGACTGAAACAAAATCTCCTAGTTAGGAAGATAATCAAATTCCATTACAATAGACTTATGTTTGAAAAACTTAAGAATATAAATATATGATATTGTAAAAAATTATAAAATATCTAAAATAAATTAAATAAATTTTATATTAAATTAAGATAAAAATTTAAAACATAATTATTCTACAATAGGTCTTATTTCAATAGAATAAAAATAATTATAAATTGAACTACTTCTAATAGCTTTTATTAGTACTATTGTAATGAGTTTGGTTTTTTTAGTTAACTGGTTATTAATAATTTAGTTTTCAACTAATCAAAAATAATATTTAAAAAAAATTAAAATAAAATTTAATTTTGTAAAGTCAACTTGTAAAATATTTAACTTTACAAATTATAAAAATGATTTCTTGTGCATATGATTGGTTAAAAAGTTATGTGTATTATTGATGAATTTGTAGAGAAAGCAAGTAAACATTTTTTTAAAGAATGATTTTTGATTTTTTTCTTTATTAAATCTTTCTAAAATAAATAAACTTATTTTAATATTATTTTTAAGAATTTATTTTATGTATGTAATTGTTTTTTTTTATTAAAGAAAATCTTACAAAAATCAATTAACTTTTTTATAGAAATTTGGATTCATACTATTAAAAAAATAAAAAACATATTATTCTTTCCATTAGACTAATATCTTTGTTATCTATGTTTTTAATATGTTATGGTATAATTTGATTATTATATGTTCTCCTTCTTTTCATTAATAATTTTTTTCATCATTTATATTTTTATATTAATTTATATATATAGGTTTTCCAAAAAAAAAATTATAACCTATAATATATAGGTATATAAGATAACCTATATTATTTGACTTTTTTCTTCTCTTAGGAAAATTGCTATCAGAGAGGATAGCTCTCTTTTTATTACTTTAAAGCTCGAGATTACATCTTTTAGAGAAATTTGCATTGACCCCAAATTACAAAATGTGTTACATATTTCCTACTTTTTTAGAGGATCTTAATGCCACTGGATGCTTAAGTTTTGCTGGTGGTGTTTTCCTCCTCTTCACCTTTGTCCATTCTTGTTTAGTTTCAAGAGGAACAATGTTGTTTTTTGCTTTCAAATTTACATTATTAACATCGGCAACTAAAGTAAGAATCATTCCTTTATCTTCTATTGAATCAAATTCCAATATAAAAAATTCTTTTGCATAGGGATAGATACTAATTTCTTTTTCCAAATAGTCTTTCCAGTACAAGCTTATCCATGGATGAAGATCACTTAATTTTGACCATACCTTCATGAATTTGTAGACAAGAGAATGGGCTTGTAAATAGACCTCTCTATCACCAGCGACACTATCTAGACAAATTTCTAGTGCTTGCGAAGAAAGGCAAACTGAGAATGAAGGATTTTGATTTATCCCGCCATGAGAAGAGGAAGGAAGAGAAGTTAAATCGACCTCCATACACCCAGAATCCAGTGTAGACTTATAGTTTGGCTGAGATACCTTTGCATAAAAGGGTATTGTCACACTTTCCCCTTGTTTGCAACCTTCAAAAAGCTTTGCAGAGCACAAAAAAGGGAGGGAAGATATTTTGTCTGAGAAATCCCTCACTTCAAATTGACTAGGGGAAAAAGCCCCTTCAAAATCACCATCGGTGCATGCCTTACCCAAAACACCTTATTGCTTCACATGAAAGGAAGAATGTGGATTAAATTTTGAAGCAAAAAGACCAGCACCAATCATTGGGGAAGACATGGAAGATTGAGTAGTTTGTGCCAATGAAATTCCAATCCCTGTGACTCACGCTACATCCAAACCTGGCAGATAAACCTTAGAATTTTCATGGTATGTTGATTCTGAAGCAAAATGGAGGGAAAGCGATTGAGTTTCAAAAGAAAAAACCCCAATGTTCTTCAGAGGGCTAGTCGGAGTAGTTGCAGAGCATGCCATCACCATTATCAACTTGTATTATATTATCTTAGGTCTTTATTATATATAATATATAACCTATTTTGATGTAGATTATATATATAAAACCTATATTAATGTAGAATTTATATATTATTTCTATTTATACCTTATATTATTACAGCTTAAGTTACCAAATCAAAATTAGAATCAGAATTGGGTATGTGGGTATAGTATGTTGGTATAACAAAAAAATTTAGGGTTGGGTGTGAGTACGAGTATGTCCATACAAAAAAAAAAAAATTATATATATATCTATATATATATAATAATTATACAATAATACAATATAATATAATATAATTATATAATATACAATAATTATATAGTATAGTAATATTATAATAATATACAAATTCAAAATATAATAATTCAAAGGGTATATTATTCTGCCATTATATTATTATATATCAAAGTATATATAAAATTAGTATTATAATAATAATATATTAATTTAATATAATATATTAATATATTAATAATATATTAAGTATATAATAATAGAATATATTAATTCGAGCACAGGTCAAAATATCAAAAGATATTTATTTGCATTATATTATTATATTTCAAAGTATCCCCTAATTTCTAGGAAATACCTCTTATGAGTTTGCAACTTTTTCACACTTAGAGCTCTTAAGAACTCATTGGTACAATGTAACCTGGAATGATCCGACATGTTGGGGTGTGAAATAGGACCTTGAATAGCATTAAACTACCCACTCAGATGTGTTAGAATTATTAGTTTCGTCACACAATGAATAAAACAAAAGTTATGCCACCTTGCAACTTTAGACTACATGCATCTGACACTTTTTTTGTCAACTGGAATCTTATCACACTTAATACCTTTAGTTTGGGGGGAGAGGTACTTTTAATACCATTCTACAACCTTTTCCAAATTTTCCCCATTTTCAAATAACATAAGGCTAGAGGGGAGGAGAAGGGTAAGAACCAACTACATTGGGAAGATACAATATACTGGAAGTGGTATAGCGGGGATAATAAGTAGAGAAAGAACTAGAAAAAATAAAAATTGAGAAGGATTAGAGCATATACCAAAGGATTGAATATACCTAGTTGTTGCAGCATCACCATGGGTGGTGATATTATCTGAAGAGAACTAGCAGAACATACCTAGTTGTTGGAAGATAGACAGGTGCTACCTATTTTTCAACATGCTAGTTGGATGGACTACTTCTTGAAACCATAGAGTTCAACAAAATTATGACACAACAATTTGCTTCTACTTTACAAAATGATGAGGCGACTATAATAATTTTGCAAGTGGATGCTTTAGAGGACGCCATTGTTGAGGTATTAAGACTACCATAGGAAGGGGAAGAGTTCTAGTAAGGGAATATGTCATAGTTATAGGAACAAATTCAGAAAAGATGGAGAAAAACTAGATATTTTTTCTCAAGGTAAAAAAAAGATTATCTTTACCCTAGGTATGGGCCTCAATAGCTTCTTGTATACTCAAGTACTTAAATTTTGACTGTAGGAATTCCCTATTAGACACGGTCCATTTTAAACTTTTAAGCCATCTTCACCATGATAGGTGTGTAAATTTTCCCAATTTTCTTTATAATCTGTTAAAAATAATAAGTTGAGTATAAAAGGAAGAGGAACAACACAACATTGTCACATTATTGCTTAGTCACCCTGTTGAGAAAAAGAAGTTTGAGAATTTAGTTTTCACATGTTTCATGGGAGAGTTTCTTGAATTACAGTTATATCGATAACATTCTTAAGGAACCTTTTATTCCAAAAAATGTAGAATCACCTGTTGTATCAAGAAGGGAAATGCTTGTTGACTCCCCCATTGCTTCACCTACTTGTAGTAGAGCAGACTCAGAGGAGCAGAGCATATAACACTCATAACTTCTAGCCTCTAGGCAACCCATAGTAGGAGATACCCAAGAAACCCCTACGTCTGGTAAAACACCAAGAACTAGGAAAAGGAAAGGTGAATCTTCTTTTGCACCTACAAGGAGGTAGAAGAAATCTTAAAATGAAGGGTCTACTCATAGATCAAATCTGTAAATTATAGTTTCTAGAAACAAACATATGCCTATGGAGGATGATGACTAGGAGTTTTTGTTTGGTAGATCCATTGAGTTTTTGTTTGGAAGATCCATTTTACCTAAACATATTGAGAACCCACCATGGAGAGCCTTTGGAAGAATTCGGGTAACCTATACTAGGCTAAATCATTGGTAAATAAGTTTCTTTATAGTTAAAATATTATTTAATTATTGGTGATGAGAATTCAGATATAAATCACTTACCTGAGATGTGACAAGCTCTCTTCTCAAATTACCCCAAGTGTTTGATGCAGGAGCATCTAGGGTGGAAGAGCAATCTTGCATCACCCCAAAAAATATTTTTTTATTTCTTTTTTTGTTTGGTGAATAAGGGCTAAAAATAGTAGGTTTCTATTTTTACTAAGTTTGTTTATGAATGCATTGGAACTTGAAATTTTCCCCAAAACTCTAGATTTTTAAACTACAAATCATGGGTGAGTTTTAAGCCAAGATTAGTTCTAGAGTGGTAGATACTAATCATTTAACTTTAAGTTAATGGGCCTAAAACATGTCCAAACTATATTTAAGAAAAACAAAATAAATTGGGAGCTTGGATCAAAACTTATGGCTCCCAAAAGTTGTACTAAAATTGAAAAAATTTCTTGGGTGGGAAAAAGGGATAGTTGGATTCATATATGGCGCCCAAATGGAAGTCATAATTCGATGACATGCATAAAAATCATATAATTTTTTCACAAATGGAAAAAATATTATAGAGGATAAGGAGATTGGGAAGTTACCACTTTCAGCACAAGGTTAGGTGTTTTTATTTCTGTTGGCCATTATTGTCATTTCAAGACTTGCATGTGTTATTTTCCTACATGTATTACAACCCATATTGTTGTAACAGAGGTATTATGATCTTAATAGTTCTATTACATGTTTTGTAGTTGTTTTGGTAAAAGAATAATAAAAGTTGCATACTTCTTTGTCCTTGAATTTTTGTTGTTTGTGTATGCTTTTGTTTGAGTGAGATGCCCCCTTCATCATTGTCTCTTCTTGCCAACCATTGAAATAGTTTATTTTTTAATTTCTTTATCTTGCTATTTATATTTTACATGGAGAGGGTTGCATGTATAATAAGCATTTTTCTCTCATATTTTCATTATTTTCTTATTATTTATTTTACACAAAGAGGGTTGCAAGTCTAATGTATTGTTTTCTTTATACATTTTATATTATTTGGGTGTATGATAAATGAGAAGATTTACATTGAGTGTTATCAAGCTAAAAAAAAGGTCAATGTAAGATGATAGTTTAAAGTAGAGAAGATTCAATGACTTAATTTTTTGAAATCATAAGAGGACTATGTGTTATAACTATATCTTGTAGATTGTAGTATCTCTCCAATAATATAATTTTACAACACTTTTATACTTTTGTTTGGGAAACATTGAAAAATTATTTTTATGATTAGTTGTATATAGACATAGACATACTATTCTAAGAAACAACTATAATTGAGAAAATTTCACATCTTTGATATGAATCCATTTCATAGCTTAATATATTTTACAAGAAAAGATACATTTTCATAAATTTCCATAAAATTTAAAATAAATTTCCAATGAATTGATGTTAGAAAAATCTTAATAATCGTCATTTATTTTGAGTCCAAACAATAAAGTTTTTAAATAAATATGTAATTTTAAATATTTTCAAAATAATTATTTAAAAAAGATGTGATTTTTTATGTAATTTTCTCACTTTGATAAAATAGTGGTCCTATTAAAATAATTAAATCCACACCAAAAGATGACCAAAATATTATATATTAAGTTAAATTTTACATGTGTAAAATTTATAGTCATTGTAGAGAAGAATGATGGTGCATGTTAATATATATAAAAGAATATTTTTTAATTTTCTTTCTATCTTCTTTGTATAGTCAACCAAAAAACATGTCTAGCTTAAATTACACACCACCTTTAAATATCCCCAATTTATTCCAACATTAAGCATTGCCTACTTGTATAATCTCATAATAAATTAAACTGAGACTAATCTCATATAACAGAACTTAAAATATTACAATATTGTAAAAAATATATTTAAAAACAAGGTAACAAAAATTGACCATTGTACTAGATGACTAAAGAGCTAAGATGTAGATGTAGACCAATCTTCAGTAGTATTCCTTGGACCACTTGTCCTCTCAAGCAAAGGTGAGATATCTATGGGAAAATGAAAATCTCTAGGAGTGCCAAGAAATGCACTTGTTATTTGTTCTAATCTCTTAACTATCTCCATCATATTTGGGCGTTGTTGTGGTGACTCCCTTGTGCAAACCAATCCTACTTGTATACATTGAGTAAGGCATGCCAATACCATTGATAAGTCTAGTTCATTAACATCTCTAAGCAAGTTGTTGTCCACCACTTCTATTAGTCTATTTGGAAAATCCATACTTGCCCATTTTGGAAGATTGATACCTTCTACAAACATGTCATCTGTAGGTCTCCTCCTTGTCAACAACTCTAAAAGTAGAATTCCATAACTATATATATCACCTTTTGTTGAAATTTTTCCACCTATTCCATACTCTGAAATACAATAAAATAACTAGTAACTGTCATGACATTTGAAACATAGATATAAAATATAAAAAATAATTTAATAAAATTTATATTCTAAATACAAAATCTATACCTGGTGCAATGTAGCCAATGGATCCCTTGAGTGCATTTGTAGGAGTCTTTGAATCCATTACATTCTCAAATAGGAGTTTGGTAATGCCAAAGTCTGCTATATATGGACTCATATCATCCCCTAGCAATACATTATTAGGCTTTAGGTCACAATGAATGACTTGGACAAAGCAATGATGATGTAGATATTCCATTCCTTGTGCTACATCCTTTGCTATTCTTAATCGGTCACATAAACTTAATCTGCATTCATCTCGTCCCTCGGGATAGAGCCATCTCTCCAAGCTTCCATTTGACATGAATGGAAGAACCAATGCTTTAAAATCAAGGTTAGAGCAAACTGAAATAATTTTGATCACATTGCGGTGTCTAACTCTTTTTAACACATCACATTCTTTGTCAAAACTTTTGAGAGAATTTTCATCATGCAAATTGAGAACTTTAATAGCAATGTTTGTGCCATTGTTGAGAATCCCTCTATACACAGATCCAAAACTACCAACCCCTAGCAAATTGGTCCCACTGAACCCATTAGTTGCATTTGCAAGTTCTTCATATGAAATTCTTTGAGGCCCAATGTTGAGGTCAGTGGGACTCTGACTAGTAGGTCTCCTTCTATAGAAAATTATACTCAATACAAAAGACATAATGAAGATTGCAATGCCAATCACAATTGGTAATGTCACCTTTTTAGACACTAAGATTTGTCTGTGTTTGGAATCAGAGCATGGATGCAAATTAATCCACTTGCCACATAGGCCAATATTTCCTGAAACTATTGACCCATCAATTGTTGCAAAAACACCTCCCTTTGGAACCTCTCCTGTTAATTTGTTTGAAGAGAGATTGATATGCTGAAGCATTTTCATTTCTTGGAAAGCCATTGGGATTGCACCTGACAAATTATTTCTTGAGAGATCAATATCTTGAATATTTTTTAGATTTGTGAGTGATGCTGGTATTGGGCCATCAAATGAATTCCATGAAAGATTCAAATATTGCAAGTTTGTGCAACTTGATAGTGCACGTGGAATTTCACCTGAGAAGTTATTGAGAGACACATCTATAGCTTGAACCATTACCATTGTACTCATTACTAAAATGGAACCTTGTAATAAATTGTTGGAAACATTGAAATAAAATTGGAGATTTTTAAGCCCAGCCCATTCAAGAGGTATGCTTCCTTCTAGTTTGTTTTGAGACAAATCCACTACCTCCAAAGTGATACATCTCCCTAAACTAGCAGGCATTTTCCCTGAAAGTTTATTGTGATCAAGATAAAGACGTCTTAGTTGTGGAAGATTGCCAAGAGCATTTGGAATTTGTCCTGAAATCTTGTTTTCGCTCAATGATAATAGCCCAAGCCTCTTTGCATGACCCAAACTTTCTGGAATTCTCCCATATAAATTATTTTTTGCGAAATCCAATCTTTCAAGATTTTGAAGTTGACCAAGTGTGGATGGAATGGTTCCATGGAGATGATTGTCATATAAGTCTAACCATGCCAACTTTGTGAGGTTGCTAATGCTACTTGGTATGTTTCCCTTAATTTTATTGAGGGATAGGTCCAAAATATTGAGTTGGCTTGATAGTTGTCCAATTGAAGAGGGCAAAAGGCCAGTGAGATAGTTATTAGACAACATCAAGACTTGTAAATAAGAGCAATTAGTCAAGGCTGTTATAAAAGACAAGCCATTGCTTCCACTCACAAGATTGTTTCCCCATAATTTAAGCCGTTGAAGTTGAAGCAATTTTCCAAACTCTAAGGGAACTTTGCCATTAAGTTGGTTTTTCTGTAAAGAAACAATTTCAAGTTGAGTGCAATTAAAGAGGGAGGTTGGAATTTCTCCTGTGATTTGATTTCCCAACAAATATAGTTGTTGCAACTCTAATAGTTTTCCAATTTGTGAGGGAATAGCACCGTGGAGTATGTTCCCACTCAAATCTAATATAGTTAAGGATGACATGTTTCCTATGGAAGCTGGGATTGTACCTTTTAGTTGGTTAAATCCTAAACTAAGAGTCTCTAAATGGGAAAGTAGGCCTATGGAAGCTGGGATTGTACCTGTTAGTCGGTTTTCTCCTAATTCAAGAGTCTCTAAATGGGAAAGTAGGCCTATGGAAGCTGGGATTGTACCTGTTAGTTGGTTAACTCCTAAAAGAAGTGTCTCTAAATGGGAAAGTAGGCGCTGGCCACTCAGATGAAAAGACAATATTGCAAAAAATGACAGCTCTAGAGATGGAATGCCTTCCAATTCATTTTTAGACAATCTACCTCTAATTGAAGGAATGTGGCCGTGGAAGCTATTATTCCAGAGAGCAAGTACTCTAAGAAAGGAGAGATTGCCAAGGAAAGGAGAGATGGGGCCCACTAAAGACATACCTGTGAGATTCAAGGAAACCACACGTTGATGATGAGAAGAGCAGGCAACACCAGTCCAATTGCAGAAAGAGTGATGGGGAGACCAATCAGACAAGCCTCCTGAAAGAGAATGTTTGAAAGCCAAAAGAGCTTCTTCATCGGAATGATAAGAAGGAGAAGAAGAATAAGAAATTGGTATTGCAAAGAGAAATAATGAAAAGAGCATGAGACAGTAGTTGTTTGACATCATCTTGGAGTGCATCCACACTGGTTATCCGATGGTGTTTGTTTAGGGAAATATGTTTGGTATTTAAAGGAGGAGATAACGCGGAGTCGAATTCAAAAACGCGTAGTCGTCTCTTTTAACGTCAACTCCAGTCTGCGCTCTTGTCTTTTATTGCGAATAATTAGCGAGGATAACTCTTTTTGCGAATAAATAGCGAGGGATTATATTAATCTTATCTTCGTCTGTTGTTGCCGGGCATTGCGCATAAATTATAATAAAGGGAGGAATATTTCTTTTTAATGTGACGTTGCATTTATTTCAATTCCATTCCGCGCTTGTCTCTTAGCTGGTCAAAAGCGCGAGAGAAAGTTGTTCTCACTTTCCTAATAATTAGAGAATTTCTGTTGTCGAATGAAAACCTACCTAGTGTTATTGACATGAGCGCGGAATTAAAGGTATACAAAAGAAATTCACGAGATGATATTGGCCAGGGATAACAGTTTTCTTTCCGTCATTCCGCGTGCTTGACCAGCATAGACTTTGTTATTGTAATGGCCGGCAAGAAGACATGAGCGCGGAATTAAAGGTATACAAAAGAAATTCGTGAGATAAGGTTATTCCAATGCCCAAGCGCGAAATTATTAGGAAAGTGAGATATCCATTTTCCACAACTTTCTTTGGCGCGATTGACCAGCGATAACACTCGGTTATTCCACAAAGATACTCCTCGCTAATTATTCGTAATCTAACAATTAATTTAGAATCTTTTAGAAAAGATAGAATGTAGTTGTTTTAAATTTCTAATTTTTTTTAACAAATTATCTTGAATATTTTTAAAATGAATTTAGAAACTTCTTGCTAATCCAACACTAAATTTATGATTTTTACATTTATTACTATCAATTATTATTGTTTTCTAATTTTTACATTGATTTTTTAATATCTATATAGAAAGGATATCCACATAACTAATTTTCAAAAAATTTAAAGATTTTTTTGGTTTAGAAGTTTTAAGAATTATGATTCTTTTCAAAAATAAGTTTGTGAATTTAAATGATACACAATAATATATTTTTAAATAATAAATAAATGATTTGCATTTCTTTATTAAAGATAGATTTTTTTTTGGTATTTAACATATATGATTAACTAACTATTTTATATAAAAAAATCATATATTAAACAATTTTTGACAGTTTATATTTTTCTTAAAATATCAAATGAAATGCACTAAAATGACCAAGCGTTATAAATTTTTCATATGACAACTAGGGGTGACCACTGACCGTCATATTCTAGGCATAGCTGCAACACCTCGTAGAATCTATTTAAAAAAATAAGTGTCACTTCTAAGCTGACTATAATCCTTAGTCGTTTGATAGAAATTTCCTATTTCTCAAATACTTAAGTACAACGCTTAAATTTGATGGCCGTATGACCGTATTTAGAGATTTTTGCTGTAAAATACAATCAAAATTTTAAGAAGATTGTATGAGATGAAAGGAGAGATTTTGGATAGACTGTCAAAATTTATATAGAATTATAATGATATATATATATATATATATATATATATATATATATATATATATAATTTTACTTACACTAAGGTATATCATAATGTTTTAAAGGCACTTTTGAATAGATAACCGTCATTAAAACATTTGTTGACAGCAAGCCCTGCTTAAGTAGTGTAATTGATTATGGATATTTTCAATTTCTATTATTATAGTTTTATATAATTCTTATGTAATTTATTGTATGAGATTAATTTCGTATTATTTAAAATTCTAATTTGTTTATATATATATATATATTAACATAAATTTATTTCATATTGTTCACATTATTATTCAGGTTTAGGATAGTGGTGGCACATTTTAGTCTAACCTCCTCTAACTACCTTTTTTTTCTTGTTCTTCTTAGAATTCTTAATTCAATTTATCTCTATGTAGCTTCCAAATCTAAAATTGTACAATAATGCTTTTAATAACCTAGGGGAGAGGGGCTCATAATGGCGCTGGGTCCAATAGTGGAGATAGTTCAAGTAGTCCTTAGTGGGCCTCATAGTGGAGCATTTTAATATCCAATTGTAAAACACTTTTTACCCATAAAGTACGCAAAGTGACAAATCATGTGATGCCACATTAGCACACCAATAAAACATGACTTAGTGCACCACTATCGATCCTCACTTTTTTTTTGGGCCTTTTTGGATACCTCAACAAAAAGCATGTTGATGTGGCATGATATTTGATGATGTGGCCCTAAAATGAAATATAGAAGCACATGAGTTGCCAAATAAACTGTTGTACAAAATTAGGAGTGATTTGAAATTTTCACGTTGGGTTTTGAGAAACACGAAGTTAGGGTGCTCAAATATAGGCCCCTCTCCCCTATTTCAACTATTTTTCTTTAGTAGGGAGCATTCTATGATATTTGTAGTAGATACTCTTAAATATTTACTATTGTTTTCTCTAGGGATTCATTAATTTAGTAGTTGTTTCCTAACATTGTTATGCATGATATATCATATTTAAAATTGTTGGATAGGGAGATTTATATTAAATTCACCTATTGATATTATGGTGTAGATGTAAAACATGTTGTAGTTGGGAGGTTCGAATTACTTCTGTTGGACAATAAACTCCTTAATTTTTCTCATAAATTTCATAATTTTATATTATATAAGAGTAATAAATTTGTCCACTCTTTTTATTTTATTTTTTTAAGCCTTTTACTTCCTATTTTTTACCCATCCCCCTACCATGTGACCTATATCATTAATGTGTTGGTAGTCTCCTTTATTCATTTTGTTAAATAGTTCCATCTTTAGAAATATTTGTGTTTCTTTCTCTATCCATCTTTATTCTATTCTCATTTCTTCTATATGAGTAGTATTTTTCTAACTCTATTTGAGATAAACTCATTTCCTATTCTCATTATGCAATTTCATCAAATATCATTTTCACCTATAATTCATCTCACACTTGTGGCTAAAATAATTAAATAATTAGGTCTATGCTCCCTACAACACATTCCAATAATATTGGGCACCTAGGAACACTTGTCCTTATGGACCCCTTATTCTCTCGACACAATCCAAACTTTATAACCTTCTTAGGTACATAATCTAACCTTCATCTCCACCCTCCATCTTCTCCTTGATCTTAGGGAATTCTTTTCAACCATTCTCCACCCTTGATCTCATAATCAAATTTTGACCATCAATTCCCCTTTCCAAAAGACTATAAATGCAAGCACTTTATCCTTTATTCAAATTTAGTTATCACTTATGTTAGGTATATATCAAATTGGTAATCTTTAAGCAAGGAGAATCTAAATCCCAAAGTCATTAAATGAAGGTTATGGTAACATTTCAATTTGGTTTTAATTTTATTTCTTTGTTTTGATCTCTTTTGTGAGCTTTATCTGGAGGTTTTGCTTGTTTTGAAATGGGAGCTTGCATACTATTTTTCTTTAATTTAACTTTCAAATATGAACATTACATTTTGGTGACTCTATCGAGGAACTTAACCCCTTATCTCACTCTAATTGTGTGTTTGTGTGTCTTGTTGTTGATTTCCCTTAACTGTGTTTGAAGGTTTTTTGAGTGGTCCCAAAAATAGAGTTTGTGCAGGTGTCATTGAGGTAAAAAAAGACTGCACCAGTGTGTCCAAGACATCTAAGATATGTATTTTTATATATAATACTTAGCATTTTTCTGATGAATTTTTTTTTGAGGCACTTGTAGGGCTATTTGAAGGTACATTTGTACAAAGTTTGGTGTGATTCTATGGAAAAAATATAGTATGTATTGTATTGTATTGTATGGAATGCAAGTAAAACACCATTGTTGTGTTTTGTTATCTCTTTTATGTGACAGGTTATTTGCTTGCATGTGTTCATTGGGATATGTGAGGTTGGATTATCAACTTCTACAATTGTATCAGAGCTCTAGATCTGCAAGCTTCTTGTTCTTTTTTTGTGAGATCTTGCCTTGAAACAATTTTCCAATGCATCTAGGGCCAAATTAGACCTCTCCATTGAATCCAAAGCTTCTAGAATAGTCAATATTGACCTTTTTTTTTTCAAAATTGGCTTCTATTTATCAAATCTGAGGGTTCAAAGAAAGGGATTTTTTTGCCAAATCCAAGAGGTGCCTGATTTTTTAGGCATTTTGAGCCAGAACGGACCTCACCATTGAGTTCGCAGCGGCCAAAAACCCTAAGATCGACTATGAAATCGTCAAAATCCAAGCAGTTGACCTCTGAGGCAAAATTCTTTTGCTAGGAAGGTCATATGGCCTTCTTAGCACACGGATCGAGGTGAATTTTTTTTTTTCTAAATATTTTTTCCTATGTATTTTTTTTCTCAAAAAAAATTCAAATATATATTTTTTTTTGTTAAAAGAGCCTTTTTACAAGGCATGCAACAGGGTTTTATTGTACATATTTTTTATTAAAATTTGGAGGTACCTACCCCCTACACGGCAAGTGGCAGGCCCCAGGCCCTACGAGGGGCCCAGGGTCCTTGCCCCCTACCATGACAAGTTGGCAGGCCCTTGGGCCCCACCCCTATGTGGGGAGGTACCTAAAGAGTACTGCCCTTGCAGTTGTAGGTGGTGACTCTGCCCTTGAGTCCCTCGCCCAAAATAATTTTTTTTTAAAATAAAAAATTATTAAATGTAATTATGTTTTATTATTTTTTTAAAACAGTTTTTCAAAAATAAGCTAAATTATGCAAATGTAGTGATAGTCATTTAGCTGTCAATTTTTGGCCCAGTGCTATGCTATGATGGTTGTTTGGATGTCAAATTAAATGTAGTGACTATGTTTTTTGCCTTTTGAGAGTTGTTTTCTTCCAAAGGCCATAAATTTTTCCCACAGTGTCAAAATCGAGCAAACAAGATATCGTTGGAAAGAGGACTAAGAGTACTTTCTAGTGGTGTAGGTATTTTTTGGATATTTTTTCACGGGTCCCTATTATTTCCAGTTAAAGTTGAATCTTCTTTTCTAGAGTTGCCTTCAGTGTTTTTGTCATGACTTTTGTATATGATGTTGAAAATGGGCAAACAAGATATCATCGAAAAGCTTGTTCTAATCTCTTCGCAATGTTTTTGAAAAAGAAAAAATAGGTTTTACAGGGACCTGAAACCGTGAAGTTCAAACAACAAAAGATAAGCCAAAAAAGTACCAACTAATAAACAACTGTCCCAAAAAGGAAACGACAGCAAAAAAAGACAGCAGGGTCCAAAAAAGGACCACCCAAAAAAAAAACCAATAAACCAAACACCACGTTACTCCAAGTTATTCAGTAATTCCTCAGCTTCCTTTTCAACATTCTGCATATCCTGTAACCCCTGCTTGAGAATTTGAACTGTATGTGAAGAAGTTGGGGTTTTCCTCTTTATGTTTGCCCTGGTATGAGTCAAAATCCCTTCACCAGCCGATTTGCTACCTCCCCTGTTCACGTCCAGATCCACCACCAGCGAACTTCTTTGGTTTTTTTCTAGCTTTTCCACCATTGCATTTATGATGATTGTGTTATGCCTAGCAATTTTGTGGTTATTTGCAACAGTGGCCCTAATGTTTTGTCCAATCTTGGACATGTTACATTCGATACTGGCCAATCTATCCTCCTGTAATAGCTATCTTTTCCTTGGTAAAGGAGTTTCATGTTCATCATTATCTTTGTTGTTCCAGCTGATCTTCTGCTCCAATTCCATAACCTTGTTGTTAAGATCAGTAACACGGCCTTTCAATTTACAAACTTCATTCTCGGTCCATTTGAAAACAGTAAGAAGGCCATCCGTACTTTTTTCTACAACACTGACCATTTCCTCCGGCTTGAGTTTATTCAGGGAAGAATTAATTTCATCTTGAATAGGGGACTCAAAATGGTCATTCCCAAATTTTCTAGAAGCAGGGGTATTAGGGGCTGATTCCTTACTGACCAAGGGCTTCTTAGAGATGATTTCCATAGAATTTCCAGAATACGAAACAAGTTTCATAACAGGGTTACCTTTACAATTAGGGGACAAACTCAGAGTGGGGAAACTAGGAGACGACTGGGGATTAAGACAAAGCGGTGAAGCTAAATCTAGACTAGGGTACACATGCAGCGGTTTCTGTTTAGGACAAGACAACGAAGCAGGATCCTTAATATTTTTCTGAAAGGACAATGACTGGGGAGCAAAGGTATCAGGGCCAGTAAGAACACAATCATGGGGGGCCCAGGGATCAATTTCCTTACTACTTTCTATCTCCTCATCATCCAACTCTTCAATTTCAACAATTTTAGGCAAAGCAGGAAGATTTTGAAAATGCTAAAAAATGAGCCTAATAAGACCAGGGTGGATAATAGCATTCCTCCTAGGGTTTCTTTCCACATCATCGAGACAATTCTTCAAAGATGAAAATAAGTAGAAAGTTAAAGATATACGAACCTTATGACGGAAATGATTTAGAATGGAAAAGTGGTAACCATAGACTCTGGTAAAGCATCTGTCAACCGTAATATATTCCATGATGACTCTTAAAACTTTCCTCCAGATAGATTTGATAGACTCCACATCAAAGTAAATATTAGCTACCTTAACCATCTTCACTTTCTCCTTATCTTTTTTGGGAAACTTAATAACTGCTTCATCAGAGAAACATCGATCTCGGTAGAATTTAACACCCTCAGTCGCGAGACCTGTTATCTCACCAATTAAGTCCTCACTTAGCTTAACAATCCTGCCAAACAACACGATTTCTCCATTTTTCCAGTTTTTAACAAAATAGTCTAGCATCCCCTCATCCGTACCATGGAGCTTTTCCAAATAAGGGACTAAACCTCCCTTTTCAATTCTTTCCCAAGCTTTAGCATTCTTTCTGTGCTCCTTGAAATTGCTCGGCTCCACATGTTTTCTTTCACCACCCATAGTTAGCTCTTTGTAAAACCACTCAGAATAGTTGCGCTGGGTCCCGTTTAGGCAATTTTTGTCGAACACCTAGAAAGCGTGCCGTAGACTCTTCTTAAAAAATAAAGTGACGTCGGTCCCATCAAATCTAATGAAATCGATGTACCTGATCTTTATCCGTTTCATTATGACTAAGATTGCCTTCTCTCCCATGCACTGAATCATAATAAATTAGTGCTTTCACTTCATGATGGAGGTTGTCATTCTTCCTCCACGTGTTCTCTCCACCCTTCTTTACTCCTTCGTTGGCGAATAAATCTGCCACCATGTTGGCTTCTCTATAGGCGTGTGATACTTTCACTTTTTCAAATTTACTTAATAAAGTTTGTGTGTCTTCGATCCACTTTTTGATGGTCCACGAGGGGGGGTAAGCCCAAGAATACAATTTATTATATTCAATGAATCACCTTCCAACCACATATTTTTTGTATTGATCTTGAGGGCTAAGCTAACTGCATGAAAAGCCCCAACAGCTTCCGCAACATGATTAGTTTGAATTCCAATGTCCACAGCAAAAGTCGCAATAAAAGCCCTGGTGTTGTCCCTTAAAACACACCCACTGCCAGCTTTACCAGGGTTACCTTTAGCTGCACCATCAAAGTTGGCTTTAATCCAACCCAAGGGTGGCATAGACCAAATAGCATTATCTCTCCCACACACTCCAGGTTTAAGAATTTTTGTCCCACCTAATTTTGAATTCCACTTTTCGGCTATAGCTACATCAAAGGGAGACCAGAAAACTTTCTCAAACACTTTTTCAGGAATTAAAGATAAAATTTCCTTTCTAGCCCTAAAAATTTTAGCATGCACATCCCCTTCTGTCATCTCTTTATCCCTGAACACTCTATTGTTCCTTTCTTTCCAAATATTCCAAGAAACAAAAGGAAGAATGAAAGACCATAGCTTTCTCACAAAAAGATTTTTTGAAGGAGCTTTCCATTGAATGAAGAAATCTTCGACAGAAGCAAGGAAAACCCATACCACCTCAAAAATCCCCAATAATTTATCCCAAATATTTGACATATAAGGGCAATGAAGAAAAAGATGATTAACAGTCTCAACTTCATTCCTGCACATATAACACATATTTGGTAATTGAATTTCTCTTTTTCCAAGATTGTCCAAAGTGAGGATCTTATTCTGTAGCATTATCCAGTAGAAAATGTTGATTTTCGGGGTCAAATGATTAATCCAAGCCTTAGCCCAGAAGGGAGGATGCTCCTTTGGACTATCTAATAAAGAAGTGGCCGAAGCAACTGAGAAAATACCATACGAGTTGTCTAACCAGACATCAAGATCCTCCACCTGGTTTTGAGCTGGTCTAAGGGCTCTGAAAGCTGACTGAACAAGGCCAAGATCTGGACTTATGGTCTTTAGATCAACCCAATCTCCATTCCTCCAATAATCTTTAACCAAGACCCCAAATTCCTTTTTGCAATCATTCATCCATTTACTATAATTCTCTATTCTAATTAAAGGATCTTTAAAAATCCATCTGTTTTCCCAAAATTTGACTAAATTTCTATTTCCAATCAGCCAGCCAGTTCCTATTTCCAAAAGCTTTCTTCCTTTACCCATGTCATTCCAACACACAGACCCACAAGGTAAAGAAGAAGAGTATAAAATTTTATTTAGAGACTCATAGTTATTGAAATATTTTTCTTTTAAGGTATCACACCATTCTCTTTTTAATGTAAGAGTTCTCCAAAGCTGTTTAGCAAGAAGGGACATGTTCAAAACTTTAATTTTACTTAAACCCAGACCCCCCCTTGATTTGGGTCTACAGACCAGATCCCAGCAAACAAGTGGCATTCTCCTTTTATCCTCAACTCCAGTCCATAAAAACCTTTTTTGAATTTTTTCAATGGCCTCAGCGTATTTGGTAGGAATTTTAAATATACTGAGAGCATAAGTAGGAAGATTTTGCAGAGACGCCCTAAGGAGCTGGACTTTTCCAGCTTGACTTAGAATAGCTCCTTTCCAGCCTGATAACTTCTTGTTGAATTTTTCAACCAAAGAAATCCAGAATGAGTCCGAAGGTTTAGAGCAAAGAGGTAAGCCAAGATAAGTTGAGGGAAGAGACTCAACATGACATCCAAGAATTCATGCAAGTTTGACTTGTCTATACTCCGGGGTGTTGATGAAAAAAATTGAACTCTTAGCCCTGTTGACAACTTGCCCAGAAGCAGATTCATATAGATTCAAGATTTTTTTAAAGGTCTTAGCTTCAGACACTATAGATCTTCCCATAAGAATGGTATCATCAACAAATTGTTGGTGAGAACAAGTAAGAGGAGAAGAAGAAGGTCTTAAGCCAACAAGGGATTTTTGATCAATAAGCTTTTTAATATTTCTACCTAAACTTTCAGCCAAGATAGTAAACAGAATAGGAGAAATAGGGTCTCCCTATCTGAGGCCTTTAGATGTCTGAAAAAACCTTGAAGGTGACCCATTCACAATGATAGTAGAAGTTACTGTCGACACAAGCTAGTTCACCAGCTAAATGACTCTGTTATTAAAACCAAACTTGTCCATAATTTTAAACAGGAAATCCCAATCAACCCGATCATAAGTTTTGGAGATGTCAAGTTTAAGAATAAACCCTTCAGTTTTAGACATTATTAACGAATGCAAGTTCTCATGAACAGTAACAATAGAGTCCATAATGTACCTACCTGGCACAAAACCATTCTGCTGTGGGGCAATAATTGGGGTGGCACAGAAAGCATTCTTGACGTCAAAACTTTTGAAATAATTTTGTATATAGAATTACACAGACTAATTGGCTGAAAAACTTGAAACTCTGAAGCCCCAGGTTTTTTTGGAATAAGGACCATAAAAGTAGCATTCAATTCTTTCAACAGACGTCTTGATCCAAAGAATTCCTTGACAGCGTTTACCACATCCAGCTCCATAATTTCCCAAAACACTTGGAAGAAGAATAGAGGAAAACCATCAGGTCCAGGAGCTTTGTTGCCATCAAAAGAAAAGACAACTTTCCTTATTTCAGATTTGGAGGGAATAGCTGTGATTAAGGAATTTTCATTATGACCAATCACTTGAGGTATTGCCTCAATCATAGAATCTTGAGCTTCAGTAAAAATCTCTCCATTATAGAAAAGAAGGTTCCTAAAGAAAAGGACAGCTTTTTCCCTAATATCATCTTCCTCCTCAAAACTAGTTCCATTGGAAACAATATGAGTGATTCTATTAGTAGCCCTATGTTTCGAAGTAGTCAAATGAAAAAATCTGGAGTTCCTATCTCCCTCAGTCAGCCAAGACACCCTAGATCTTTGCCGCAAAAACACTTCCTCTTTTGCAATGATGTCGTGCAATTGAATAAGGAGTTCATTTTCCTTTTCTCTATAATTGTCAATGTATCCCCATTTCTGGATTTTAACTTGAATCTCCTGAATTTTACCCTGAACTTCCATTTTAGAGCCAAAAAGATTTCCAAAAGAATCCTTTTTCCACCTTCGCACATTAGTCTTCACTTCCTTTAATTTTTTAGCAATCCTAAACATAGCTATGCCAGAAATATCAACATTCCACCATCTACAGATTTCCTCAAAAATTCGAGGATGAGAAAGCCAAAAAATTTTGAATCTGAAAGGTAAGTTCTTTTTCACCTTAGTAGGATCCGCAAGGAGACAAATGGGAAAGTGGTCAGATCCAACCCTTGACAAGGCTCTCAAAGCACAAAAATAGTTTATAAACCATTGACCAGAAGCCAGGGCCCTATCAAGCCTCACTTGGATTAAATCAGACCCTAACCTCCTATTAGTCCAGGTATAAGAAGCTCCTTTAATGTCATTAGTGCTTGCACGCTTGGATTTATTTTGGTCTACTCATAGGTTTTAATTTATAAAAAATTCATTTATTAATATTGATGTTATTTTTATCTTTAATAAATACAACAATACAATCAAGCTTGAGGAAGATAAGACCTCATATACTGCAACAAGTGCTCTCACACTAGTGTTTGAGAGATTCTAAGATTTTTCATAGGGAATGTCGTAATGGTGTTTCTAAGGGAATTAAGACCATAGATCTATTTTAGTAGCATTCTTTAGGATTTCAATTCAACAATAAATAGGACAATAGGAAATCATTTCTATTGGGTACACAAACAAAAATTTCTAAGTTGTCACTACTAATCCACTATCTACCCAATTAACAATTTTCAACAATGGGGTAGTGAAAATTTATAGAGGTGTTTCTTTTGAAAAAGTAAGTAGTTTCCTCAACCTTGGTATATTATGGAGTTTGAATTTCCTTTCAAGATTGAATTCATATTTTGATTCATCCATAGAAAAAGGCCATAATGATGTTGGTCACCACTAATGGAGATGATCTACCTTCTATCACTGCTTCACACATTTCAAATTATCCAAGGAAAAGTGTTTCAAAATTTGAAGATTTTGTAGATTTTAGATTACCCATATAGTGAATAGTATCAACATCATCATTAGAAATAAGATTCCTATGGCCAAAGCAGAGCCTAACCCATCCCTTAGACTGCCTATATCTGTCAAATTTCTACTCATATTTGTTGATATTCTTTCTCCTTTGCATCTCTAGGGGTGGAGAAATTGAAATGGAGATGAGTTATGGGAGTATGGGACTAGATGGTAATAAGTACGAACTCATTCCTCTTGTCCTACTTCACATGTAATTACATAATCTATTTGGTTCTCTCTTTGAGGCATTATGTTAAATAGTTTACGTGCCTTTTCTATGCTTCCACATTTTGCATACATGTCTACCAAAGAATTTCCAACTATAATATCTAGTAAAAATCCTCTTCCATTTCACTTTGATGGCTATCCATACCCTATTCCAAATCTCTCATTTTGGCACAGGCATGGAGGATACAGGCGAAGGGTGTGGAATTTGGCTATACATCTTTCAATTGCATTTGGTTGAAAGTTTCTAAATCCTTTTAAAAAAATCCATTTTGTACATATCCTGAAATTATTACCTCTCTCTCCCTTGACGGTGCTATGAAAAAGTAAATGAAAAACAAGAAAAAATGAATAGTGCAGGAAGCAATAGGTCTAACTACTAGTTCTGCAGCTCCACAGCTTCCATAAAGTTGAGTTTAATACAACCGCTTCTATGAGATAAAATAGTCAATAGCATCTAATGGAGGGAAACATTTTAATCATCTCCAAGAAAATAAGAATCATTCATCATTGATGTTAGGTTGCACTTCTTCAAATTGGATACGCCTTCGGCGTAAATAATGTCTCTACCTCCAATCAATCTAAAATTGGCTCAAATTAAATTAGAGAAAATTCCCTTTTTTTCCTTAATATTTTTAATATTGAATGAAAATTAGAAATTAAAATCTTCAAGAGTGAGCTTGTTAAATGGTATTATTAGTAAAATTAAAAAAAAATATTGGAATTAATTCATATTTAGATGGATGATGGATTGGTCACAAATAGGTCAATAGTTGAGTTGATAGAGCAAATTGAAGGTGCTAGGTTCAAGTTCTAATTCGTCCATATGAACTATAGTTCAACATACGGTATCATAGTTAAGCTAGAAACCCCAAGCACCTATAGTGTGACTTAAATGGGTGTTGAAAATAATTCATAGCCATCAAGACGATATATTGACCCCAAATAGACTAGTAAATTTGTTGGTAAAATACACCACAAATAGAATGTCTTATATTTAAATGATAGCTAGTCCATATGAATTGCGGCTCAATAAAATCTAATAAAACAATATATAAGTACATGAAATATAAGATTATATAATTAACTACTTGATGTTAGCATAGAGTGTTTGTTAAGCCACCATTCGAATTTTACACATTGGTACAACTAGATAGAACTAATCAATGACAACTTACCATGTAGGGTCCTCCTTGGATTTTCATGATTTGATTTATTTTTTTTCCACCTCTTCTCCACCTCGACAATAGGAATTTGTAGTTCACTTTTCTATTTAGAGTTAAAATCATTCATGAGAGCCCTTTGCCCTTCATAAATATGACAAAACTCCATAGGAAGAAAAAATGTTCATTGGGCTTCTTGTTCAAGTCCAAACAAGGAATCTCCATATAGTCAATTTTATTTTTGTAATGATTCTTATAATAATCCATAATGCTATTTTTCTCCTACTTTCCATGAATTTTGAACTCAAAATCTTTGGTTGTTAGTTTAGTGTCCCAAGAAAGTGAAATTTTGTTTTGAGTTCCTATGAGTGAGGGTCATCTTCAAAACTCATAGAAATTTCAACCCTAATTCACTGAATAGCTTTGAGAGGCACATTTTTTTGCAATTTCATTTCATTCACCTTCAAATATTTCTCAACAAGGATTTCGTGTAGAAGGTCAGAATGGAATAATCCACATTAAGATTTAGTCCTTGAATTGAAGGTTTGAGAATCATTGAAATTCCTTCTACATTAGCAACACCATATTCGTGGTTAGTTGGATGTTTATAAAAACCTCATTCTATAACAATGTAGTTTCTTCTCGAATTGTCCTTAACAACCAAATAAAAAATCTATAATAAGTTTATTTTTATGGTCATATTATGACGATAGCCCTTAACAACTAATTTGGCCTTGTATCGCTCTAGCCAGCCATATGCTTAAAAATTATTTTTAAATACCCACTTAAACCCAATTGGCTTCTTTCCTTTGGTCAAACTAACAATAGTGGTACAACTATCCAAAAACAATCATCTCCTCCTATATGGTCCCCAACCAAGATTCATTTTCATTTGAAGAGATATTGGTGCAGCCACAATAGGAGGGTCCTCAAAGAGAACAATCCAAATCATGAAACAAGAGTAATAAAATAGAAGAAATACATAATATGAGGAAAATGTAGGTTAAAACATGCTCATCAACAAAAATATCAATTACAATTGGCTGACAACATGTGGGCTTATAGATTCGGCTCACAGGCCTAATATAACATGTTTAAAATACAACATTCTAATATGCTCCTTAATTTGATCTGAAATCTTATAGATCAAAAACCTATCTTTCTGAAATTTTCCTTCCTAATGATCTATTACAATGATTTATATCACATCTTGAGGTCTAGAACCATTTGCATTGGCCAAATATCATTACAATCTCCAATGAAAGAAAATGTAATGGGCACATGAATAGGTCGGCCTCAAATTTGAATTAAT
This sequence comes from Sequoia sempervirens, assembly GCA_007258455.2. Taxonomy (NCBI): domain Eukaryota; kingdom Viridiplantae; phylum Streptophyta; class Pinopsida; order Cupressales; family Cupressaceae; genus Sequoia; species Sequoia sempervirens. The sequence goes on from VDFB02258575.1 coordinate 165,839, forward strand.
CCTTGGTGAGTGCAAAGGATGAAGTGTGGACCTATAATCAAGGTCGAGAACACTCCATAAAAAATTTAAAATCACATAATCAAGATCTGCAAGATATGGGAATGAACCATGAATGATCAAATTAGCCATTGGGCTTGAAAATTATTCTGGTGTCAGTTCAAGAAATTGCTATCAAATTTGGAAGTGATAACTTGCCAAAAAAAGATCCAATCATGCTCAAATCTTGGAATAAGGAAAATGAACATGTCCACGATGAAAATGTAGATCCACAAGGTCTAGTGAGCAAATATAGTGAAATACTAAATCTCCCAAGTTGAACTAAACAAGAACAGAAACAAGAACAAAATGGAATGAAAATATTTTTTGGTTAATGCATGATTGCCAAGAACCAAGGATGCTCCTACATTAGACATCCGAGGTTATTGAAAATTTATTCCCTCACTTTTCTAGGCTAAGGAAAACCAAAATGGTTTACTTTAGCCTAAGAAATCCAAGAAGAATCCTCCACTGGTCTACCTTTCCACTTCACAAGATATTCTTTGTACTATCTTCCACGAGTTTTCCTCCCATCTTTGATATCCAAAATATCTTCAATCTCATCTAATTGTTGTTTATGAAATGAATTCTCTAATTTCTCTTTACTGTCTTCATTGAATTATGCTTCATGATATTGATGTAGATTTGCAATGTTGAATATAGGTGATATACCCATGCCATCTAGTAACTCTACTTCATATGCATTTCCTGAATCAAATTTCTTCAAGATCTTACAAGGTCCAAACTTTCTTATCTTTAGCTTAGTGCATGTGCCAACTGTAAATCTTTCCTTCCTTAAATATACCATCACTTCATCTCCAACTTCAAACTCCTTGTGTCTCCTCTTTTTGTCTGCTTTCTCCTTATACTTCTGATTCATATCTTTCAATTTCTCCTTCACTTGAGTATGCACTTTCTTCATATGTTCTACAAATTCCTCTACTTTTTGCATTCCTTTTATCTTCCATACCGATTTCTCTCAACTTTGATATACCTCTAGGATGAACTCAAGTAACAATCCCAAAAGTGTCCTTCTGGTACTCTTGTTCACTAAATTATTGTAAGCAAACTCTGCTTGTGCAAGGACTAAATCCCAACTTCTGATCTTCTCTCTAACCAAACATCTCAGAAAATTCCCCAAACTCCTATTTACTACATCTATCTATCCATCAATCTATGGGTGAAAAGTAGAACTAAACTTTAAATCTATCTTCAACTTCTTCCAAAATGTCCTCCAAAAGTAACAAATAAACTTTGTATCCTTGTCTAAAACAATACTCCTAGGTAGTCCATGAAATCTTACCACTTCTTTGAAAAAGAATTATGCTACATGTATTGCATCTATTGTCTTCTTACAAGGTATGGAATGTACCATTTTAGAAAATTTGTCAACTACCACAATAGAGAATCATTGCCTCTTTGTGTCTTCAGCAACACAAGTATGAAATACATTTTGATATCCTCTCAAGGTCTCTCCGAAAGTATCAAAGGCTTATACAATCCAACATTCTAACTACTCCCTTTTGCAACTTGGAAAACTCTGCAACTTTGCAATCTCTTGACATCCTTATGAATCTGGGGCCAAAAGTAATTCTCACTTATCAATGCTATTGTCTTATCAACTCCAAAGTATCCTACCAATCCCCCACAATGCTTCTCTTTCACCAAGTTATCCCTCATCGAACTTTGGGGCATACACAACTGATTTTCTCTGAGCAACATATCCTCCTAAATGAAATAATCCAACCATTGCCTCCTATCCTCCAAAACTAGGTCTTTACAAGCTTGAACCAATGTTCTACAAAATTTGGGTCCTCCTTATGCAAGTTCTTCAATTCATCAAAGCCTAATACTTTCACTCTCATCTTTGTCAATAAATTCCTTCTCCTACTCAAAGCATCAACAACTCTATTTGACTTTCCACTCATATGCTTCAAAACAAAAGTATAACTCTATAAGAATTCTACCCATCTCATGTGTCTCTGATTCAACTTACCTTGACTATTCAAATATTGTAACGCTTGATGATCTGTATACAACACAAACTCCTTAGGCAACACATAATGTCTCCACTTCTTCAAGGCTTGAACTATGGAATAAAACTCCTGATCATACACTAAATATATTCTCCTATCATCATTCAATTTCTCACTAAAATAAGCTTCTGGTCTTCCTTCTTGACTCAACACTGCTCTAATTACATTTCCACTTGCATCACATTCTACTCGTAATATCTTACTAAAATCTAGTAAAGCCAACACAGGATGCTCAGTCACCTTCTTCATTAACAACCCAAAACATTGGTCTACTCCAGATATCCACCTAAAATCCTTCTTAGCTCCTCCCCTTGTTTCTTTCATAAGGCTGCAAATAGAACCAAAATTCCTAATGAACTTTTGATAGAAACTTGCTAATCCATTAAATTACCATACCTCTCCAATGCTTTCTAGTGTAGGCCACTCAACAATTTCTCTTACTTTCTCAAGATCCATCTTCAATCCATCCATAGATATCACAAATCCCAGATATACCAACTCTTCCTTCATGAAAGTACACTTTTTAATGTTTATCAACAATTGCTCTTCTCTCAACCTTTGCAAAACTTGTCTTATATGCAACAAATGTTCTTCCCTACTCTTACTAAAAATCAAGATGTCATCCAAATACACAATCACAAACTTACCCAATAATTAATTCAATACTTCATTCATCAACCTCATGAAAGTATTTAGTGCATTTTTTAGTCCAAAAGGCATCACTAACCACTCATACAATCCTTCATTTTTCTTGAATGTTTTCTTCCACTCACCCCCTTCTTTGATTCTAATTCTGATATGATGATATCCACTCTTCAAATCTATCTTTGTAAAGTATCTAGCTCAACTCAAGTAATCCATAATGTCATCCATCTGGGGCAAAGGAAATCTATACTTCACCATGATCTTGTTTACGGCTCTAGAGTCTATGCACATCCTCTATTCTCCATCTTTCTTAGTTGCTAACATAGTAGGTACTGCACAAGGACTTAAGCTTTCTCTTATCATACCCTTAAAAATTCTTGCACTTATCTATTCAACTCTTCATTCTCTATAGGTGTCATCTGGTGTGTTTCTTTATTAGGAAAACTACTTCTAGGAATCAGATCCATGTAATGACTAATACTCCTCATAGGTGGCAATCCATCAGGTACATTATCTAAAATGATCTCATACTCTATTAGCAATTCCTTTATCTCTTTCAGTTTTTCTTCTATATGCTTCAAGTCTTCAACCTTCTTAGGAACTAAGGCGTAAAACATACTATCATGTCTCAATCCATCCAGAAATATCCTTTAATCAACCAAACAAATTCTAGCACTCGTACAAACCTCAACTTTAGGAATATCTTCCAATGGCAGCAAAGTCTGCTTCATCCCATTAGCAACAATAGTATATGTATTCTTATTTCCACCATGATTATCCTATCTATCATATTGCAAGGCCTTCCCAACAAAACATGGCATACATCCATAGGCATGATATCACACAAAACTTCATCATGGTAATTTCGTATCTTCAATTTCACCAAATATTGTTCACTTACCAATATCTTATGCTCATCTTGAATCCATGCTATTTGATAGGGCTTCGAGTGTTTCAATCTTTCCAGCTTCAATTTGGTCACCATTTCTTTAGAAACTAAGTTCTCAGAATTTCCACTATCAACAATCACTTTGCAACACTTACCAGCTACCTTGCATCTAGTCTGAAATAGATTCTTTCTCTGAAACAGTTCTTGCTCCATCTCACTTTGACATAACCCTCTTCTATTCACCAACACTTCTCCATCTTCCAGTTTATTAGATGATCCATCATGATCTTCCTCAACAAAGTTTTTTCTTCTATTATTTTTTGTCTTTCTACTTGTCTTTCCTTGATTACATTCAAATGCTTCGTGTCCTTCTCCGCCACACTTATAACAAGTTCCCTTGAATGTTATTTTCTCCTGTCCTCTATCATCTCTTATATAACCTTCATTTTGGTAACCAACATATCTACCTCTTTTGTAAGAGTTTCCATCACCTCTATGGTATGAATTGTCATTCTCACTGACTTCTTTATCTTTATTCTGGTCTGCAAAACTTCCTCATCTTTCTCTAGTAAAAATTATTCCTCTCTGAAATCTTCCACCTCTTCCTCTTTGTCTTTGTTCTTGTCTTTTATTCAACTTCTCTTCTACCTTTAGGGCACATTAATATGCCTCTTCCACACTCTATAACTTGATCAAACTAATCTCATCCTATATAGATGGTATTAAGCCATTCACATATTTGGCTACTTGCTCAATCTCATCCTCCAAATGTTTAGATCCAATATTCAACTTGTAGAATTCTTTAGTATACTCTATCACACTAGATTCCTTCTGCTTCAAATTTTGCAACTTTCAAAACAAATTGATCTAATAATCTGTAGGCATAAACTTTGTCTTCAAGTTATTCACCATTTGATCCCAAGATCTTATCTTTTCTTTTCCTCTTCTTTGTCTATCTATCTACAAATGTTCCCACCAAAAGGATGCATGTCCTCTCAACCTTTTATAGGAAAATTTCACCTTCTTATCTTCAGTAGTACCTTCAAAATCAAAATTCTTTTCCACCTCTATTATCCATTTAAACAATTCTTTTGAATCCAACTTACCATTATAATCCAATGGATTGAAATGTGGTTTTGTATTCACTCTAATTAGGGCTCTTATGAACCTCTCTTCTACTTGATCCAGGCCAGGTTGATCTTCTCTTCCTTTTTCTTCTTGTACTTCTACCTCTTCATCACTCACATCATCAACTAGTCAACCTCTTCTCTAGGATGTTTTGACTACATCTAATATAGCATCAATTCCTCTAAACATCTCAACTAAAGTTGGGTCTGCATTTCCACATGCTCCATTTCCTCTAACATTTCTTCTTCCCACCATCTTTACACAAGTCCTTAGTAGCTGTAGGTCAAATCCTCATTCTACTACACCACAAAAAATCTTCAACATGACTCCACAAAATTTGGCAACCTCACATGGATTGAATCTCGCTTTGATACCAATCTAGCGTAGCCATAGTTGGAGGGTCCTGAAAGAGAACAATCTAGACCGTGCAACAAGAGGAACACAATAGAAGCAACATGGAATATGGAGGAAAATGTAGATTTAAACATGCTCATTAAAAAGAAATCTTGATTACAAGTGGTTGACAACATTTGAGCTTATAGATTCAGCTCACAGGCCTGATATAACATGTTCAAAATACAACATTCCAATAACCTTCTTAATTCGAGCTAAAATCTTATAGATCAAAAACCTGTCTTTCTCAAATTTTCCTTCATAATGATCTATTAGAATGATTTATATGACATCCTAAGATCTAGAACCATTTGCATTGGCCAAAGATCGGTACAATCTCCAATGAAAGAAAATGTAACAGGCACATGAATATGTTGGCCTCAAATTTGAATTACTCCTCGGTGAATGCAAAGGATGAAGTGTGGACCTATAATCAATGTCAAGAATAGTCCACAAAACATTTAAAATTGCATTGTCAAGATCCGCAAGATACAAGAACGATCCACGAACTATCAAATTAGCTGCTAGGCTTGAAAATTATTCTGATGTTAGTTCAAAAAAATGCATCAAATCTGGAAGTGATAAATTTCTGGAAAAAGTCCAATTGCACTCAAATCTTGGAATAAGGAAAATGAACATGTCCATGATGAAAATGTAGATCCATAAGGTCTAGTGAGAAAATATGATGAAACACTGAATCTAACAACTTGAACTAAACAATAACTAAAACAAAAACAAACTAAAATAAGTATATTTTTGGTTGATGCAAGATTTCCAAGAACCAAGGATGCTCCTGCATCAAATATCCTTCCTAAACGATCTAGTTTCATCATTAGTACTTAACAAAGAAAATACACAATGGTAATTTGATGGTCTATATCTATCAACAAGATTCCATTTCCTTGTGGATCTCCTCAAAGTATAAGTAATGGGATCTACGTATTCTTCTTCTTCTCTCGTGTTCTCATCCTAAACATCCTTTGAACTCTTTTGTCCATCTTCTTCTTCTCCATCCTTAGAACCATTTGATTGTTCTTCAACATGTTCATTCTTTTTCTTCTCAATATTTGTCTCAAAGTACGCTATCTTTAACTTATGTTTCTCCTTTGGTTTTTCTTCTTTTGAGTAAGATCTAAACTCCCTAAAAGTCACATATTTAGAAAATAATATTTTATTGGTTAGAGGATTCCAATGCTCGTAATCTTTTAAATTCTCACCATAACCAACAAAGATAAAATTTTAAAAAAAATTATTAGGTTTAGATCACTTCTCTTGAGGCACATGGACAAAATATTCACAACCAAAGATCCTTAAGTGTGAAATAGAAAGATTTATATCCATCCAAGCTTCATAAGGAATTTTATCAGCAATAACTAAACAAGGAAATTTATTAACCAAATAACAAGAAATACCAATTGGTTCTTTCCAAAAGTACCTATCAAGCTTAGCACCACTCAACATGCTCCTAGCTCTTTCCACTAAGGTTCAATTCATTCTTTTTACTACACCTTTTATTTGGGGAGTATAAGGAGTAGTCATCTGCTAAACAATACCTACGTGATCATATAACTCATCAAATTCATTGGAACAATATTCAACCCAATTGTTAGATCTCAATAGTTTTATCTTATAGTCTAATTATTTCTCAACTAAGGCCTTAAATTCCTTAACTTAGTTAAAACTTCAAATCTAGAACGCAAAAAGTATTTCCATGAGTATCTTGAAACATCATCAATGAAAGAGACATAATATTGAGATTTACCCAAAGAGTCAACATCTAGTAGTCCACATACATCGAAATGAATGATCTATAGTAATCTCTTTGTGTTACTAGTTCAATTAGGAAATTAAGATCTATTTTCTTACCAAACACACAATGCTCACATAAAATATTTTTACCAATAGAATAATTAGACCATTGTACATGCATTTTCAATGCTTAATATATTGGAAGAGTTACATGAATAGAAATATTCAGCATAAAATAAGTTCATATCCAAGATCCTATAGCTATCACCAAATTCACTCTTACCAACTTGCAGCTAATTTATCAAATTTCATGTGTATTCCAAAATCATTCAACTTGGATACTAAATGTAAATTTCTTGCAAGTCTTGGAATATGCGAAACATCATCAAGATATTTAATCCTCCCAACACTAAAACACAAGAAGTTAGCTTTGTTGACCAACAATCTTCTTAGTGTTGTTTTCACCAAGGAAAACATTTACTCCATCATATGTTTTTTAATAGTAAACCACTCCTTATGTGGAATCAAGCGGTAAGAGAAACATAAATCAATAGGCCAAGCATCATTACCAATAGAGTTAGCTAAAATAAAATAGGCATTATAATCATCATCAAAGAATTTTTTTTATGGAGGAATCATCATGCTTTTTCTTGTTATTGCACTCCTTTACATGCCTTCTTTTTCCTCAATTCTGACGCTTTTCTCTTTTTCCGAGTCTTAAGAAATTGTTTAGACTTATCCCTCTTGTTATCCCCTTTAGGTACTTTTTCTTTGGAACCTCCTCACACATGTAAGGCATCTTGGGAGCCAACATTCATAGAATTTATCCTCATCTATTCTAAAAGAAGTACGTTTTTAGCACTACATTACCACTACTTATGATAACAATTAGATTTTTACCAAGATTCTAGAAAATAACAAAGAAACAAGATATATTTATCTTTATCTTATAATTTAACATCTATTGAGGAAAGCTAACTTATAATCAAATTAAAAGAATTTAAATGTTCTTCAACAAAATAAACATCTTTCATTTTAAATGAATATAACTATCTTTTGAGATACAACTTGTTAAAGAAAAGTAGTTTGATAAATAACACCTATCCTCTTCCACAACTTCTATGCAGCGTCTTTTATGGAAATATTGGAAAGGATGAAATTTGTGAGACACAACTATATAGTTCATCATTTCTTCTTGTCTAACTTTTTCCAATATTCATGAAGATATTTATGACTTTTTATTATTTAATTTTGTAAATAGAGATTATCAAACCTCATTAATGTAAAGTGACAAATGCCTACTAGATAATTATGCATTAAAATTGTGTTAAAACAAAAAAACAAACAAAAAAACAAAAAAACAAAAAACAAAAAGCTTAAAAATTTGGTGAAAAACTCTATCGAAAGCTGTTTTAATTAGATGTGGAATAGTAATATTGTTCCTTTTAAAAACTACAATTTCTTTTTTAAGATATTTATTTCTTATATCTTATTTAAAGTGATGTTCATATTAAGTCTAAAAATAATTTTTTATTTTTTTTTTTAGACTCTGACCCTTTTAAACTATAGTGTGCCTAGTAAACTTTTAGCGTGACTGACCGGTATGGAAGCCTCGCCGCGGGGCCTGGAGGGAGACTAGAACTTCGTGACCAGGAGAACCATAGCGAATTGCTTAGCCAGCAGAGCTAGAGGCCCCAAGTATAAAGATAATTTGAAAATGAGAAATATAAACATTTTATTTGGAAAAGTAAAGTGACGTTTTCAATTAAATTTTTAAAAATTAAACATTGAAAACATTTGAAAATTAAATTTCATAAATTACCGATTTCCTAAGCTTACTTAAAATCTATTTAATTTCATAAATTACTTGATCATGTAAGCATTTCATAAGTCGTACAATTTATGATATTCATAATCACGAGTGCTGGGTGTAGAAATTCACGCATGATGTATTATAGATCATTTTTTGAACTGCTACAACAGTGTATAAATATGTGGTCCATGTTCTGAAGGATGGAAATTGATGACCTTTCGCCTATTTTATTTATTTATCATGTTTTCTCCTTTAAACTAGGTGAGATTTTCTTCACTGACATTAGAAGTATTATTTCCTGTTTTTTGAGGGAGAAGATTGAAACAGAAATGTAGTATTTGTTTAATGTAAACATATATATTATTATTATAACGTGACATTAATAATCTGCTTGATTGACTTGCTTCGGTATTTTAGCAGTAGTGACTGCCAGTCTGATAGAGAATACACCTCAATTACTGTTCTTTAAGAGCTTGCATGGGTAAAATCAGACACCAGTTTCCACGTTTTTATTATCATATCTTATTTCAAAGATTCTCATGGTCATTCTAGTACGTATAGACGCACACCTGGCATATTAAGGACAATACATCTTGTTGCCCTTTCGCAAATGGATAAGCCAGACGTTAATTTCTAATAAATCTCATACATGGTGTGATTTTAGTGGCATCTTTTAAAGATGATTTATACAAAATAATGTTAAAATATAAATTATACAATATTTATATTCAATTATTTTAGAGGCATTTTGTATACATGAAAAACATTTTTAATATAAAAGAAAAAGTAAATCTTTTATTTGAATCATAATTGCTTCAAGTTTTAATTTGAATTATTTTATGAATCTATAACATCAAATAAAAAAGGATTGCTAATTATTTATGATAAAAAATAATTATTATTATGTTTTCCTAAAGATTTTATATTATGAATCTTTACCACCAAATAAAAATGGATTGCTAATTATTTATGATAAAGAACATAATTACTACCCATTTTCAAGTTTTTTATAAGCCTAGTATGAAAATTAGTATTTTTATTTTGTTTAAGATTTGCTTAAGTGAGAATATATACAAATTGATAAATAAAACATTATATGTTAGACTTGATTCATAAAATAAGATCTCCAGCTCCTTGTTTCTTCCGGTGAGGATTCCCTCCAGTATACTCTTCAGCTTTGCCCCATCGTTTAACAAGTTCTCTACTACATCTTGGAAGAACAAGGGAGTTTCTTTGATATTGATAGCTAGCTCTTTGAACCTCTTCACCATGCCTTTTTTTAACTTCTGCAACACATTCATCCGCGCGTTGTGCTCATTTGATAAAAAGTATGATTCCACAATTATTAATGTTTTTCCCTCTTAAAACAATTTTACGATTCATGCTTCATTGCCTTATATCGGATCTTGGTTTTATCTGCTTCTTGTCAGCCAGCTCTAGCATAGGGGCGTCTAGAATGTGTACTGTCACTTCGGTCATTTCGGTGCCTACAGTCATTTGAAATCCAGCAAGGCACGACCGCTACACTAACCACGAGAACAAATAAAAAAATTATTGGATTAAAATCCATCAGGGACAGTTTTAAATATCGATGTCTCTAATGCTACCTTAGTCATTACCTGTGAATAATTTCACTCATTAATGTCCCAGACCCAAAACATCTGGAAGCTCATGACGAATCAGCTGAAATTAAACTAGAAAAAATTAAAAAATTAAAACGAAAATTGAAAATACATTCCATTTTTCCCTGTTTTACATTGGAGGAAAATTACAAATTAAAATATTGAAAAGTGAGCTTGTTAAATGCTGTTGGGAAAAAGTATGCTAGGGGAAACGTACCAGTAGTCACCAAGGCTAACTTCGGACACCTGTAGAGAGTGAAGAATACATCGAATTTCGTTGATTTTTGTTTTGTTTGGGCCTCTCTGTAAGTGACTTATTAGCTTAAATAAAAAAATTGCTTGTGGGTAGTTAAAAACACGTTTGCTTGAACTTGTAAAGCGAGAACTGGTTAAAAAATGTGTTTTTAAAGCTTCATCCGCTACATTACTACCACTTCGCCACTACCCATTTTTAATTCAATGTGTTTGTATGTGGGCCCACTCATATTTAAACATGGGTTAGCTAGAAGGTGGGTGCAATTTATTTACCTGACCATATGAATATGTTCACACATGTCACATATACGTCTACTTAACCATAGGTATAGGTTAAGTTCACCATGAGTTGTTGGGTATCTTTTAGCCCTAAAATAACTCTCTCGTGGTTTTAGCGCACATCTTTTTCCTTGCACATCCTTTTCCTTCCATCTTCTTGATCTCCTGCAAATGTTGTGGGTTTTGCCTGGTGTCCTCTGCTACCAAGTAACATTCTCCTCATCCTTTCCCCTAGCATTTTGTATGATCAATAATGGGTTTTAGTTGGCATTGAGGGTCATTGTGCATTTTGTTGTGTTTTTTATCATTTCTCTGGATGGCATCAAGGGTTTCATTGTAATGATTTTCTTTACAGTATACTATGAAATCATTACATAGAATGTGAATGAAATAGAACATTGTCCGATTTATTTCAGAATCCCTCGTGAAAAATCATTAATTTTAATGGGTATTAGGATAATGTCCCAAATTTTTAACTAGTTTGAGGAATGCATATGATACATGTTGTCCCTATGATATTTTAGTTGACCCACAAATTTTACTTACAACTTTTTAGATAATGATTTGATTTAATTTGTTCTCTTCCATCTATTTTGTCAACTTTGCATAATTATATGGATGTCGTGTTGGGGTTTATTATACTATCAAATAATTATAGTGAATGACTATTGTCATGAAGGGTTTCAATGCATTGTGGAATTATTATGTGTATGGCATCAAGGGTTTTAGTGCGATGATTTTTTTTACAGTATACTATGAAATCATTACATA
>VDFB02258576.1:0-43247 GCA_007258455.2 Sequoia sempervirens
CATGGTCAACTATTGGCAGCCCTAGAAAGAATTATGGAAAACAGTGAGGTTCCTATCAAAGATCATTGGAGAAGACTTGCTAATGGCTATTGATTGATAGTTGTGAAAGCGAGTTGGGTAAAACAATGACATGTCTGGGAAGAGGACTAAGGTTCTGAGATCTGTCAATGGAGGGGAGTTCACTTCCAGAGGATTTTTGTAATCTCTCTATTGAGGCAGGGATCAAGAGGGAGTTCTGTGTTCAACAAATGGAGTTCTATGTCTCAAGGAGCTAGAGTGACTCACTGAGAAGAAGGGAAGGTGTCAGCTAAGTGGGTTGCAGTGTTGCAAGGCCAGGTGCTAAGTCCTTGGAAAACCTTTTCAGCTGCAGAGAACTGAATTGCACAAGATAGTCAACCTGGATTTGACATTGGTAGCTCTGCAAACCTATTCAAAATAGGGTGATCTGGGATGAGGTTGAGGACAGCCCTGGACTCTCACAAGTCAGCAATGCCGGAGGTGTACATGCATTGGAAACTGTTCCTCTAAGGCAAGCATTGCAGGCAATCTTGGACGAGGAGGTCAGGAGGTTGATGCAAGTACTTGGAGCTTCAAAGGGAGTCACGTCATCATGAAGATATGTTGTAATGTATATTTCTCTGAGACAGAGAAATATGAGGTGAAAGCCCTTGTAGTTTATATTTCTTTGAGATAGAGAAATATGAGGTGAAAGCCCTTGTAGTGTATATTTCCCTGAGACGGAGAAATATGAGGTGCAAGCCATTGTACATCTCTAAGACTGAGATGTGACGTCATGTTGAGAGACTCCATGACGAGGATATCTTGTTCATCTCTGAGACTGAGATGAGACATCATGTTGAGAGACTCCATGACGACATCACGTTGAGAGACTCCGTGATGAACCCTTGTACATCTTTGAGATTGAGATGTGTTTCTTTCCACACATGGGAGTAGCCATTGTGGACGTCATGTTGAGAGACTCCATGACGACATCACATTGAGAGACTCTGTGATGAACCCTTGTACATCTCTGAGACTGAGATGTGTTTTCCACAAATGAGTGTAGCCATTGTGGACATCATGTTGAGAGACTCCATGATGAACTCTTGTACATCTCTGAGACTGAGATGTGGTTTTCCCCAAATGGGTGTAGCCATTGTGGGCATCATGTTGAGAGACTCCATGACGAGGATATCTGGAAAATACCTCCCTAGCTAAGAGGGAGTGTTAGTGTTGTAGTGGTGGGAGATATTCCTAATTATATCTTGTTCAAGGTAGGTCGGCCTTCATCTTTTATAAATAAAATATATTTGTTCTAGGTCGGCCCTAGAGAGAAGGCTGCCTAGTTTGGTATTTATAGAGGATGGAGTCCTCTCATTTTGTCATTAAATCATTCACTCTCCAATTCGCATCTTCAGCAGCAGCAGCAGTTCGCCTCCTAGCAGCAGATTCAATTCTAAGAAGAAGTGTCATCATTTGTAATTTGCTTCAAGGAGAAGTGTCTCCATTCATTGTATTAGACTTGGCCTTGTGTAGGGCCTGATTTGTATGTAGTTTCTGCACTTATCATTCTGATATATAAGAGAATATTCTTTGCTGTTTTCCCAGGGTAATCACTGTGTTCATTGTTCATTGTGTTGTATTTTCTGCTTGTTGACATTTTTGATCCTAAAAACTAACAATATATTCTGAAAACCCCTCCTTTGTTTTAAGTATTTTAAATAATTTATTATATTTGAACACATTTGTAAATAGTGCAATGTTGAAGTATAGTAAGCAACCTCGAATGGAATTAAACAAGCCTGAATAATGTTAAGAAACTTCAACTATGCTAAGAAGACATCTACCAGATGAAGATAGACCTCAAATTTGTTTGAAGAAACATTAATAGGGTTCAGAGTCCTTGAAAATTTAAACAGCAGTAAACAGAGTGTAAGAACCTACCCTGTTCTGAGAACAATTTTTTGTTTTTGATTTCAATGTGTTTGACGGAATGACATTTCGTCAAATACTTTACATAAACTACTGCCCATAATTGGTTATATGAATTTTGCAATTGATGGTTACCATACAGTAATATAGCGAGCTTTCAAAATAGGACACTCCAAAGATATTATACTCAATTTATTATTGCAGACTTAAAACTTCAATTGTGTTCCAACATGCCGTCCCAAAAATTTGCACAACCAACATACAAATAACATATGTCCAAAATTGCCTACTGAAGTTACTCAATTGAACAAGTAATTAAACATAGACAATCCAACTGTGTATCAATGAACCAATGAGTAATAGATAATTCTCGACCTTCAATTTCGGTATATATATTCCAGCTGATAATAAGACTTGTTGTGACCTTTTCACACATCGCCCCATTCAAGATGGGGACCCCTAATTTTTGCTCCATTCTAGTCTTTTGGCTTTGGTTTTTTGTCTCTCTGTCTCTTTTCTGATGTTTGCCTTCTGGGGACATTCCCGTCTGTGAGCCTAAGCGTGAAATTTGGCCAAGTCTATAGAATTAGGGTTTGCTTTTCCCGGTCAATCCGAGGTCAAGTAAGGTGAATAAATTGAAAATTGAGACTAACGTTGATGTCAGTGTGTTTCCAACAGGTTTTCACTGAAATTTCATCAGATTCTGAGTACTTACTATTTTTAGTAAGCACGCAATTACAGGCGATCCTTTAGCATTTTTGTGAATCCGACAATCACACTGCGTCCAGAGCACATCAAGCTACTCACAGGTTAAATTTGAGCTGAAACAGACAACTTACTATTTTTAGCAGTTCAGCTTCCGGAGCCAATTTCAGGGCTTAGATGCAAAGTTTTTCAGTGCATGTCTGGAGATTCCTTCTGGGTTTTCAGAGACCTTCGCGGCGATATAACATGCAAAGCGAGATAACAACTTTCAGAATTCAATCTTTCGGGGCTATTTTTAGGGTTTGCATGTCAGCGTTTTCTTTGCATGTCTGCATATTCCTTGTGGGTTTTTCGACAGCTTCGCAGTGATATGACATGCAAAGCGAGATAATCACTCCTTCAACAACTTGCTATTTTTAGCAGATACATTCTGGCGGCCGCCTCCTAGCACTTCAGAATCACGAGCTGATCGCAATGCAACAAAAACGAGGAGAAACGGAGGTCATTTGATACGCATGCAAGACCAATTAGGGTTTCCAGCTTCGGGACCCAAAAAGAGGCATAAAAAGTCAAAATTTTCGAAAACTGATGTATACCACTGTGATCAACATCTCTCAAGCTACCTGTTGGTAAAATTTGAAGACAAACGGAGCACTTACTATTTATAGTAAGTCATTTTGGAAACTGGCTAAAAATAGAAAGTCAGCCGCATGCGCCAGTGTCAACAGGCAGGTCATGTGGTGAGGAGCACGCTATTCAAATTTCAACACGAACGGAGTTGTGCAAGTCTCAGAAGCAAGCAGTTACTATAAATAGTAAACCACCTCCAGAAACATGCCAGAAATAGCAAGTTATTACGAGGTCTCAACATGAACAAGTCAAACATGTGATGAAGACCCTATGGCGCGAATTTCAGATCAAACGGAGTTGCAGAGAATGGAAAATCAAGCACTTACTATTTTTAGCAGGCCTAGGCAAAAAAAATAGGGTTTCCTAAATTCAAGGGCAAAACACGACAATCATGCGAAGGTAGCTTCCAGCCACGATCAACACCCCTCAGGCAGGCAACACACAAAGTTTGAGCAAATTCTGAGCAATTACTATTTTTAGTAAGTTGCTAAAAATAGCAGGTATCAGGCATCAGCAGCTTACCCACACCTCGAAGTTCAGAACAAGGCAAAAATCAGGTTTTTCGGAGTCAGGAATCAGTTCAAAGCACAAAATGAGGAGAACTTTCTAAAAATAGAAAGTCAGGGCAAATTAGGGTTAGCGGGAGAAAATCACCCTAAATTTGGCAAAGGGCATGAAACACATCAAGTTTGATAATTTTTCAAATCCGGCACCAAAACTTGCTATAAGAAGCTGAAGATAGATGAAAATGCTCTTAAGTCTGGAAAATTGGAAGCTCACAGGCCTAAATGCGCCCAAGCTTGAGAAGATATGGCACGAAATTTGTTCAAGACTACTAAACTGGAGGTAGATGACCCCAGATGCGCCCTAGCCTGAGGAGATGGAGGTGAAAATTTACTAAGTATTACAAATTTGAAGTACCACCTCCCAAGTGCGCCCCATCTGCTGGAGGAGTGAAAATTTGGTGAAGGCATTGAAAATGAAAGTATAGGGGGTGAAGTGCGCCCTTGAACTTGAAGTTAGTGGGAAATCTTCTAAGTGTTACAAAATTGGAAGTAGGGGATCCTAAATGCGCCCTAGCTTGAGAGGTGGCTAGAAAATTTTACTAAGTGTAAAAAAAAAAAATGAAAGCTCATGCCTCCAAATGCGCCCTTGAGGGAAGAAAGCATGAGAAATTTACTAAGTCTTTCAAACTGGAAGCTACCCCCCCTGGATGCGCCTGACTTGTGTGAGTTAGTGAAAACTTTTTCTAAGTGCTTAAAATGAAAGCTCCACCTTCCATATGCGCCTGGAAAGAGAAGAGGAGACTTGAAATTGTTCTAAGTTTCGAAAATTGGAAGTAAGGGGTCCAAAATGCACCCTACCTTGAAGAGGATGATGAAAATTTTTCTAAGGCAAACAAATTTGAAGCCCACACCTCCAAATGCGCCCTAGGCAAGAAGGTGGCTTGAGAATATTCTAAGTGTTTCAAAGTGGAAGCTTGACAAGCAAAATGCGCCCTTGACTAGTGGAGGGAGTTGGAGAATTTACTAGGTATTTCAAAATTGAAAGCATGACCTCTTGAATGCGCCTTAGGTGAGGAATTGGCAGAAGAAATTTCAAATGTTCAAAATTAGAACCTCTTATGCGCCCAAGTTAGATGAATGGGGGAGAATTTTGACTAAGTCGTTAAAAGTGAAAGCACAGGGGTACAAATGCGCCTAGTTTGAGGAGGGCTAGAAAATTTTACTAAGTGTGAAGAAATGAAAGTAGAGACTTTTGAATGCGCCATTGGAGGTAAAGTGTTTGAAAGAATTTTGCGAGTGTTTAAAATGGAAGTGCAAGGTATGAAATGCGCCTAGCTTGTGAAGGTGCAAGAAAAATATTCTAAGTTATGAAAAGTGGAACCTCCATGGTAGAAATGCGCCCTTGGCTTCAGAAGAGGGTGATTTAAAGTTTAAGTGTTTGAAGTATGATACCCCAAATGTGCCCAAAGTAAAAGGTGATCCCCTTGTGAAATGCGCCCCAGGTTAGAGTTGGATTTGAAGAATATTCCAAGTGTTCAAAATTTGAAGCTCTCCCATGTTGAATGCGCCTGGTTTGAAGGAGGTAATATCAAAAGTTTAAAATTTTGTATGGAAACTTGAAGTAGCACCTCTGAAATGCGCCCTTGCATGTGAAGAGACTAAATTTTTTTTTTTTCCAAGTCTTGAAAGTTGAAGTCTCCAAATGCGCCTAGACTTGTGGAGAGTGATGAAAAGTTTCTAAGTGGTATAAATTTGAAGAAGGACCTATGATATGCGCCAAACCTTGATGATGATGAGTTAGCAAATTTCACTAAGTGTTGAAATTGAAAGCAGAGAGGGTCATTTGCGCCCAAGATGGGAAGGAAGTCAGGAAATATTTTCTAAGTGTTGGTAAATGGCAAGCACCTCCATATGCGCCTATGCAAAATGATGAATGTTTTTCCTAAGTATTAATATTTAAAGTTTCACTTCCTTAGGAAAAATACGCCTAACTTGAAGGAGTAATGAAGTTCTCACAGGAATGAGTAAAAATGGGTGAGAAGAGGTTGGAAGATGTCAGCTTCGCAAGGATAATTAAAAGTTTTCAAGTCAGAGCAAGGAAATGCGCCTGGAGTTGAAGAAATGAAATAAATTTGATGAGAAATTATTTTTCTAAGGTTCAAAATTCAAAGAATTAAATGAACCCGTTCGTTGCATACCCATGAATCTGACGCGTTCTGAAGAAAATTTTCTTCTGGGTATTGAGGATCCTCGACAGGGAGTTGATTTTAAAGCCTTTCACACTTCGTTGAAGCTTTCAGGATAAAGATTTTGATGGGCACCGGGTTGATGAATTTCCTAAGGGAAATTTGAAAATTTTTCTAAGGCAAGGAATAAAATGTGTTTTCAAGATAAAATTTTGCCTTGGCAGATGAATTTGAAAATGACCGCCTAGGTAATTTTTGATCGAGTTCCCGATGGAAACATTTTGCTCGAGCCAGAGTTGGATGAAATATTAGAGTGAAGTGCGCCAGGTAGAATGCAAGGTGGGTTGGAAAATTGTCTAAGGCATGAAGAATTTGAACGCAAAGTTGGCTATTGAAGACGATGAACCCTTGGAAGTTAGAATGTGAAAATCCTGGTGAGTAAGTTGAATTTATATTATGAAATGCTCTAATTATCTTCTCCTTGCTTGTTTTGTAGGAAGAACGTCGAGACCAAGAGCACGATGACTTGAAGTGGTGAAGCACGATGATATTACAACCTTCGGAGGAAGATAAAATTATGAGTTTCACATGAAGGAAGAAAAGTTGCGAAAAATGGCTAAGTGTTGAGACTTAGTATAACTCAAGCATCAAGAAAGAAGATCGAGAATAGTGTGAACGTGTCTACAAACGGAATCTTCTAGAAGGATGGTGGACATTAATGGCTCATTTATTACCCCACTCTCCTTTGTGGCGGTATTTAGGGTGAATCTTGTTTAGGGCTGAGGTGGCACGATCTGGGCCATCCAGTCGATTGTAATCTGAGCCGTCCGTTGGACTTGGCCAGCTATAAAAGGGGGAGTCCCCCTCATTTGTACTGTAGTAGAAGCAGAGCTTAGAGATTAGACTAGAGAGAAGAGCAGAGACACTTTAGTTGTAATATCTTAGCACAGCGTAGTTTGAAGGAGAAGGAAAGTTTTCCTTTGAAAACTTTGTAAGAGATTGTTGCGAAAAACTATTGTAATAAAAGATCTTTCATTGAATGGTGAATTCATCTTTGTTATAAGCAGCTAGCAAGGTTTCTTCATCCCTTTGACTTCAAGTAGCGTAAAGTAGAGTAGTTTTCATTCTCATGCAAGTACATGTTAGTTGTGGACTTGTGGAGTTAATCGAGGCAACTTCATTTTTATCCATACCACTAGCAGCTTGTTGATGGCAAGTTTGCCTTGTGTGGTCAACTGGAAGACCTTAAACTTAACTTCGATTGTGATTCATGTATGTGTATGCGTCGTTCTGATGGTACTTATGTGTTGAATTATAATTTGAAAACCTCTTGTCACTCCCTTGAAGATTGCACCGACTTTGTGTAAGTTGTCCAACGTGAGGCGAAGCAGAGTCTGGTCGAAGTCTGTCAAGATTGACCCCACGTCCCGTCTTTAGAACGTAAACTTCTTAGGCCCTACACTCTTTTAAATTCAATTCATTCCTGGTTAGAATTAGGAAACTTGCGCTCACTTGCCAAATCATCCAAATCGCATGAAAGCCCTTAGTCTACTGTTTGCTGTCAAGTTGTCGAATGATTGTGTAAGTCCCCTTGAAATACCAACAAAATCACATCAAGCCAACTGAGACTATTCGCGTTTAAGGAACCTTGGAGTTAAATGTATGATCTATCTCGCAATCTTAGCATGCAGGAAACTTTGTTCAAGAGAGGATAGGGTATCCGTTGGGAAACTTTATTTTGTGTTGGTGCGGTCGCAAAAACCACGTCAACAAGACTCAGCTCCAAGATTTAATTCAATCTCCAACATTTCCACCGAGCTCTAGCAACTTCAAACTTGGAATATAATCCGATAATTATCAGTGCTGAATATGTCCACCACTAAAGAAATTGTCAACAGGAATAAGAGGCCTGATGCATCAGAAATATATAGCCATCGCAGTATTTAACATATTTATATCTTTTAGAGCCCACTATTCCTCTAACGGTGCCTCTTACCAAGCTTGCTAGCTGAAGTAATTGGAATAATTCGAATTCCCCCTCAAATGTGGCTCCTACTATAAATGCGTCGTTTCTTTTAATGTTTGCCCGATTCTTCAGTATAATTCGGCAAATGTATAGACGTCTTCCCAATTCATTCGCCTGTTCCTCTTTAATTTTTCCCAATGGCAATAAATAAAGATTCCAAATTATTTGAGTTGTTTGCTCACAATTAAGGATGGCGTTTACCTTTAAAGAACTCCATGTTGGATATTATAAATCACTTCTTCATCCCACATCACCATCCATCAACCCTGATTTTGAACCTAGGGGCCACTGCTAATGCTGATCGATGTGTTTTGCCTTCTTTTATCAACAAGACAACAAATGATTAGGCTTTCATTAAGGCTAAAGCAAGTGTGTCTTAGGTTGTTTTTGATCTTAGAGATAATTCTGCTTTAGTTCAAAGGTCCGGATATGATTTTAAAGTTTCATTCAGAGCAGATGTAGGTGTTGTGACCTTTTCACACATCACTCCATTCAAAATGGGGACCCCCTAATTTTTGCTTCATTGAGGTCTTTTGGCTTTGTTTTCCGGTCTGTCTCTCTTTGTCTATCCTTTTCGTCTGATGATGTACTTACCATTTGACCTGGATTCAAATTGTGGCTAAGTCTGGAGGGCTTTCTGATGAATTAGGGTTTATAGTCTTCAGACAACTTTGAGGTCAAATTGAGTTGGCAAATCAATTTCTGAGCTTAGCACTGCTGTTAGGATGCTTCAAGTAGGCTCCCTCTGAATTTTCATTGAATTCCGACAATTTTCTATTTTTAGTAAGTACCAATTTGGGGCCTATTTTCTTGGGATTTTCAAATTCTGACAATTGCACTGCACTTAGAACGTTGTGAGCTACCTACTTACAAAATTTGAGCTGAAACGGACAACTTGCTATTTTTAGCAGTCCTGCCTTCGAGGGCCATTTTTAGGGTTTGCATGTTGGATTTCTCAGCGCATGTCTACATAATCCTTCTAGGTTTTCCGAGAGCTTCGCAACGAGGTAACATACAAGCAGAGTTGGTCACTTTTCCGGAACTTGCTATTTTTAGCCAGTGCTCGCATGTTGATGATTTTTCTGGGTTTTTCAAGATCTCTCGGGCAGTGTGACATGCAAACTCATCCGGCAGCCAGTTGGTCACTTTTTCAACCACTTACTATTTTTAGCAGGTTCACTTCGGTAGCTGCCTAGCACTTCAGAATCACAAACCCGATGACATGCAACAAAAACGGAGTTAAACGGGGGTCATCTGAAGCACATGCAAGACGAATTAGGGTTTCGAGCTTCGGGACCCAAAATGAGGGGTCAAACGCCAAAATTTCCAAAAACCGGTGTATCCCATCACGATCAACATCTTCTGAGGAGTCCACTGGTAAAATTTGAAGGCAATCGGAGCACTTACTATTTATAGTAAGCCACTTCTGAAACAGGCTATAAATAGTAAGTTAGCAGCAGGCACCAGTGTGAACGGGCAAATCTACTGATGAGGGTCACGACATTCAAATTTCAAGTCAAACGGAGTTGTGGAAGTCTTGAAATCAAGCAGTTGCTATAAATAGTAAACCACCTCTAGAAACATGCTATAAATAGCAGGTCAACATGAGGCATCAGTATGAACAGGTCAAGCAAGTGACGAGGACCCCATGGCGTGAATTTCAGGTCAAACAGAGTTGCAAAGGTTCAAAAATCAAGCACTTACTATTTTTAGCAGGCCTGTGTAGAGGAATTAGGGTTTCCTAAAATCTAGGGCGAAACATGACATTCACACAGAAGCAGTATCCAACCACGATCGACATCCTTCAGGCAATCAACACGCAAAGTTTGAGCACATTCTGAGCAATTACTATTTTTAGTAAGTTGCTAAAAATAGCAGGTATAGGCAGGCATCAAACGCCAGCAGGACAATCACACCACGAGGTTCGAGATAAAGTGAAAATCAAGCTTTTTGGAGCTAGAAATCAGCTTAAAATGCAAAATTTGGGAAACTTTCTAAAAATAGAAAGCTAGGGCAAGCTGAGGGCAACGTGAACAAACTACTTCAAATCGGACGAGGCCATGAAAAATTCACTAAGTCTGAGAAATTTGAGCTCCAGCACCAAAATGCGCCCTTGGAAAGAGAAGCCATGAAAATTTGTCTAAGTCCTTGAAATTGGAAGGAGGCACGGTGAAATGTGCCCTTGAGGTTGAAAATTGATGAAAAAGTTTCTAACTTCTCAAAATTCAATGCAGAGGCCTCCATATGCGCCCTTGAAGCTGAAGATGGCATGACATTTTTCTAAATATGTGAAATTTGGAGTACCCCCCTCCATATGCGCCTTGAAGAGAAGGGAAGGGTCTTCAAAATATCCTAAGGCATTAAAACTTTAAGCATGCCCCCCTCATATGCACCTTGACTAGTAGGAGGACTTGGAAAATGTCTAAGTGTTTTAAATTTGAAGCTCAAGGCCTCATATGCGCCCAGCTAGGATAAAGTGATTAAAAGATTTCTAAGGCAATGAAATTAAAAGTCTAAGGGTTGATATGTGCCTAAAGGTTGAAGGGGAAGATTAATATTTGCTAAGTGTTGCCAGGTAAAAGCTTGACCCTCTATTTGCGCCCAAGGAGAAGAGAAGCTTGGAAAAGTTTCTAAGTATGAAAATTTGAAGTAAGACACCTTATTTGCGCCCTTGACTTGGAAATCCTCTAAGGCGTGGAAAATTGAAAGCTTCCCCCCTCAAATGCGCCTTAGGAAGTTGGGAATACTTGGAATCTTTCTAAGTGTTGTTAAATTGAAAGCTTGGATCCCAATATGCGCCTTAGCTGGAGAAGCTGAGTTAAAACGTTGGCTAAGTGTTGGCAATTGAAAGTATATACCCCCAAATGCGCCCAGCCAAGGAGAGGCATGTGGAAATGTTTTCAAGAGTTAAAAATTGAAAGCTTGAGGGCTGAAATGCGCCCAAGGAGAGAAGAGGATACTTGAAAATTTTCTAAGGCATTTGAAATTTTGAAGGAGGCCCCTCTATATGCGCCTTAATCCAATAGCAAGTGTGGAGAACTTTTTTTAAGGCGTACAAACTCAAAGCTACTCATGTCATATGCGCCCAGCCTGTGGAGATGAATTGAAAATTTCTAAGGCATTGAGACTAAAAGCTAGACCCTCCATATGCGCCTTGGCTGAAAGAAAGAAGAGGCTTGAAAGTTTCTAAGTATTGTAAATTGAAAGCTTTGGGTCCTAAATGCACCCTTGATTGGAGGAAGAAGTCTGGAAATTTTCTAAGTGTGGGAAGCTAGAAGCTTGAAGGGCTGAATGCGCCTAGCTTGAGGAGTGGGTTAAAAATTTGCTTAAGTGTTCAAAACTGAAAGTTACTACCCCATTTGCACCTAACTCAAGAGTTGAAGCTGGAGATAAGATACCTTGTGTGCGCCCAAGAGGCTAGAGATTGACAAAAATTTCACTGAGTATTGTGAATTGAAAGCTCCAGGGGTCATATGCGCCCAGCTAAGAGAGGAGGTTTTGAAAATATTCTAAGAGCTTGCGCCTTAACTTGATGAAAGAGAGTTGAAAAATATTCTAAGTCGTTTAAATTAAAAGCTTGACCTCCTATATGCACCTTGAGAAGGAGGGGAGTTAGAATTTATTCTTAGGCGTCTAAACTTGAAATGCAGACCCTCATATGCGCCTAAAGAAGAAGAGGAGAGACTTGAAAATTTCTAAGTTTTATAAGCTGGAAATAAGACCCCCAGAATGCGCCCTTGGAAGGAGAAATTTCCTGAGTGTTAAAAAATTTGAAACTCAAGGTGTCAAATGCGCCTAACATTGAGAAGGGAATGGTGAGAATTTTCTAAGTGTTATAAATTGAAGGCTTGAGGGGTGAAATGCGCCCAACTCTGGAGGTGAGTTGAAAATGTTTCTAAGGTGTATAAATTTAAAGTGAGACCCTCCCTATGTGCGCCTTAGTTAAAAGGGAGGATGAGGAAATATTTAAAGTGTTGAAACTAGAAGTTACACCTCCAAATGCGCCTGGAACAAGGATTGAAAATTGAGAATTTTTTTTTAAGACATTTGAATTAAAAATTCAAGAGTAGATATGCGCCTAAGAAGCTGAAAGTGATTAAAATTTCTCTAAGGCATGGAAATCAAAAGTTTGAGGGATGATATGCGCCTGGCTTGAGGAGGTTATTATTAAAGTTAGAAAATTTTATCTAAGTGTTCAAAATGACCTTCCATATGCGCCTAGAGGTTTGAAGCTGGAAAAATATTTTAATGTTGAAATTGAAACCTCGAGATAATAAATGCGCCTGAGTTTGAGTATGGCCTGAGAGAGTTTTCTAAGGCATTGGAATTAAAATGAAGTTTTCCCATGCTGGAGAAATTAAATAAACTTTAATTAAAATTATTTTCGAAAGTTCCAAAAATCAAATGACCCCCTTCGGTTAGACATGAAATTTTGAAGTCGAGAGATATTTATCAAGGGGAAAATTTATTTTGGAAAAAGTTCTGAGGGGAAAATAATTTTGTCTGGTGATTTTAAAATGCTGGAGCTCGCGAGTGATGAAATTTTTCTAGGTGAAATACGGATTTTTCTAAGGCGCTGGGGAAGTAAATAAAATTTTCTCAAGTGACATAAAAAGGGCGCTGAGATTAAATTTTAATAAAAAAATACGCCATTATTTAAAGATGGGAATAATTTTTTACATTGGAGTAATTTTAATAAATTTCTCAAAAAATGCTTCAGTCAACTGAAAGTGACTTGCAGTCAAGGAGGGAAATTTTAAATTCGAATGAGGAAAGAATCTCCCAGAATAGCAAATTCCTATGACGACTCTATGACAACTGAGAATATTCCCTCCTGAATTGGAAATTTTCTAAGTAGTGGGGAAGTGAATTAATGACAACTGCTAAATTGGGCGCCTGCTTTCAGTTATAAAAACTCTGAAGCTATTCATTTTTCTTCACAAAATTGCAGAGTTGAAAATTGTGCTGAAGTTGAAAGTGATTGCTGGGCAAGTGAGAAGTTTCTGAGTTGAGAGGATTATTTTTCTGAGTGCTGAAGTTGAGAGTGCTGAATTTGAAGTGAGTGAGTGTTGAGAAGAAGGAAATTCTGAAGTAAAAGTGTTGAGCTTGATTTTTCGAAGTGCTGAAAGTGGTATTGCTGAGAGTTGCTGAAGCTCGAAGTTTTAATTTCGGTGTTATAATTCTCGAGGTTTGGAGTTGGTGGTTTAATGTTGAAGATTTTTATTTTCTTTTTGAAGCTAACTCCACTTGCCAGCCATCTCGCATTAATTTTATTTTTTAAGTTAGAATTATAATGGTTGAATTTTATTTTGTAGATGGCTGAAATTCGAAGAGGAAATGCTGCTGGAACAAGCAAGGCTTTAGGAAAAGCTGGAAATGCTGAAGCAGGCAAGGAGAATGCCTCTAGGCAGGCGATAATCAAACAGCTGAAGAAGTCATTCATCCCTGAATCAAAGTTCGTGTCAAAGCTGGGAGGTTTGACTGATACCAACTTGGGATCATTCAACCTCGAAGCATTCAAAAGGAGAATATACGAGCAAGGTGGTTATCCTCCATCAGTGACTTCGCACAATATTGTGAGGAGTGGATTGTATGCAGCTGCTGGTTTTCCACCAGCAATTCGATATTCTGAATTGATAATGGAATGCGCAAACTACTACAGGTCAGACTACCGGACAATTGTTTCTCCAGATGGCATGTTGCTGGCCAACTTCGCACTTGAAGCCATTGGAGAAACGTTTGGGATTCCAGCTATGGACAAAATGTTGTACAAGTCTAAGGAGAGGGCTGATAAAATGTATGCCTCGTCTTTTGATAAATGTGCTAAGAGAATCAACACAGCATGGATGAGGAAGCCAAAGCCTCCTGGTGCCAAGCTGCCAAAACAAATTATTTCGGAGGAGCTGAAGCAAGAATACTGTGATTTAATCATGATGCTCAGCCAGGGGAATGGCAGCCCGCAGGCGTATGCTTTTGAGCCTTGGATGTTCTTCTACATCAGTGTGGTGCTGGAAGGAAAAGAATATGTGGATTGGGCGAAGATGATCAGTGACAACATAGATGAACAATTCAGAAGCCTAAGGAGAACAAAGACATTTTACATGAGCTCGTATGCCATTTATATGCTAGTTCGAATGACGAAGTATAAGGGGCTGACATACCAGGAGCCGATTGGATGTGGTTCTGGTCAATTCAAAATCCATGAAGCTTGTAGGCAGTTACATCTGACAAGTACCTCCTGTTGATGTGTTTTTCGTGACCGCACCAAACAGCCAAAGAACAAAATAGTTTGGGCTACTTCGTTCGAGAAGGCTTGGGAGTGCTCATCCAGTGGGTGTTAATTGTCTCCATGCATCGTTCAAAAGCAGAAGCATACATTCGCTCCGCTCGCTCCCTGGACTTGTAGATCATGTTTCTGTGCACCGGGATCCCGAAAGCCTCACCAATGGCTGCCGGAGTAAGATTGGCAAACACTTGGCCATCAGGTGACATGATCGACCGGTGTTCTTTCTCGTAGCAATTGGCGCACTCCATTATCAGCTCCGAACACTGTATAGCTGGCGGGAAACCAGCAGCTGCATATAGCCCACTTCGGACGATGTTGTGCGAAGTGACTGAAGCCCGATGACTTCCAATTCCAAACATCCTGTTCTTGAAGGTTTCGAGGTTGACGGAGCCCAAATTGGTGTCTGTCAACTTGCCCAACTTTGAAATAAACTTTGACTCTGGCATGAATGTTTTGCTGAGCTTCTTGATCACAGCTTGTCTTGAGGCACCATTGTCCTTTCCAGTTGTCCTCGCTTCAGCCATCTGCAACATAACAAACATTCATCAGCAATTAAATTTAATAAAATAAGGCATTGTATAGGGGCTGCAGTCGAATTCTAGAAGCTGCAATAACTCTCGTGTTTGCAAACCTCAGCTTCTTTCTTGAATTTCAATACTTAGAACAGATTTCTAAGTAGACTTTGATGGCTTCACTTCACTATCCTCAATCAGCAATTTGAACTTCATAACTTTGTATCAGAAATCAGCAATCAGCAAACTAGCAAGTTCGTGCCTTTTAAGTTCTCAACAATTCAATTTACTACAAGGCGTCCTCTCAGCATAATCCTCAGCTTCTTTCTAACCAGCAAGGGCGTACCTCTATACTTCAGCAAATACTTCTTTAACCAGCAAGGGCGTACCTTTTCCAACCAGCAAGTGCGCACTTCTTGACTTTAGCAATTGCACTTCTCAACAACTCAAGGTGCACCTTTCTCAGCAACCTCTACTCCTCAGCAAAATTTCGAACTCCTTCAAGCTTCAGCAACTCACTGCAATGCTTCACTCTCAGAGCAAGTTCGACTTCCTCAGCTGTGAAAACAAGTAAGAAACTTGCTCATTTTATAGCTAAAATTCGAATTCTAGAAGAAGTTAATTTTAGCCAGTGCCATTAAACTCCACTACTCCACTTCAAGAATTCGAATTTTCCCTCTTTGGTGCTTCTGACACTTGTCTCCAGTCGTCGGGAATCTTATTCTTCTAGAAACTTGACTTTGACTGGCGTCCTTTGAATTTATTTTCGAAAATTTAATTAAACTCATCCTTTTCACTCACCAGCCGGAGCTCTATCACTTGAATTCGAATTCAACTCCTTCTCTGCTCTGGAAAATTCATCCTCGAAGAATTTAATCAAAATTATTTAGGCAACTGACTTCAAGTCCATCGTTCGAAGAAAATTCATTTTGAAAACACATTTTATTCCCTCTGTCTTAGAAAATTTTAAATTTTCCCTTAGGAAAATTCACAATTTGAGCACTGATTAAATTCTTCACTGAAAAAGTGTCGGCGAAGTTCAGAAGACCTGGAAATCCATCTATCATCGCGAACGTCCAGTACCCAGAAGAGAATTCTCTTCAGAATGCCTCGAATCCATGGGTACCCAACGAACGGGTTCTTTTAATTTTTCAATTTTGAACCTTAGAAAAATATTATTTTATCAAATTAAAATCCATTCTTCGCCTGTGATTACTCTACGTTGCTCCAATTCGGAAAACTTGAATTCATCCTGCATTCCTGACTTCATTACTGAGAGAATTTGCTCGTGATTTGAAAAAACTTGCCACCCTGAGCTCTAGGCGTATTTTCCAAGGGGAAAGTAGTTTGCCTTAGAAAATATTTTGTTTGCCTGCCAGCGAGAGAAGTATCATCTTCACTTAGAAAAATTTTATTCACAGAGGCGCCTTGCATATTTTATCTTCACTTGCCACTCGCAAACACTTCACATCTTAGAAAAAAAATTCCAACGCCTAGGCAAATTCTCCAACACTTAGAAAATATTTTATTTTCACCCAAGGCGCCTAGCACTTAAGGAAAAAAAATCACGCCTAGGCAATTTTCTAATACTTTTAGGCTCCCAACACACACGCCTAGCAAAATTTCTCTAAGGCCCACCACCTTGGCATTCTACACATGATGGAGGATAACGCCTAGCTTTTATCTTGAGTTTACCCCGCCTTGGCAAAATTTTCACCTCAATTACCACCCTTATTCACCATTTACTATCCAAACATGGGCGCATTTGAGCCTGGCAAAGGGATGACTCTTCGTATTCCAATTTTTTGTCTTCACATGCATGTGTTTGGGCGCATTTTGCCCCTTGAGGAGGACGAAATCCTTTGACTTGTTGACCCTTTTCCATCTTGAGCGCATTTTGATGCATGAGAAGGACGAACTTTTCAAATGCCTTCATGTGACTTTTCAACTTCCATTTTTTGTCCTGACATGGCCTTGTTTGGGCGCATTTTGCCTAGGGGGAAGGATGAAAACGTTTGACTTTGCTTTGACCCTCTGCAACTTAGGCGCATTTTAGACTGGCAAGAGGATGAACTTGCATCTTGGGCGCGTTTTGAGGGTGGTGGCGGATTTTTATACTTAGAAAAATTTTCAACTTCCTGAGCTTTCCTTGGGCACATTTTGGCCTAGCAGCAGGATGAAAACCTTTGACTTTCTTTGACTTTCTGGTGCCTTGGGCGCATTTGGACCCCTGAGCAGGATGAACGCCATACTTAGAATTTTTCCATACTTTCTTACTCACCTGGCGCATTTGCTATGTCTTCTGGATGAAGTTCCAGACTTAGACAAATTTTCTCATTCCTCGCCAGTATTTCATACCCTGCTATTTTTAGTAAGTCCTCTTAATTTGTATCTCTGAAGCCCGGAATGGCTTGAAACTTTGCACACGGCATCCTCATAACCTTATCAACCTGTCGGTACTGCCATTTTTAGTCACCCTGCTATTTTTAGCATGTTTCTGAAGGTGGTTTACTATAAATAGTAACCTCATGTTTCTGATAGCTTCATTGCTCCGATCGAGTTGAATTTTAATGAGGCGCTCCTCACCACGTGACCTTACTGCCGACACTGACGCATGCAACTGATTTACTATTTTTAGCATGTTTCCAATCTGACTTACTATAAATAGTAAGTGCTCTATTTGACTCGAAATTTCACTAGCAGATAGCCTGAAGGACGCTGATCGCGGTGGTTTACACCGGATTTCGAAGATTTTGACCTTTTACGCCTATTTTTAGGCTCCGAAGCTGGAAACCCTAATTTGCTTTGCATGTGTATCAAATGAACTCTGTTTCTCTTCGTTTCGTGGCACTGCGATCAGCTCGTGATTTTGAACTGCTGGGAAGCGGTGCCGGGACACACCTGCTAAAAATAGCAAGTTCCTTACGAGTGGGTATCTTCATTTGCATGTCACACCATCGCGAAGCTCGAAAAACCCATCGGAATCACGACATGCAAAAGAAACCCCACGACATGCAAACCCTAAAAATAGCCTCGGCTGAATTAAAAGCGATTGTCTCGTCTTTGCATGTTATATCATCGAAGGTCTCGAAAACCCAGAAGGAATATCTAGACATGCAAAGAAAACTCATTCTGAACCGAATTCCGGAAGCCGACTGCTAAAAATAGTAAGTTGTCTGTGCTCAAATTTTGCGTACGAGCAGCCTGATGTGCTCTGAATGCAGTGCTGACTGTTGAAAATTCAAAAATGCTGACAATTTTCCCTGAATTTCACACTTACTAAAAATAGTAAGTACCTTGGAATCGGATGAAAATTTGCTGGAAGCCTGCCGGAAGCACACTGATAACAATGTTGAGTTCAATTTTCAATTTACTCACTTTACTTGACCTCGGACTGACCAGAAACGATGAAACCCTAATTTTGGACTTGGTTAGTTTCACACTTAAACTTACTGACGGGCGCAACCCCAGAAAGACGGACACCGGAAAAGAGACAGAGCGAGAGAGAGAGAAGAAAACCCAAGCCAAAAGACCGGAACGGAGCAAAAATTTAGGGGGTCCCCATCTTGAATGGGGCGATGTGTGAAAAGGTCACAACACCTCCCACTTCAAAAAAGTGAACGATGCCTTTACTATGTATATCACGAGGACTCTTCAACGGAGAATGCAGCAAAGAATATCCAAAGAGGCACAAGAGCTGATTAAAGAGTACGGGTTTTGGTTTATCCAATTCCCGAAGTTCACTTACATAAATCTACAGGGGTTCCATTCATATACCTACCGACTCCTAAGGTACCCCACAGATAGAATGGTGATGCTTGAAGTGTCTAGGCAACTCATGGCCTATGACAAAATCATAAGGAAGAGAAAGAAAGGAGGTTTGCACTTCCCTATTGTTTTGGGAAATTCGCTTGAGGAATGTCCTTCTTTGCAGGTAGCCAAGGAGGTGGAGGATGGATTGTAATTCTATCACCTCACTCTACACACCAGCCGGAAAGACTTTGATCCTCAAAGGAAGATTAGAATTGTACAAGGCGAAGAATATAGGCACAAAGCTCATTTAGAAGATTTTTGGGCAAATGTAGGCGATGAAGTTGAAATCAGAAGGATGATGTTCTCCAGATTGCCTCTGAAATTGATTAGAGAGTGTGAGGTTGTCCAGGTTCCGGATCAAGTAGATGAAGATGCCAGCATTACTCACCCAGATCACGAGTCAATAAAGGACACACCAATCCCGCCACCTGATTGGGCAGAGCTGAAAATCATAGACTTGGACACTTTGTCTATGCCTGTCTTAACTTTCACGAGGAGCTGGGTGGATGGACACGTTCACAGACTTAAGAGAAGATCAATTTCCCTCACATACAATCTCATGGGCGATCGAAGGCCACCAATGTCAGTAAAGAAGAGGAAACAAATCGCCCAAGCTGCAGAGCCACGACAGGAGGAAGAACCAATTCAGCCCGAGCCTCAGAGGACGAAGGAAGCATCGCCTACACAGTTGTTGGCTCAATCTTCCAGCATACAAGAAGTTTCAATGTTTGTAAATCAGAGGGATAGAGCGAATGAAGAGCATGAAATGGGAGAAGTTAACCAGCCATTGTCTAGGGAGCCTGATAGTCAGAGTGCCAACACTCCTGAGAGTGCCGATCAGCCAGATGAAGGTGAAGAAACAGAAACGGACACTCGCTTTGATCGTGCACTTGAGGCAGCCTTTGAGGATGAAGAAGTTCGGGGTCTTGAGGAAGATAGTCAACACATGGAAATGGATGAGCCTCAATCGAATGTTACTGAAGAGGAAGTTCATGGAGTAGAAGCAACAAAGGAACAACCGCTTATCGTCTATAGCGCCCAACAAGACGTCCCAAATTGGCTCACAAGTGCAATAAGGAGAGATCAGGAGGATGACACTGACCCAGCAATAGAGATGGAAGAGCTCCTTAACAAAATAAGTAGGTCACCTAAAAGGAAGAGAACCAGGAAGTACTCCAGGATGGAAACAGATGAGGCCGGTTCTTGCACTATTCATGTTGCGGTTCCGAGGGAAGAATGTGATCTAGGTGATGTAATGCTTGAAAATTACACAGTCACTACAATTGAATTAGGGTTCCCTACTGGAACACAAGTTATCGAGGAGGCTGAAAACTCCGTCTAGGCGCTGAAAGATAGGCTGCTTCGAAAAGGAGAGAAATATAAGAGGCTGAAAAGGGAGCATAAGGCGTTGGTTGGATATATGCAGCATCTAGCGCGTCCATGTGCTCAGGAGAACCCAATGGTGGAACTTCCAGCTGAGCTTCCACGAGAGTCAATTAGCGGGCTCAAAGAGATGAAGAAGGCAGTTCAAGAAGGAGACAAATGGATTGGCGGTGTTCGTGCTGAGGTTGAAAGATTCATTATAGATCTTCTCTCCTCTTTCTAGCATGCTACCAGTATCCTCTCTCGTTTGGAGAACATCGAGCAGGCTTTGAACGATACTCACATATTTCAGGATAAGACTATTCCACGCCTGGCTTCTCTGATGTGCATACCAATGCAGACTTTGGTTGAAGAAGGGGTGATTCAAGCAGGAGATAGATACGATTTTCCAGGCTGGTACTCCGCTGCATTCACTGGCCGAGGTTTCTTCGACACGGCAAAGACGGAGTCGGCCAAGATCAGGAAGGCTATGGGAAATATTCAAGAAGGCATCCTCAATACGTTGGAGGCGTTATTCACCAAAAGACTAACTCCCGAGGAGGTGACAGTAGATGGATTAAAGGGCAAGTTGTAGCCATTCTTCTCTGAGATGAGAGTGTTCACTCAGGTGGACTTTGAAAATATCTCCATGTTCTCAGCCATTATTCAAAGCACGCACGAATCCATTGAGGCTTGGAGAAAGTCTTGTATCCGGCAGGAGCAGATGATTGCTATCCTTGAGTACCAGCTCAATCTTACTCCGGCGATCTTTGAACAAGAAGTTGATGCAGTGCTGGCTCGGTTTGTTGCTTTCGCGGTCAGAGAGAAGAACAATGGAAACAGGGTCCTGGACGAGAATCTTCTAGAAGGATAGTGGGCATTAATTGCCCATAGTGGTCAAAGGAGGAATCTGCTATTTTTGTGCTAATTAATTGTGCCACTCCAACACCTTCTGGTGGTTTTTAGGGCAGAATCTAGTCTAGGGCTGATGTGGCTCGATCTGAGCCGTCTATTGTAATTTGATCTGGACCGTCTATTGAGATTGGCCAGCTATATAAAGGGGACTCCCCCTCATTTGTACATTATTAGACTAGAGAATAGACATTCTGATAGAGCATAGAGAGACAGTTTAGAGTTAGCATAGTTTCATTGCATAGCATAGTTTGAAGGAGAAGGAAAGTTCTCCCTTTGAGAATTTTGTAAGGAATTGTTACGAAGACTATCATAATAAAAGAGTTTCATTGATGGTGAATTTGTCTTTTGTTATGAGCAGTTAGTGAGGTTTCTTCGCCCTTCAACTTCAAGTAGGACATTGTTGGCGTTTAAATTAGCACCTCTGGAGTGCTGGTTGTAAACGTTCAGCTATTTCAAATGTTTTGCAACACTTCTTCGTTATTTAAAGAGGAGAAGTCCCTCTCTGCTGGGAGCAATGCGTAGGGAAGGGAAATGTTAACTAAAGTTCCTATCTTTTTATGCTTCAGCGGCAGGACACAAGGGTGCACAAACACAATGCGCCGTAGCTAAGCTTTTCTCTGGTTTCTGCAGATCTTAACTACGACTAACTAGCTTCTATCTATCCAATACCTTCAAGATGAACAGAGCATGAGGGTAAAGGAGCGGGAATGGGATGGTTGGATCACTTGAATTCACCGTCTTCAGAGGATATGACCGAGGCTCTGAACTCTCGGGTATACACCGGGATAAGGTTGGTACAAGCAAACACTCTACACGGTAAACTAGATCTGAGATCTGCCAAGGAGGAGGGACTCCTATCCGAGGTATGAGCTTAAGAAATAGTTTACTAGAAACAACAGAATCACGATGCCTTGGCCAACGAGCTTGCTAAGGAGGAGGGACTCCTATCCGAAGTATGGCTTGGAGGTCAATACATTATACAACATCAAACGATAACTGTCAATAACAAATATCCAAGGAGGAGGGACTCCTATCCGAGGAGGGAAATGAGACAACAAGCTATTAAACACAAGACGTAGACATAACTCAAACAAGATGATCAAAATGCAAGCGCCTTCTGATATTCTTCTTCAATGCTTCATCAACGAACTACAAAAGTTGGGAAAGCAAAGGCACGAAATCATGCACAATTACAATCGTCCAACGAACTCTCATCCAAGAGTGAACAAGTATTCGCTTTCAAAGCTGTTGGCAACAATGGCGCAGCAATTTTGCATAGCAAGTAAAGGTTAAACAAATAATGAGCCCAAGGCTCTTATTTATAGAACTCAAAGGAGTGGGTAACCCCAAAATCTCCTTGAGTTAACAATGAGTTCTTGCCAATCAATGAGCAAGATTTATTCCTAAAAAGGGGGAGCAAGCAGTTAACTGGAAAGCTACTTCAGTTAACTGAAAGTGAACAAAGAGTCAACTGGAAACTACTTCAGTTGACTGAAAGCAAACTAAAGGTGAACTTAAATGTAAAGTATCCCTCCAAAATAGACATCCACATTTAGTGGAGATCTAAGATCCACGAATCATGGAAGCCAATTAGACATCCTTAATTAGTGGGATCTGACAATGCATGATTTAAGGAAAGTAGAGTTAAACTTGGAAAGAAGCATCAAGTTAACTCTAACTACATTTAATAGCATCTTGAGTTGACTTGGAAAGAAGCATCAAGTCAACTCAAGTCTCATGAATGCCACTTGGAGGGTGTATGGCGTCCTTTTCTGGTGCATTTATAGCTCGCCATTAATCAACAGTGTCTCTATCCATTGGTTGACTTCATCAGCTTCTGGGGAGTTAATGCTCCGTAGAATGATGACGTGGCGTCGAAGCATGATCTCACCCGTTGTGAGCTGATTTCCGAAGTCAATGCATTGAGATGCTGCCTCTTCTAACTTGGTTGATAAAGCTGCTACCTTAGCCAGCTTGCAACCCTCTGGATCATCAAGAAAGGTACTGCGGATGACATCTCTGAACTGGTTCTGTACAGTCACCAACTCGACATATTCTCCTCCTTCACGCTGATATTCCATGCAAGGGAAAGATATTACCAACATTCTTGCGAAGTTGATAATAGTGGCAACCACCCTTCTGTAATCAATCATCTCTACTGAATGAGCGTCGTAGGCTTTCACCTTGTACGCTAATTGTTCCTTCCAAGCAAAAAGATGTTGCTTGTTTTCCTCAGAGTATACTGATTGATATGCTAATTGCAAATCTGCAATTGTGCTTTCGTCTTCAAGCCTCTTTTCTGCAATCTTCTGTTCCGACTGCTGGATCTCCACACGAAGTTCATGTGCTCTATCTCGTAACTGGTATAGGTTTCCCAGTACGCATCTACCCTTGAGAACAAACTCTTCCACCTGATTTCTCAAGTGTTTGCCGAATGTTAACAATTGCCGATGATTCTGTTCGGCGGGGAGATCTAGTAGTCCTGCTGGTAAGGCTGAGACGTTTGGTGTGCCATGTATCAAGCTGGTTATGTAAGACCTCAGTTTCTGATTTTCAGCCTTTAAGGCTGCCTTTTCTTTACCATCCTTGGCCATTCTTTCTTGTGCGCTCACCGAAGCTATTCCGAGAAGATCCGCCTCCACCTGTCGTGTAGTCTTCCCGAGGTTAAGTTGAGACAAAGTGTAGTCCTCTACTTGAACCTCGTGTATGCTTTTCTCTACTGGTGGAGCGGCAGTCTCTATGATGATCTCACATTCTGCATTCCTTTCTATGTGAACTTGATTCTTCAACCTTTTCGCCGGCATGTCTTGTGAGACGTGGTCGAATTCGGTAAAGTCAAGTTCATAGGAGGGTTTCTCCCTCTTCCTTCCTAGGAAGCCTTCGAGCCAAATAGAATCTCGGCGAACTTCACTAGGAGGGACGTGAGGTCCTTGAACGCTAGATGTGTGAGACTGTGCTGGAGCAATGTCTCTCGGTGGCGAATCCAAGTCGATGAGGACTTGTGTATGCTGTGACACTGGTGATGTAGGCGGTTCTGTTTCCATAACAGGCACCGTCTCTGCTGCTGCTTCTACTGTCGTTGCTTCTGCCATTGGCTCAGCCACTGGTTCTTCAACAACTACTGCTGCTGGTTCCTCTGTGATAACTTCTGCTGAATCAGGGATAGCAGTCTCTACTCTTTGTTCTGGGGCAGCAATACCCATGATTATGTCAGGACTATGTGTGGCTTTCTCCACTGGTGTCCTCTGTGTTCTTGGTTTTGACATCCTCATCCCTTGGGGAGGATTGCACCATTGTTTCTGTCTAGGTTTCCTTCTTGAAGTGGAAGGTGGTGTAGACTGAACCTGTGGCGGCTCTGTTCTCTCTGGTATCACCTTCCTAGACTTCTTGCTGTCGAGATAGAGTTGGCTATTTCTAACCACTCTACTCGTTCTTTCTTCTATAGATGTGTCTTCTTTGGCATACCAATCCACTCTCGGGAGTGATTGAGAGTCAACTGAATCTGCGAAGAATGAGGGGAGAATGACTTCTCCTTCATCATCTGATAGGCCCTCAATGTCTGCTGACATGAAATCAGCAATTTGTGTGAGTCTGAATCTGCTGTAGTTCCTTCTCCGCACTTCATACTCGTCTTTACAATTCACCCAATAATCTTCCATAGAAGACTTATGTGACGAGTGTTGCTCAAGGTGTGCTGCATAGAGTCCCCTGGGATCATAGGATCTTCTATCAATGAGATACTTGAGGTTAAACCTCGCTGTTTCTTGACTCATCATCTTAGCGTCTGCCGCGAATCCACATCTATACAGTCCCATTTCAACGGGAAAGTTAACAGCTGTCTTCCTCTTCAAGCGCAAGTGGATATGAACCTCGGACAACTGTCTCAGGAATTCCATGAAGACTACCCTATCTGAAGGGTATCTTGGTAGCATGGCAGGGTGGCCAATGTAGCCATACACGCGTATGTAGGAGAACGTAGGAAATTGGATGAACCAATCTGCCCAATCCGCCATTGCCTCTCTGGCTGTCTGTGAAATACGCACGTGCATCTCATGGTTAAGCTCACGTATTGTGTGCATAGTGAAGTGATCACTTGTCTTCTTGAAGTGCCTTCCCGCTTGAGTAAACTCAAGACGTGTGAAATGTTCGTGAACCTTCTGCACACCTAAGGTTCCCACATTGTTCAATAACCTGAATTCACCTTGGAAGGCGATCAAGTATACCAGGTAAGAGCACATGTGGAACCTATGAGCTTCCAGATACCTAGTGATTTGTCGGTGGAGTGTGTCACTGATCAAAGTGGCCCAGTCATAGTATTCCCTTCTGCCAATGATTTTAGCGATGACATAGTACATCCATGGCTGAAATTGACGACCATCTTCTTCTCCAGTGATTCTATTGAGTAGAGTGATTAACACTGCGTACTCATCTTTGCATTCTCCTCGTCCCAACGGCTTAGGCAAGTTTGCCTTTGTCACTTTTAGCCATTTTTCGGCCATAATCCTTTGACATTTGTCCTTAGCTGTCTCAAATGCTTTTTCACATTCCGTCAATGATATGACTTTGTTATTAGGATGTGATGGAATATCAAAACATCTTTCGATATCCCGAGGCTTTAAACTGCAAACAATTCTTCCATCTGCTGCTCTGATTTCTCTGGTGGTAGGGTTGTAATGCTTGATACAAGCGATTACAAGCTCTACGCTTTGTAGTGTGATGGGAATTGATGCGGCCTGTAGCAACCCGGATTCTTCGATATTCTGCAATGTTATTTGATTCATGCCTTCTAGCTGCTCCAAATCGACCACCGGATTTACTTGGTGCAGATTTGTGTCAACTGTTTTCAGGTAATCATGGAGTAAGACCGTCTTGGTCTCGTATTGCACCTGGGAGTACTGCATCCTGAAAAACTTGAAGATTGACTGTAAGCTTGACCTAGTTCAGATGATTTTCGGAAACCCTTAAAAATAGCGTCCTGCCGAGAAGTATTTTTCCGGAAAAAATCTGGCACATGGGTTTTGTTCGTGCTTCAATGCTGAACAAACCCAGTTCCTCAGAATTTGGATTCTGAAACTTTTTCGGAAAAACCCCCAAAAATAGGGGCAGCAAGTTTGCTGATTTTGGAAAATTTGTCGAGATGGGTTTCTCCGGAAAATGATGCTGAATATACCCAGTTGATCTGATCTGATGTAGCCTGTTGCTTTTTCTGTCAGATGCAAGAAAACCTAAGACAAGAAGAGAGGAAAAAGACAGAAGGTGGATTGGAAGTTTTATCTGATCTTCAAAAAACTATCTCTGACCCAATCCTCAAAATGGCAATCTTTTCCTGCTTCAGATCTGCAAATAAAAATGAAGAACGGATGAAAACCTCCTTCAGATCTTCAATGGCGTCCTTGAGAGCTTGTGGCTGTTTTTATCTTTGAATCTGCAATGAAATAATGAAAAGGGGACGCCATCTCCTTGAATATATATGTTTGTGCTTCAGATCCACAAATTTGGGGACCTAACACAAGCTCAAAAGGTGATTTGAGTTTGATCTGAAGTTAAAAAGGTGATTTCCACCAATCGTGGAGCGTTTTAGCCAACTTTAACTCAAAAAGCTTTTGACTTTAGTCAACAAATGACCTTTGACTTCTTTTAGGCGTCCCTTTTCATCTTTTGCAAGTTTTTTAGTATTTTCTCTCCTGAAAACCCCCTGTTTGATCCTGAATCTAGCGTTGTTTGTTGACCCTGAGACGTCACGGACACATTCACTGCGGAGCTGGATCCATACTGGAAAGAAGTGCTTGGGAGACTGCCTGATAAAAACTGAGTTTAGGGCTCCAAAAGAATGGGCGCCTTTCCCAAGAAAGGGCGCTTTTGCCAATGCCTTAGTGATTTTTTAATCTTCGTTCTTCAGCTTATTTGAAATGACCTCCCGTGCCTTGAACTGGATTTCTCGTTGATTGGAGAGTCAGATGTTTTCACTTGATGTCTTATCAGGTTCCTAGCTCTGCTTCGCCAGAAATGACTGTCTTCAGGAAATCTGAATCTCAAATTAGGGTTCCTTTATTCAAGGGCGCCTCTCCTTGAAAAGGGCGCTTTTGCCTTTTAGCTGGATTGTTTTCATCTGGAAAGTTGCCTACTTTGATCTTGATTATCCGTTGACTGCTCTGACAGATGTTGATGCTTGCAGTTGCGTTTACGAGATCTACTTGGGCTGAGAAAGATATCCTAGGAAGCCTTTTGTCATTGGTCAGCATCTGGAAGTCCAAAAGAAAGGGCGCCTTTCTTTTGAAAAGGCTCTTTTTCCTTATAACTTCGCCGTTAACTGTGGTTTCTTGATATTTCCTCAACTGCCTCTTTTTGCTTCGTCAGCAGCTGCTTGTGATCTATTCATCAGATGATCTGGATGTTCGTTTCACTGTTGAGCCAGCAATCAAACGCCGAGAATGACTGCTTCGGATGATCTTACTGACTTTATTTGACCTTCAAAGATCATGGGCGCCCCTGCTTGAAAAAGGCGCCTTTTCAACATGTGAGCATTCTCCCCTTCGTAACATCTCCAGAGTTAGTCAAATTTTGACCTTTTTCACTTTCAGGAATCTCCTTCATCAAACAGCATCTTTTTCGACCTTTTCCGCCATGGTTGCGTCGTTGAAGCTTTTGAAGCTTAGCTTTCAGCACCTGGTACTGGCCAATCTGCCATTAATGGCTGTGGAACTCCTAACTTTGTTCCTGAAAAAGAGAAATAGACCCACCAGAGTAAAACATGTCTTTTGATGATTCTGACTTGACCAATGTGATCGTGAAGCCTTTTAAGCCTATCAAAATCATTTTCGATCATTTCTGGGAAGGTCCTATTTTCGGGGGATTTCCCTGAAAATAGGGGAAAAAACCCTAATTTTCAAAATTTTGAATTTTGCACATGTGTTCCTTGACAGAAACCCATCAAGATTCTATAATTGGTTTGACCTAAAACTGACTTAACATGGCATTTTAACAAGATTTAGCTCAATTTACACAGAATGCCAAAAAAATTAATTTTGGGTACAACATAGGCTCCGTCTGGTGACCATGTCGGATACCTACGGCATAGGAGAACCGAGAATCTCAAGTTTCGTAGACCAGTAAATATAATCAGTTGGGTAACGGAGTCAGGACTTTGGTTTCATACATACCTAAAAATAGAGTTCACCTTATTTATTGGATTCCCCAATTTATTCACCTATGACAAAACATCTAAGAAATCACCTAAAACACGACAATACTTCACTGAACGGGGAAAAACATAACAACATAACGTTAAAGCAAGGAAAAGTATTTACAAGATATACTCACCCCATCCCCGAAGGGATGAAATGCTTCAAGTACTGCCCGCTGTAAGGCAGTGGGAAAAGCCTCCCGTCTGAATGTGAGAGAATATAGGAATTCTCTCCTGCAATATTATGAATCAGGAATGGCCCCAGCCAAAGGGAGTCGAATTTTCCGTGCATTCCCTTTGGTTCGTGTCTCTTGTCCCATAATAGGACTTTATCTCCAATCTCAAAGTCTCGTTGCCGAGCCTTCTTGTCGAAGATCTTCTTCACTCGCTCTTGGTGCTGAGTGATCTTATCAACTATCTCCACCCTTTCTTCTTGAAGTTTCATCAGGCACAAGATACGTTTCTCAATAGGATCTTTGAATTCTTCATCTTCTATTGTGGATGCCAGCTGTAAAGCGGACAACTCTAGAGTGATGGGTAACGCAGCTTCAGTGCCATATAGGATTATGAAAGGTGAAGTGCCGATAGCTCTCTTAGGCGTGATCCTATCAGCCCAAAGAGCATCGTACAATTTTGTGTGCCAAGCCCGTTGATTGGAGTCAACCATCTTGCGCACTATTGTGACTATGTTCTTATTTGACGATTCGGCTTGTCCATTACCTTGTGGATAGTAATCTGAAGAATGGGACAAGGTGATGCCGTAGTCAAAACAAAATTCTATCAACTCCTCTGACGAGAAGCTTGTAGCGTTGTCAGTCACGATCTTTTTGGGTACTCCGAAGCGTGTAATGATGTTCTCTTTGAGGAAGTTACACACCACCTCGGAAGTAGCTTGCTTTACAGGAATTGCCTCAACCCACTTAGTAAAATAGTCTGTCGCTGTGAGGACGTAGACATGTCCTTTGCTGGAATGAGGGTTGATAGGTCCCACAAAGTCTATGCCCCATTGCTGGAATGGAGCATCTATCACCACCGGCCTGAGTGGAAGGTTTGACAGCTTAAGTTTACCAACAAATTGTTGGCACAACGTGCATCTGTGCACCCAGTCATATGCGTCGCGGAACAAGGTTGGCCAAAAGAATGATGCCCGCAAGATTTTGAATGCGGTAACCCTTGATGAGAAGTGACCTCCGCATGCTTGATTGTGGAATGCCTCCATCAATCGTCTTTGTTGATCTTTGGTGACGCATAGTAGGAATGTTCCATCAAGCCCACGCTTGTATAGAACATTTCCTCCAAGCACATAACCTTGTGCTTGTAATTTCAAAGTTCTTCTCTGCTGCTTGTCCAAGTGTGTCGGACATTCCCCGTAGGTTAGGTAGTACCACAATTCTGTGTACCACTCTTGAGCAGATTCAACTAATAAGACCATTGGGAGATCTTCTTCCATTTCTGTTCCTAAGATTCCATCTTCAGCCTGGTGCTTTAAATCACCATCTTCTGCCAGGAGTTGACATAGACCTCTCCCACGAACGAGCTTGGTAGGCTTGATATCCAGGTCGTATTCTTGGACTCTTGCAATCCAGTTGCCTCTTTTGGTACCCATTTCTTGTTGAGTAAGGACGCTCTTGACCGCGGGGTCTGTGACATACACAGTGGTGTGAGAGTTTAGGATGTAGAATCTGAAATTCTTAACAGCCCTCACAACTGCATATGCATTTTTCTCTATTTGGGAGTACCGAGATTCGCTATCCTTGAAGCTGCTGCTCATGAAAGCGATAGGTGACTCAGTCTCTTCATTCAACTTCTGAGTCAGTATGGCGGAGAGAGTATGTTCCGACGCGTAACAATAAA
Source organism: Sequoia sempervirens (assembly GCA_007258455.2). NCBI lineage: Eukaryota > Viridiplantae > Streptophyta > Pinopsida > Cupressales > Cupressaceae > Sequoia > Sequoia sempervirens. The sequence continues at coordinate 29,911 of VDFB02258576.1, forward strand.
GAATGAATTCTTTATTGAAATCAGGTCGAACCAACACTGGCGCTTTGCTGATGGCCTCTTTTATTTTCTCGAACGCCTTCCTTCCTTCATCGGTCCATTTGAAAGCGGTCGTTTTCTTCATCATTGCTGAGATATCCTTGGTCAGCTCCGAGAAGTCTGGTACAAATCTCCGTATAAAGTTGACTTTGCCGAAGAAAGAATGCACCCCAGTTTTATTGGTAGGGAGAGCCAGGTTCTTGATTGCATCTACCCGATTAGGATCTATCCTAGTCCCTTCTTTAGAGACGATGTGACCAAGCAATTTGCCTTCTGTTACTGCGAAGATAGACTTCTTCGGATTTAGTGATATGTGATGATGCCTGCATCTCTCAAACACTTTTACTAAGTGTTGAAAATGATCTTGCCGCTTCTTTGAGAAAGCGGTAAGGTCGTCAAGATAGACGACTATTAATTTGTCCTTTAAGTCACCAAAAGCCAAGTCCATGGCTCGCTGAAAAGTAGCACCGGCGTTGATGAGGCCGAAGGGCATCCTCTCGTAGGCAAACGTTCCCCATGGAGTGGTGAACGCTGTCTTGAGTTGATCCTCTTCGGCTACTGCAATCTGGTTGTATCCCGAGAATCCGTCAAGCAATGACAGCATCTCCGAACCGGTTACTGTTTGCAATGTATGTTCCATGATAGGCAAAGGATAATTATCCTTTAGTGATGACTGGTTCAGGTTCCTGAAGTCTACACAAATCCGGACTTCTCCGCTCTTTTTTCGTACAGGAACGATGTTGGACACCCAGGTGGAATAGTGGATTGGGTATATGATCTTGGCATCCACCATCTTTTTCACCTCCGCGTAGATTGTATCTTGGATACGCGGGTTGTAGTGTCTCTGCTTCTGCTTAAAAGGCTTGATGTCAGACTTTAGTGGAATTGTATGAGACAATTCCTTTGGTTTGAATGCTTTCAAGTCTTCATAGGACCATGCAAAGACGTCTCGGTATTGTTTGAATAGAGAGATGAAATGGTCGCTTTCTTCCGCCGTACAACACTTGCCTAGGTTGACGAGCCGAGGCTTATCTCCCGTACCAATGTTGACTTGTCGGTAGTCGGCTGACGTCTTGTCGTTAGAATTTCTTTGGTCTTGAACACGTCTGTCGTGTCTATCAAATATATCTTCCAAGGATACTAGACCTTTGGGGATATTATTGCCTTTTAGTTGGATGACACCAGATTCCGTGACTTCGGAATCTTCTGCCATATATTCTCTGGAGGGAGAAGCACTACCTTCAAAGAATAATTCTTGATAATTGTCATCCATGCGAAGAAACTCTTGAATGTCTTTATCATTGGTAAAAACCTGCCAATTGTCGCAGTTGTCGGGGATGGCCGGCCTGTAGATGAGCTCAATAGCAAAGATATTCTGACGAAAGTCAGAATGGGGCATGAAAAGAGCTGCTGATACCGCAAGGGAATCCGCTCTGCTATTCCGCTCACGTGGTATGTATTCGATGTTGAATGCTTCGAACCAGTCGATCGCATTCCATACCCTTTGTCGGTAAGAAGAAAGACGACTTCTTCTTACTTGATAGAGCCCTCTGACCTGTTGAACGATCAGCTCCGCATCACCTTCGACTTGAAGGTACTTTATACCCATATCTCTTGCTTTTTTCAGGCCGAGTATGAGCGCCTCGTATTCTGCGGTATTGTTCGTGTTGTCGAACTGCAAGCGATAAGCAAATGGGTACAGTGTTCCTTCGGGAGAGGTAATGACAACTCCCGCTCCCGATCCTGCTGTTGAGCAACTGCCGTCGAACTGCATATTCCACATTCTTGCATCTTGATTCAATGTTTGCGTGGTAAGTGCAAGATTTTCATCTTCTTCAGTTACTTCTGACAGCATAGCATACGTGCCAGGACCCGTGCTTTGATGTAGCACTTGTGCTTGTGGGTCTTGAGATTTCACCACCGTGAATGTCGACTTAGCCTCAGGTTCCAACTTGAAGGTGCCTTTCTTCAATGGGATTGTTGCGTACGACCAATCCAGTTGAATCTCGCCTCCGAGATCCTTGCAGAAGCTTCTACTTAGGAGCATTCCATAACTGATTGGGATATCAGCTATGAGAATGGTCATCATGATTTTCTTTTCTGGGCAGGATGCTAATCTTACTTGAGCATCTTTTAGCTGACCTACCAATGGCACGGGTTTGGATTCGAGTGAATAACACTTTTCCTTTGTTTCCGTGCATGATAGCCCTAAAGCTTTCATGATTTGCAAAGGCATGACATTGTCAGATGCCCCTGAATCAATTATACAATTGCTAAGCTTATATCCTCCCATATACAAAGATATGTAAAAAGGTTTGGGCTTTTCTCCCGCTGGTACGGAAGATGCTAGCAATGTGGGCTGCATGATGATTGGCTTCTGAATTACCTTGAGAATCCGATCCATTTGATCGGGATGATCTTGGAGATACTCCAGCTGTGAAATTTGTACCTTCGTCTTCATCATGGATGTCACTATGTCAAAACTCGTCGGGGACGGATCTTGAGGAACGGGTGTGACAAATTCATGTGTAGACTTGGGATTAGAAGTGGAAGCTTCTTTTCCCTTTTCATTGGACTGCCGTCTTTCGTCTTCTTCTTTCTGTGCTTTGAAATGCTGAGCACGTGTAAACACGGGTGTTGACAGGTTCTCGTGATTGACAGCAAGATTGTATTGACGGTAGTCTTCTTCTTCTTGATTTACGGGTTCGCTATGAAAGTATCCCGTTGCGGAGTCGCCATCGAAATTGTCCATTTGAGGTGGAGCAACGTTCGAATTTGAAGGTACTACATTTGAGCTTGGAATTGCATCTCCGGCATATCCCATTATCTGGTTCATTCTTTGATTCTCAGGGCATGAAGATCCAGTGTGTTCATCTGAATCATGAAAACAACAGAACACATTGGATTTCTCAGGTTCTGCTTGTCTAGGCGGTCCTGAGAACTTCGGCTTGAAGTTGTTAAATGATTGGAAATTATTTTTCTTCGGCTGATAAGGCTGTTGAGGCTGGTACTGCTGTTGAGGTTGCTTGATACGGTGGTGGTGTGGGCATTGCTTGTTGCCCTTGGTTGGGTGACTGTCTTTTGAGGATGGTCACCTCGTTTGCTACCTTCTGTAGCAATGGATCTGCTGATGCTTGGACCAGCGGTCTGATGGCATCATTCTTCATCTTCCCCGTAGTGATCATGTGATCCTCAAGCTCGATAGCTTTTTCTTGAGCTACCAGTAGGTCTTCTTCATGACTGCCTTTTATGAAAAAGGCTATCTCTGAGGGTAGGGCGTTGATGAAGCTGCTCATCAGGATCTCGTCAGATGGATTCATTGTGTGGGAAAGTCGTGTAACTAGGCGATTAAACCTTGCTACAAACTCTCTCATCGGTTCTGTGGACTCCATCTTTGAGTTAGATAAACGGGCAAACAGTTGATGACTGTCTTCAGCAGGTCTGAATCTGGCCAAGAACTTTTCGCTCATGTCCTCCCAGTTGGTGATAATTCCTGGTTGCAAATGATTGAACCAGTCAGCTGCATTCACTTCAAGAGTTTCGACAAAGAGTCGAACGGCAATATCTTCGTGTGGCACAGATAGAACGGAACAGGCCGCTGTGAATGCTGAGAGATGTTCATCGGGATGTCTAGTCCCATCGCCATAGAATCTTGGGAAATGCTTCCGTGATCCCTTGGGAAGTTCATGATTTCCTTGTAAGGCCAACGGACCTATGTTGTTACCCCATGGAAGTGGGGCAGCACGTCTGGCAACTCTCGCATTTCGGCCATTGCCGAAAAGATTGTTGATGTAGTTACCGTTGCCATTACCATTGTTGTTGTTGCCGTTATTACGGCCATTGCCGTTATGAATGTTAACATTGTCGGCCATTGCTTGAGCAGGAGGTTCTTGCTGTGGTTCTTCTAGGAATTGCTCTCGAACCTCTTGAAAGATCTGCTCCGTGTCGGATGCTTCTCCGACTTCTTCTCGAAAAAGAGGATTGGTCCTCCTCCTTATATACACTCGGTGAGCCAGGATGCTTACTGCCACGCAGGTGGTGGTAATACTGGTCTCTCGGCTGCTAGATCAGCCTTTCTTTCTTCCTCGTCCAGAGTAATGGCTGCGGCTCTCCACTGAGCTGTTGATGTATTCTTCTCGAAGATGAAGATCCGCAAGCTGCTGATGATATCCAATTGCTCTCCTTCAATGTATGTAAGATCTGGTTGGAGAGTTGCTGGAACAAGATCAGGTTGCTCTACTGGTGCCCAAGGACGCCAGATAGTCATTCCCGTGACATAAAAGCGTTTAGCTTTTCTTGAAGTTTGATGCCTCGTTGCCCCACGGTGGGCGCCAGAAAACTGTAGCCTCGTTTAATCCATACCACTAGCAGCTTGCTGACGGCAAGTTTGCCTTGTGTGGTCAACTGGAAATCATTTCAAACTCAACTTCGATTGTGATCCATGTGCTTGTATGCGTCGTCCTGATGGTATATGCATGCTGAATTGTAATCTGAATATCTTCCGCTACTCCCTTGAAGATTGCACCAATTATTTTGAAGCTGTCCTACGTGAGGCAAGGCAAAATTCGGTTTAAGTCTGTTGAAGTTAAGCTCCACACATCTTGCATTTAGACTAGAACTTAGATCTTTTAGAACCCTACATCCATTTAAATTCCGCATAATTCTGGTTAGTATAGGAACACGCACTTCATTGCTAAATCATCCGTATTGCATAAAATTCCCTTCCAATCATTAACTTGCTGTCAGCTGCAAACATCCTGAACAATTGTGTAAGTCCCCTCGTAAAAACAACAAATCACAATGAACCAACTGAGGGTATTCCATAACATTTTTGGAACCTTGGAGTTGAACATACAAACTTTCTGGCAATCTTAGCGTATGGAATTCTTTGATCAAGAGAGAATGGAGTAGCCTTTAGATACTTTGTTCTACTGATTGGTGCAGTCACAAAAATCACATCAATAGTAGGTAACCACAATCTTTGGTGTAGGTTTGGCCACCGGGGTGCCTACAAGATGGGAAATCATATTTCTATCAGAACCAGTTTGATTGGAAGCACTTTTTGCTTTCAATCGCATTATGTGTGGCTAAATTGGCCATTGAGTCAATGGAGGATCGGGTCTTCAAGAAGGTTTGTGATATGGTTATGGCCCTATGAGCGAAGCTTGGTCTCTTTGTTGTCTCCATGTAAACTTTATTGATTATAGCAATATAACTCCTTCGCAGCCCTGCTGCGTGTTATCAAACAAAAAAAAAATACATTGTTGCATAGTTTCATTGTTCAGATCAGGATGGTTCTAGAGCGCATTGGATTAATTGATGGTGACATCCATTCTATTCTTTAACAGAATCTTGGAAATTTTGACTGGTTTGTATTATTTACCTATATTTTATAAGTTGTCATACATTGTGTGAAATTGAAAAATAATTCCAATTCAAAATCACAAGGCTTGAGAGTACTGTTTATTTTTTTGTAGTCTACTCAAGTTGTTAATGTGCAATACATGGTATATATTATTTTACTCTTTCAACATTGTTTTTAGTTAGTTGTTGAACTTCATCTGGCTACAGACCTTTAGCATTTGATCTTTACATGTTATACACATCTATATTTTTTTAGCTATACATGAATTTAATAATTGTATATTGCAGATATATTGGTATTTTAAATGGAATCGACACTGTTCTATGGGACCCAACTGCAGATGTATTCCTTCCAGCCCATTTCCATGGTATGTTCCTCTAGTAGACTTTTCAAGTTCTCTGCTCTCCTATCTATCCTTTTTCGTAATTAAATTCTGTCGGTATAATTTGTAGGCTTACTTGATGCTATTGCAAGCATAAGGAGCTGTTTTCATTAATTTAATTTATAAATTATATGTCTCTATAAAAAAATGTTTTCATGGCTTACATGTTTATTTTCTCGGTGAAGAGTCCAACTAATGGTTGAGATCATACTTTAAATAAGATTTAATGCTACACTGTAATCATTTTCAGTCTTCGTAAATTATGTTATTGCCTTTGAAATTGAAATGAGGGGTACATTTGTACTTGATTGGGAAGCCTATTATAAATAGTAAGAGGAGACAATTAATACAATAAGACGACTTGAATTAAAGATTCTGGGATATTGTAACTCCTATCATCAGTTCTACTGATTAATGGAAATGGAAGATCATACAGAATGCTGAAAAATATTAACTACACCATTATTCCACCAAGAACATGAATTATATTAGATTGGTCTTACTTCATCAGTATACATTACAACGTACTATACAAATGCTTATAAAGCATTGCATTCCTGTATAACTTCCCAAAGGTTCCTTATGAGAAATTGACTCCCAACTCTCAAAAAACTAACTAAATGTTTTTAATTACTAACACTAAATCACTAATGTGACATTATCACAAAATGTAAACCTTAAATTTCCAACACTGGTAGCATGCTTACGCCTTAAACTTTTTTCCGCATTCTAAAATCTTATTATAAAAGTTGGGGATGTTAAGTGCTTTGCAAAATAGTAGATATCTTTGGTAATTTGCAAAATGCAATATCTAGTGTATTATGTATATTGCCTTGCAATAGTTAACAAGAGTTTGTTATTTGTTTCATTCATAGTGTGGGAATCTGCATACTTTTTGTAAAGTGCCCACCAGAACACTCCTGCAATTTGTCTGAATTTATCTCATAGGAATTTTTGTCAAACAGTTGATAAGAAGTAAACCTTGTATGTATTTTCACAATGCTCCAGCCCACAATGAATAATTAACATATACTTGATTGATTGCCAACAATTGTACTTCCTATTTTGAATATCAGATGTGTGAAACAAACATCAATTAAAATTTCAAAGAACTCTTCACAGTGTTGAATAGTGTTGATTTTACCACATCAAAGAGCAGTTGAATAATCAGATACTGGAATAGTTCCTAAAGACAACAAGTATTAGCAGAGAAGGCTTTAACATACATTGAATTTCCATTTCTGACCTGATACAGTTTCTGTGGACCCTGATAAAATAACTGTGAGAATTCTTATTGGCTGGAAGTACATCAAAGTCTACTCCAGAAATTGTTGTTTACTCAGTTTGGACTGGAATCCCCCAGAAATGACAGTGCCTCTTCTCTAAACTGCCTGAAACTTTACTATATTGGTGTGTTCCATCCACTAACAGCAGATAAACCCCAAAATAATGAGCAGATACCTTCTACAGATCATAGGATAATCCCCCCCAGACTTGCCTTCAATAGTCGCAACCCATTTTTGCCTTTTTTATCTCCTCATGCATCTAGTATTATGCCAAATGATAAATTTTAATGGCTTGTCAGGAGTATAGAAGTGAGTCAACCCTAATTGGGTAGGGTATTAGGATTTAGGTCATTTGAAACTGAAAATCTCATCCCAAAAGGTGTGATATCTCTCACGTTCTACAGTTTCTCAGAAATTTGCATGTATTATTCATCCTAACCCTCACGTGACCTTCCAAAATGGTGGCTAGGTTTAAATTGATACCCATGATTTTCCCGTCTACTCCCGTGAATGCTTGTTCATCTCCAGGTCACTTTATTCAAGCCTTCATATTTTCAACTCAATCGTTGGGTTTATAGTTTTTTTTTTATACCACGAATTTATTTTTCTTGAGTGATTAATTTATTCTCCATTGACTCCTCTGTTGTGTGGTGCAAGATATTAGTCCTGCATAACCCCTTTAACAATTATCGCTGGTTATCTCTTTTTGACTGGCTCAAAATTGGATGATTTACCTTGTTCAAATGATTTCTCTAGTAATGGCGACTGGAATATATATATATATATATATCTTCTGTTCACTTTAATTCCAAGCCCAATACGAGAGATTTTCCCTTGAATAAAATGATAATGTCTATATACATATATATTTTCAAAACTTTTCAACTGGGAAGAACCACAAACAGTTACCTGGAGGATTCTTTTTTCCACAACCCATGTGGAATCAACTCTACAAAATGTTCAATCTGAATTACCATTGAACTTTCCAGAAATTGAAATCTTCAAACTAATTATATTCAACACCAAAGGTGAATCCTGAATGAAATCACTCACAATGAAACAAAGGCTTGCATCCCCATTTTGAAATCAGCACACATACAATCCTTGGATGAGATCTCTCCACCAAATAGGAGGGTGTTCATCCTTGAATCCGAAACCGAAGGGTTTTTGTTCTCTGGCACAAAGAACTTCTGTTCTTTCCGAAATAAAATTTCAAACAAACATATCCCTCTCAATGACCAACTTCTCCTTTTATAACTTTTCCTGATGGCTCTTCATCTTCCTTTTTCATTACTTTATTTTTTAATATTTCTTTTTTCCCTTTAGATGCCTTTTTGAACCTGTTAATAAAATATCTTCTTGAGAAGCTTAATTGATTTAATAATAAAATATTAGTTGAACTTTATTTTTAAAATAGTTATTTTGAGCAATTGAATATCAAATAATTAAATTATTTTGATTAATCAAAAAGGGGACATGATAGCCCTCCTTCCTAGAGATTGCTTGTTATCAAGCAATACTGAACATTTATGCTTGTACTAGGATCCCAAATGAACCTGAGGAATGCTTCAACATGTTTTCGCTGTAAATCTTTTCTATTTTCATTTCTTGTACATCATGATGAGCCGAGCTGAGATATCCACAAAATCTGAGTTGTTCTTCTATATAGCAAAGCACCTCATACCAAAGTCCAGTCTTAATGCATACGTCACCCTCAAATCCACTATCAATCCTGATCCTAGGAATTTGAGAAAATACACTGTTTAACTAGTAAGTGTGATACTTGAAACGAATCATAACGGATCCCAAGAGATGGCATCTATTAGTTTGAGTGAAAAAAATATTCTGATAATCGTGAATCATTTGGAATTGAAACCAAAACAAGGATATGTGAGCTGAAAATTTCAATTCTTTTAGATGGAACTGTTAGTTTTTATGATCAGATGTAAATAAGCAGATTTTAATTCAAATTCAAACACAAAGACACAGCATATACCCTGGGAAAACCCTCCACTTGAGGGAGAAAAACCCAGCAACAATATATCACTTATATATTGAATATCAGCAATTGTCTCCTTTACAAGGAGGCCGATAATAAGGCCGATAATAAGGCCGAATAATAGCACCTCAACTTGATGCCAATACAGAATGAATTATATCTTCTTGCTGATGATAAACTCAGCCTTCTACAATGCTTCGATCTACACTTGAAGTATTCGCACTTAACTGAATTCGAACTATGATGAATATGAATGATGAAAATACAATGAAGAAGCATCGAATATATATACACATGCTAATGAAAGGACGCATCTACTTAATCTTCATGTCAGCCTTCTTTAATAATCGTGTCTCCTTGACATATGAAGTCGGCCTCCCAAGATCATATCCCTTCAAGAAATCGCAGCTCCAAGATGTCAGTCTTATTAACAATAATTAAATATTAATTGAAGTGTGATGATGAAGCGCCTTTTCATCAACCGTTGCCTTACAAATTAAATAGCCGTTAGGATATCATTTAATTTGTTCTTCATAGAACGATCTAGGCAAGAAGTAGAAGCCCGACGCTGCCATGTAACATCAACACTCCCTCTCAGCTAGGGAGGAATACTTCCAGCTATGCAAGACATCACCTCATCATGGTGTCAACCACCATGGCTACTCCCATATGTGGAAAGAGGAACATATCACCTCATTGTGATATCAACCATCATGGCTACTCCCATGTATGGTAAATGTGCACAAGTGCTCATCACGGAATCACTCAACGTGATGTCGTCACCTCATTGTGACGTTCACCATGGCTACTCCTAGAGGGTGAAAAGCACAAGTACAAGAAAATCATCACGAACTCTCTCATGTGATGTTGTCATGGAGTCACACACATGACATCCACCATGGCTACTCCTAGAGGGTGAAAAGCACAAGTACAAGAAAATCATCACGGACTCTCTCACGTGATGTTGTCATGGAGTCACACACATGACATCCACCATGGCTACTCCCAGAGGGTGGAAACAACAGTGGCTTTTCACCAAATTCTCACAGAGAAATGCATTAACAAGGGCTTGCACTCTCAAATCCTCTCACGCAGAGAAATGCATTGAAAGAAGATCAATGATGCTTCTAGACTCTCTTAGCTAGGGCTTCATTCTCCACCATACCAAGCTTGTCTCAAAAGTACATAAACTTTATCTTGGAGAGAGGCTTGGTGAGAATATTTGCCGTCTGCTCATCAGTGCTGATGTACTTCAATTGGATTGCTTTCCTCAATACCATATCTTTGATATAGTGGTATTTGATCTCAACATGTTTAGTTCTGTCATGAAACACCGGATTGACAGAAAGCTTCACACAACTTTGATTATCACAATGAATGACAGTCGGCTCCAACGATTGTCCAAACAATCCTGCAAGGAGCTTCTGAAGCCACACTACTTCTCGAGCTGTGACACAAGCTGCAATATACTCGGCCTCTGCAGTGCTTAGTGCCATTGAAGACTGCTTCTTGCTACACTAGGATATCATCGTAGGCCCCAAACTGAAGCAACATCCAGAGGTGCTCTTCCGATCAACAACACACCCTACCCAATCAAAATTAGAATACCCATGCAGCTCCAAGTCCACAGCAGAAGAATATCTCAAGCCATACCCAACTGTGCCACGCAAGTATCTCTGGATATGTTTTGCTGCAACTAGGTGTATTTGCCTTGGTTCACACATGAACTGACTAAGTGCACTCACTGCATAGCAAATATCTGGTCTAGTATTGACTAGATACATCAAAGATCCAATCAATTGCCTGTACATCATGGGATCCCCTAGATCTGAACTAGCTGCAGCCTCTTTTAGCTTCTGCAAGTTGGTCTCCATAGGTATAGACATGGATTTGCAACCCATCATACCAAACCTCTTCAGAATGTCAATAGTATACTTCCCTTGACTTAGAATGATCTCATCTGGCTTCTGCCATACTTCTAAACCAAGGAAGTAGTGCATGAGACCAAGATCCTTCATTTCAAATTCAAAAGCTAATTCCTTCTTGCATTTGATAATGAGGTGATCTTCTCCAGTAAGAATTAAATCATCAAAATAGAGAACCAAGATTAATGCTTCGCCATAAATTACCTTGAAGTATAGGTTTGAATCAACATCATTCTTTGTAGAAACCCTTGATCTCACTGTTCCGGAACTGAATGTATTTTTTTGTTGTTTTGGTGTTTTTGAATGTCTTGGGTTTTTGCATGCAATAATAAAGAATGCGATTTTGAAAGAAATACTTCTAAAAATCTTTAATACATACAATAAGGTAAAAACTGAAGCATAAAGACCCCTGAATCGATTGCAAATAGATTCATTATTCTTTCTCAGTGATTACAATACTGAAACCCTAACATGCAGACAAAAAGGCAAAACTAATTGCATTATTTAAAAACCTGATTTGCTGATTGCAGCCATCCAGAATGAAGAAGAAAAGGTACGGCCAATCAAATAATCAACTTCTCCCTGCGCCAGAAGATTGCAGAAGACTCTAGAGGAATAGGCGTCCCTTTTGATGAAGTCAAAATGCCAAAAGGTGAGGCGTTTGGCCCTAGGAGAAAGGTACGGCCCTGTACTTGATGGTACGGCCCAGCAAATGGATGGTATGGCTCAGCAGCAGCAAGAAGAAATCCGTACGGCCTTTGAAATGATGCCAGATGTGAAACTAAATCAGCCGCCCAAGAATATCTCTCTGTCCTGATAACTTCTGGATTTAAACTCTGAAGATATAACCTCTGAATAAGCTCTATGATAACTTTTGGATGAAGCTATCTCTCTGATAAGCAATAAATCAGCTGATATTTCACAGCCTCTGAACTGCAGACATTGAAGATGGCTCGTTCTCCAATGCAAAAAGACAATTGAAACCCTTGGCTCCGTTCTCTGAAGGAAGAATTGATCAAAGTCGATTTTCATAACATAATGAAATGAGTTTCTCTCAAAGAAACTTATAATTCCTCAGTTGGGTCAATTTTCCCCAAAAAGCATCATTTAAATAAACTTTGAATTCTTCTTTTAATTTTTCCATAGTTTGAACGCACTTTTAATTATAAATAATAATTGAAAAGTGGCCCGTTCTTCATGTTGGTCGACCCCTTCCATAAAGTCACTTAAGTTATAATATTGAATTATATTATAACTTTATAATATAAGCTTAAATTTAATTAATATTTATTTTAGCAAATAAATATTAATATCTCTCTCAAAACAGATCCAATTGACGAACCGTCTGAAGCCAGATGATAAGTGACTGAATCCGCATACGACCAAACCATACTGCTAAAAATAGCAGGGGTGCTCTGCTGAGTGTCTCCACTTACTAAAAATAGTAAGTCAAGCAAATGATGTCCGAACGACCCCGAACAAAAGCCAAACTGAATGATTCTGCCAACTGAACCCAAGCCAATCCTCAACAAGACCCTCTATCCACCTTATCAGCCTATGAGGGTCACATAATAGGCTAATCTTAAGCACTGAGAGATGTCAACTGGAAGGGGACATTACATTCTTCGAGAAGCCCAAGCTCATTAGGTATCGATCAATTCTTTCGTACCAAGCACGAGGAGCCTGCTTAAGGCCGTACAAGGCCTTCTTCAGCCTGCAAACATGAGACTCCTTCCCATGAACCTCAAAGCCATCAGGTTGCTCAATATATACCTCTTCCTCGATCACACCATTCAGAAATGCTGTCTTCACGTCCATCTGGTGTATGTTCCATCTTTTAATTGCTGCAATAGCAATGATGGTCCTGACAGACGTATAATGAGCAACTGGAGCAAAGGTTTGCTCATAGTCTACTCCCTCTTTCTGAGAGAATCCTCTAGCCTATGTTGAGAAGTTCAAGAGGTAAATGATTGATGCATATTTGAGTTTACATTGCAAGAATCAAAATTGTGCTTGAATATAAAAGGAAAATTTAAGAGTTTTAAAGGTGATCCATGAGAAGCATTTTTAGCTTGGTTTCATTGGCAAGAGAGCATGCTCATGGATAAGTGCTGATTTTGGCTGAAGATTCACACCCAATAGACATGGATACAAGGCATCATAAAGTGGCGAACTAGATAAGTGATTCGTGCCGCAAAAGAGATAAATGAATGTGGCATATTTTCTAAAAAGTTGTCATTTTCTATTCTATTGTCCAAGTGATATATGGTGCTAACATAAGTGAATTGTATAGAGAAAGAAGGAATATGATGCACTTTATATAAGACATTGCAAGTATAAAATT
>VDFB02258577.1:0-29413 GCA_007258455.2 Sequoia sempervirens
TACATATGTAGGGAATTAATTTGAATCAATAGAGTATATAGGCTGCTGCTGTGGTTTGTTATTTGGATGGGGTGTGGGTTGAGCTGGTAGCTAGGTTTAGGTGCATTTGAGCTTGAATTAGTAGGTGGAGGCATTATAGCAGGCTGTTGGGGTTGAGAAGATGACTGCATGTAACTGGTTGTCTGGGTAGGCCATTGCTATCCTCCCCTCCATTGATTTGTTTGTTGCCAATTTTCTGGAGGTGGCTACCAATGCCTTTGAAATTGCTGCCAATTCCTCTAAGGTTGTTGCCACTAGGGTGGAGAGTTTTGAGGATTGGGCCAAGTATTTAGAGGGTTAACCCAAGGATGTGGTGGATATCCTCCATAGCTGGATGGATATGGGGGCTGCCATTGGTTACCAGATGAATAGGAATTGAAATATGGTCCAACATAAGAGAGTGGATCTGGTGGCATACCTTGTCTTGGAGCCCAAGTACTCCTTTGTGCAACATAGTAGACTTGATCTTCTTCAATCTAAATTGGCTTAAATTCGGGTGCAATCTACTTTCCTTCAATATTAGCTACCATCTTGCATTTGCAGTCATTCTTTTTTTGTTTGCAATGGGGGAAATAATCTGCCAACATTGCCTCTGCCTCCTCTTGCTTCTTCTTGGCCTGAAGTGTATCTAGCTAAGTAGCTAGATTGTTTATAATATCTTGCTTAAAATTTTCCAACAAATGAGTAATCTCAATTCTTGAAACTCCACCAGTAGATGACTTACCCATGGAAGATTGGTAAGCTCTTCCTTTCTTTGAGGCTTCCCTAGAGTAGTTAGGACATATTTTATTGATATCCTCCCAAGGAACTTGGGAGATATCTCCTCCTCCCATCAGGTCCAAGGCATCAGTACAGCTGTCATTGATTCCTCTCAGGAAAATCAACTTTTGTGAGTCTTCATTAAGTGTATGGTGTGGAGATTTTTGTAGGAAAAACATAAACCTTGCAATATAATCCTCGAGACTCTCATCTTCCTTTTGCTGCATCCTAAAAATGTCACCTCCTCTCATGTCACTGCCCCTGCAATACTCCTTGTATTTCTCAAGGAATTTTGTCTTCATGTCCTCCCAGGTTTCCATAGTATCTCTACCTAGGCTCATGAACCATCTTAATGCAACTTCTTTTAGAGTGGTAGGAAATAGCTTAAGTCTATGGGAATCTGTGGTATAGTCATAACTCTTGTAGAGTATGTCAAACTCAAACAAGAAGGTATCAAGATCTTTTGTGACAAGTCCATAAAACTTGGGGAGTGCTGAAGTAGGGATATTTTTGATGTTTTCAACTTCATTCTGATGGGCAATGGGGAAAGGAAAAGATGGTTGGTTAGGTTTTTTCCTATTTGCATCACCCATGCCTACTTGATGTAGTTCCAAAGCAAAGGGGTTCTCAAGCTGATTTTGGTCTTTAGAGGAAGCTTCAGAGCTAGTCAAATCAGGAAATTCATCAAAAAAGGGGTGTGGATCTTCTTCTTCTTCTTCTCTTGGCAGGTTCTGATAGTCAACTAGCTGGAATGGATTAGGATTATTAGGAAGGAATCTCCAATAAGCATCCTTTCTCCTTCCTCTATGCAGGTGGTATCAACTCACTATCAGCCAGCTCACACAAAGAATTGGTAAAGAATAAGGGGGGTCATTACTTCCTAAATGAGGATATACTAAGAACAATTTTCAGAAATACTACAACAAGAAAACTACCAATGACTCCAAATAACTCCCTAGTTTGACACGATTCTCGGCAACGACACCAAAAATGTTGGCCTCCTACAATGATTTAACAACTAGGCCTTTACAACCATGATTCAAAAATTTGAAATCTAACCTAAATAGCTATTTCAATCATCATGAAGGTGCATTTAATTTTTCAACCCAGGGACGTGAACTTGAAATGGATCAGCACAGTATGTGCACTAGGAACTCAAAGTAGCCATTTTCATTCTACAACTAAGAAAGACACGATGCTGAAAGTAAGTTGCTTAAAAAGGAATAACATAAATGTTGAACATCAACCAACAACCATACTAAGCTTGAAATGCATGAAAGAAATGAAAATATGAACAACAAACAAAAAACTACTCTATTTTCTTTGGTTGTAGGAACAGTCACAAAATGAAATTCTAGTGGTTGCAGGAATAGTCAGTGCCAGATTCTTAACTAATTACTAAACAAAAAGTAACAACTAGGCTAAACTAAGCTAAGGATGGATTTTTCACCAAGTGGGCCCCCTTGGATGAGTATCCTCTACTACTAATGAAAAATCAGATGCTCAAACTCAGAACTTCATTTTATTCATCAAGAAACATGAGTACAAAAGAGCAGTGTAACTATGTCACTGAAAACTAAGAATGCAAGTGCAATATTAGATCATCCAACCTTATGAAAAGGAGCATCTTATCCTTATTTATACTACCAACTAAGCAAGGCGGTGAACTCCACGAATTGGGAGGATGCCAATTTAGGGAAAGCAAAGAAAATGGAGAGGCGGTTATGCGCGCATGGAATCTAGTCAGACGTGTCCGCAAATTTAGCACAAAGGTAACGCCAATATTTGCTCAACAACATTAAAGTCCATTACAAGGCAGTTACATTCGATTTTCATGGGGAATCTCCAGTCATCGACCTCCTTTGACCTTTGAACAATTCCCTTGTTGGATGTTATGGTGCATGCCTAGCTGGCGATGTCTTTCTCAATTTAGCATCTTTAAATTATATTTGCATGGCAATGTTAGCACACACAATAATTGCATATCTATAACTACCTTAAAGAAAATTCATTATTCACATGCATAATTAATATAGATAGTCCATATAACATAATGTCATTAAAGATTTGCAAAAATAAGATCAGGCCCAATATCTATAGTTTTGAGGAAATATCATAAAAATATCAACACTTAACATCAAGGTCCATGATAACTTCAGCAAACAAATCATAAATTCTACCCAAAATTAGACCATAAAATTGGCTCATCATCTACCCCAAATGTGGAGGAAAATCCAAATAGTTGATGTTGAGGCCTAAATGAACCTCAATATACAATTGTTGTGTAAAATATAATGGAATTTGGTCATTATTAGGATAGCGACCATGGGAAATAAAAAATCTAAGAGTAAATCAATGGTGCCATCTAAGGATCTACACATTTGGTCACTTGATAATGCCCTAATACTAGTTATGGGAGCATAGTGAGGAAATTAATCCCTTTTGATAATTTATTTTGGCATATTCAATTGGATTGTGCTTAAGGAAATATCACTTAAATATATTTCACATTTGGGTGAAAATAGCTGCTAAATTCTTACTAGAATAAGTAGAAACACCCCCTAATGAACGTCTAATGTGAAGTAAAATATGAAATATCTTATCACAATTCATTCTATAAACCCCAATATTTTGTGGGTCATATATAATTAACCACAATCTACTATTCTGCTTATCCATATGTTTGAAAAGTAATTTATCCATATTTGTGTTGCACATTCAAAATAGTTGTTTAGTGTTTCAATTTGACGTAATTTTAGGCTTAAAAATAAACAAATTACATATAAATGTATGTACATGCATGTATGTGCATACATATTAGATGTGTGTACATGTATGTATAACACAATGCACATGAACATACACACATGCCTATACATGTGCATGCAGATGTACACATGTATACATATACATACATACTATATAAATGTCCATACACATGTGTTGATATAAATGTCTCTGATAAACATAAATATTTAAATTATAGATGGACATATATACATGTCTTTGTACACACATGTCAAATATAAATGACTAGATACAAATGTCCATATAAACATAAATATAAATGTATGTACATGTATACATATACAATGTATCTAGATCTATATGCATATATACATACATATATTTCATGTCTATAAATTTGAACCCTAAAATGTCAAATTGTAACCCTAAACAATTGTTTTGAAACCTTAAAAAATATATGTATGTATGTACATGTATATATGCATGTATATGTATGTATATATATGTATATGTATGTATGTTTATATATATGTGTGTGTACATGTATACATACATATATAATATGACATGCATACACACACATACACACATACATAAATATCTACATACATACACATATACACGTATATACATACATGTGTATATACAAATATATATATATATATATATATATATATATATATATATATATATATATATATATATATATACATACATATATATATATATACATATATATATATATATATATACATATATATATATATATATATATATACATATATATATATACAAACATAGAAACATATACATATATACATGTGACATATATAATTGTTTAGGGAACTTGATTTTGACATTTTAGGACCTTAAAAATATAATGTTATATATATGTACAAATATTATATGTATGTACGTATTTAGATGCATGTACATATGTACATACATACATGCATAAATATACATATATGTCTATAAATGTCCATAAGTATAAATATAAATGTCCATACACATACATGCCACACATGTCAAATGTAAATGTCCATACGCATGTCCATGTACACACATGTCAAATATAAATTTCCATACACATGTCCATAAACATAAATATAAATGTCTTTTTTTTTTTTAACCATAAAATGTCAAAATGAAGCTCCCTAAATATCTATTTTGAAACCCTATAATGTTCAATTGAAACCCTAAAGAAATACTTTTTAACTCTAAAACGTATGGATGTATATATGTGTGTATATATGTATGTATGCATATATATTTTATCTATATCTACACATGTGTTTATTTACAAGGGGCAAGAAGAAATCATTGATAATTTCCTTTGTAGTAGTAAATTGTTTATGTTGTTAGTTGCTAAAAGGAGCTTGATATAGAGAGAAAACTTGAAGGAACCAATGATTCCTATGAGGCATATTAAGTTGATTCACATGTTAATTGTGTGAATGATGGTTTGGGTCAAGTACGTGACACACACATCAAGGAATACATCAACATGTTAAATTATTATTATAATAGAAAATTGATGAGTTAGAAAGCCCAAATTAGTATAAGGAATACCATGAAATAGTTAAATTTAGATGTGTGGTTGATGATGTGAATTAGCATGGATTATGTTCCTATTTCTTATTGATTGATGCATTGATGGTTCTAGTGATAGGTTTGAGTTAAGATCCTCAAGCACTCTTAGTAGCCTAATATTACATACACATGAAATATGACTTATATTGCAGCTTTATGTGAGCATATTATCAATTTGAGGGTGCTATATCCTTAATCAATATTCTCACATGTACTAAAAATGAATATATATTTTTGTATTTGATCCAACCTTCAACTAAATATTCTCACATGTACTAAAAATGAAGATATATATTTTTGGATTTGATCCAACCTTCAACTAAATTTGATATAATTTATATTCTCTTTAGTTTTAGATTTGATATGACCTTCAACTAGAATATCAAATTAAAACCTAAAAAAACTATTATAAAACCTAAAATATCTATTTTAAACCCTTGTTTCTAAATTATAAACCCTAAAATTTCTATTTCAAACTAGGTATTTTTAATACTAGATATGTGGCTTTTGGTTGATATTTTGAAAATCCATACATCTTAAAATAATATTTATTTTTGAACCCTAAAATGTCAAATTGAAACCCTAAACAATTATTATAAACTGTAAAAATCTAATCAAAAGTGAAATGATGAGAAGTCATTTCTCTTTCACGTTTCACAAGAGCATCAAGACCTGCATAGATTATAAATCTTAAAATGTCTATTCAAATCTTGGTTTCTAGATTATAAACCTTAAAATGTGTATTTGAAACCCTAGTTTCTAGATTATAAACCCTCAAATATGTCTAAATTAGGGTTGAAAATTTAGAAGTTGGGGTTCAAAATAGATAAATTTTAGTCTTTATAATATAGAAACTAGGGTTTGAATTTTTTTTTTTAGGGTTTATAATCTAGAAACTAGGGCTTGAAATACACATTTTAGGGTTTATAATCTAGAAACTAGGATTTGAATTAAACATTTTTAGGGTTAAAAAATAGTTGTATAGAGTTTCAATTTGACATTTTAGGGTTAAGAATTAGCTATATAGGGTTTCAATTTGACATTTTAGGGTTAAAAAAATAGTTGTACATGGTTTCAATTGAATATTTTAGGGTTTCAAAATAGCTATTTAGGGTGTCAATTGAACATTTTAGGGTTACAAAATAGTTGTATAGGGTTTCAATTAAACATTTTATGGTTTTAAAATGGTTGTTTAAGGTTTCAAAATAGTTGTTTAGGGTTTCAATTAAATATTTTAGGGTTTGAAAATATCTTTTTAGGGTTTCAATTGAAGGTTTTAGGATTTTAAAAATAATTATTTAGGATTTCTATTAGAGATGTTAGGGTTTCAAAATAGTTTTTTATGGTTTCAATTAAAGATTTTAGGGTTTGAAAATAGTTGTTAAGGGTTTTGATTGAATATTTTAGGGTTTCAAAATAGTTGAAGGTTTTAATTTCAAAATTTAGGGTTTAAATTTGACATTTTAGAGAAAAAAATGTAAATTAAAATTTCAAAATATTAATTAAAAAGCACATATCTAGTATTTAAAAATACCTATTAAATAGAAAATTTACAAGTGGCCTTTAGACAAAAAACCTATGTTCAAAGCCACATGGAACAATGACAAGACCAATGAATGCCTGAAGACCCTTATTTACATGTCATTCATGCACTGTCGAAGTCGACTTGTGAAAGGGATGGGAATCCATTGTTTGTTGCTAGAATTTTCAATGTGAAAGAAAAATGACTTCTCATCATTTTGCTTTTGATTAATTTTTTTTACATTAAAATAATACCTATGTTCGAAGCTCATCTTTGAATGAAGGTGTCCATTCAAACAAAGGATCCCATTCATTTTAAGGTGTTCATGATAGAACCTTCAAACAAAGGCACCTTTGTTTGAAGAAAAACATTCTTTTGAAGGTGTTTGACAAATTTGAGCCTACCAAAAGACAAAATTAGTGATGTCCTAAGTTTGGGACTCACTAATATGGAATGACCCACATATATACACACGTACATATATATGGTTTTATTTGTGATAAGATATATTATATTTTTAATGCTTCATATCTAATTAATCAGATGCATAATATAAATATATGTGTACATATATAAATCTATTATGGTTCTGACTATTCAGTTTTTGTTTCCACCTTCTATTCCACTAGATATGCACTTGGTACTAGATTCATAATGCCTTCACTTGATGATTTTTCTACATCACTCACTAGGGAGTAGGAAAATTTGGTATAGATGGGCTCATTGAAGTCTTCCAAACTACAGGCTCTTATTGCATCACCAAGAACTAAAGACCCAAATGCTTCAAATAGAAAAGGAAAGAAAGGAAAACATGAGTATTCCAAGAACAATGAGCAAGCTAAGGAATCTGATGTAGGAGCATCTAGTGGTGTAGGGGAAATCTTGCATCACCCAAAAAAAATGTTTTTCCTTATTTTATTTAGTTTTTTTGAGTCCCATGATGGCACTTAAGGGGTGTAAGACAGTTAGAAGTCAGAAAAGGTGAAAAATGGTCACTTACTATTTTTAGTAATTCAGCCTAAACGGGCTCGTATGGACCTAAAATTTTACCCCAAGGAGTGAAACTGAAAAATATTTTTGGTGGCAGAAGAATCATCTCAATATCCTGCACAATTTGAGAGATATTAAAGTTTTCATCCCAGGAAATTTCTCCAATGCAACTTCAAATTCAAATTTGAAAACATTAGAAGCCCCGAAAAAGCTTGAAAAATGGATGAAATGATCTTCAAATAATTTCAATGTTGTAGATCTCTTTGAGAAATTTCTAACAATGTATTATAATAGAAAATCAGACACCTGAGTCAAAAGTTATGGCTCTGGGAAGTTGTCCCACTAAAAAGTGAATTTTGTTAAAATATCTTCTTGGGAGGGAAATCAAGCGGTGGAACTTTTGGTGCCAAAACAAAAGGGAAATTTACACATTCTAGAACATTCTAAGGTGATTATTAGGGTAAAATAAAGGGTTGAGTGGATATTATTGGAGGTGGCTCCATTACTATAGATCATGGCTTTGAATAATAGATTTTCTTTTCAGAGTTGATTTGGATGTAATGAATCAAGCCCATGAGGTTGTAACCTTGTAATTTCTAAATATGTAATTTCATTTTCTAAAAATAATTGAAAGTGGGTTATTTTATGTCTTGCATTTTATGTGTTGATATTTGTTATTGTGTTTTGTGTGGGTTTTGGGTGGTGTTGCCCTCGTCAAAATCAAATCACATGATACCTTTGTTTCTTCTTCCTCTTCTAAGGGGACTCATATAATAAGGATCAACCAAAATGTGCATATTGAAAAAAAATATGGCATGATGAGCATTAGTGTTATGCAAAGTGGATTGATGAGTTGAAACACCTTCTACTAAAGAATCATATCCAATTTACTTCATCTTCTTCTTCCACTTCAGAACCTTTATAGTCAAGTTCAACCACCATGGCATGTGGATTAGACAAGATGAAATTTCATGCAATATTTGCATCATCCACCAATGCTTAGTCTAGCTGATGGATTTTTGATTTAGAAGCCACACATCATATCGCTTCATCTCTAAGTATGATCTCTTCCTATGGGCCTTGCACATCACCACACGTAATAATGGGGAACACCACTTGCATGAGTGCTAGTGGGAGAGGATATATAGATATTGATGATGGCAAATTCTATGATGTATGTCCTTCACTATCCTCCAATATCCTTTCCATCTATCACATTGCACATAGTGGGGAAGGTAAGACAATAGATTTCACACTTGATTTAGTGCTTATTAGAGACATGAAAAATAGAGAGATTATTATAGTTGGGACAGTTGATCATGCCTCTGAATTGTATTCCTTATCTCATTTTTCTCCAAATGAGCTTGCACTACCATTGAATGGTCTACCCTTTCATGCATCTAGAGTAGATCAGATATCTAAGGAGAAGTTTGGTCACTTGAACCTATGTGTACTTCCATCATCCACCTTGGTTCATGAGACAAGTGTGTTGAGATTCCATCTCCACCACCTCCTCCATATTCAAAGATCAACTCACTTCAATAGGATGTTTCTAGTCTTTCAATTTCAGATTTGTGGGATGACTATTTTCTAGACTTTGTAGTGTTATTTGTTGAGTCATAGATTGTAGATATTGGGGATATACTTGAGGATTTTAACTTCCTCTTTCATGATATCTACAACCCACCTTTCATCATTTCACCATTTCCTTTGGAGGTTGTTCTACATGTATCTTCATAGTTTTTTGAATTTGCTTTGTCTGATTTGGCTTGTTTTGATTCAAATATGTGGAACTTTGAGAATTTTTCCACAACACCCACCATGAGACCTCTTCTCGTAAGAGAGTTTCTTCTACATTCACAATTGGATATGTTTCTTCCTAAGGGGAGGAATATTTTTTTTAATTTTGGATCATCTTTAGCATTCTTATTTGAGCATTCACCTTTGGGAGAGGAGCTACTTCCTTGTGGGGGGATTCATTATCTCTTCTTTTCTCTCCTAGGGGGATCTTGATTGTACTTATATGACTAAAGCAACAATTGGGGGGATATTTTGAGTCCTACATTCTTTTGTCACATGTATGCTTTAATTTCTATTTTCTCTCTTTTGGAGAGTATTTTTTCCCATGAGGTTTTCACATTTTCTCTGGTTATGAGAGATTTGAGTTGCTTGTTCATGGACACCTCATTAGGTCTTATAGACGGGACCCATTCTACATCTATCATTTAATTCTTCATTAGTTTTTAGCCTCTCCCTAAGTTGATCTTAGGGGGTGTTGGAGTTTGAATAGGTTTAATAAACTAATAATTAATTAATTATTAGGCCCCTTTTACTTTAATTACTTAAGATAAATTTAGGAATTAATTTTTTTATTAGATTGAGCTATATTTAGATCAAGTTGTCTCATTACATAAGATGAAGACACTTGTCTCAATCTAATAAAATACTCATCTAGGGTTTGATTTTTTATTTTATTTTATAAGCATTCACCTTACATTGTAATCATTCATTTAGGTTATTGCATCAATACATTTTCTTAGGTTGTTGAGCAAATTCATCTTGTTTTTATCTCTCTTTGTGATACAATTATTGCTTGAAGGTGACTTCTAGGAGTTGCGGGGTTCAATCTTCAACTCCAGTTGTTTTCAAATACATTTTATTTTATTCTTTATTTTGTCCTGGAAATGAGTCTTGAGATATGGATGTTATCTTTGGAGGGAATATTTACAAAATTTTTGGCATGGTTTGTTTTTCATTTGTATTCTCATGGGAATAAGTCTTGAGTTATGGATGTTAGTTTTAGAGAGCTTATTTGAGGAGTGTAGATAATAGCTTTGGGATTATTCCTTTGTTTTGAAAATCTTACATATTGGTTGGTCTATGGTTGGATATTTCTAAGGATTTTCAGGTCTTTTTGTTTATGAATGAGATCCTACTTGTCATAACTTACACACTTAGAGGTGTTGGTAGAAGGACATACTACATGGTTTTAATTTATAGGTTATTTATTTGGTTTTGTGTTTCATTTTGGATGTTCATGTTCACATGGCATTGCATTTGTAGTTTGTGTGGAGCTATTGTGATCACTATGTTTTTGTTCATGTGTTGTTATTGTATGTTATTATTTTATAGTAACATCATGGAGGCTCTTTAATTTGTTTCATTTATTGAGTATGTAGAAATTGGGAGAGCTATGGAGAGTAGTGTGGTGATATTTGTCTTGAAATGTATGTCTTTGTAAGTTTTGCATATCATTATGGATGTTCCTTGGTACTAAGTGATATTGGTTACACTTTCTATGTGATTATTGGTGGATCTTTAGATAGCTTGATCAATTTAAAATTTTACATTATCCATGTAGTGGGATTTCAATATCGTATATGCTTCCTTTGTTGGATGTTCTCATTATACTGTGGTGATGAGGCTCTTCATAATTTATTTATTTAGAATAGTGTATATACATGGAATTTTGATTGTGGATTAGGTTGGATATATTTATGGAATAAGGTTTACTTTTTATGATGAATATACCTTACATTTTAGGTATGGTTAGTTAGATATGTTAACAACTAGTCATAGTTGTTATTTTAACATTGTGATTATTAGTTGATAGCTAATCAAGCCTATTTGTTACCATTAGATTTTATTTTTGTTCTTGGATATCAATTTGAGACATGATTTATGCTTCTATTTGATAATTAGTATGACATATCTTTGGATTTTATCTTATCTTTGTACATTGCCATGATGGAGCATGAGAGGGTCCATGTTTTTATGGTGATCATCTTGGTTATTGTTGTAGTTATGTTGATGGAGCACATGGAGCACATGGATGTCTTCATGATATATTTTGGATCTATCAATTGTTCCCTTTATGTTTAAGTTTACTTTTTAACCCTTATACAATGTATACAACATGTAAGAGAATGTTAGGGAAAATTGTTTTGTTCATCTTGTATAATGTAAAAATTAATATTAGTTGTAGTGCACCTATGGAATATAGGAATGTGTGCATACTTGTGTTAGATATTCTTGGGGTTGGTTTTTATTGTGTAAGTAATGGTAGGATAAATATTTCAATTTGGGTTACACACTAGGAAAATATTCAATATTGAAGAAACTTAGTACCAAAAAGTGCAAAATTATAAAAAAGTAAATGAGGGGTCGACATGGTTTTGTAAGCTCATGGTATTAGACACATGGTTTATGTAATATCAATTGGTCATTTTGTGAAATATTATTTATATAAAATAAATCATATGAGTAGTTGTTGAGTTTGGTTAGGTTGGCTATCATAACCTTTGGATTGTTGGCTAAGGTTGGATTGAGCATCTCTTGTAATTTGTATATGTGTAGAGAGGAAGCATGGATTAGGATGTGTGGTTACATGATTCTCATTTTCTTGTTCACATGGAGTGTAAGTAGATAGATTAATGTTTTAGAAGCCTTGCATGGAGACTTTGCAAGTTCATCATATTATTTGTTCATGAGATAATACATTGAGTGTGAGTTTTTCCCTCATGAGGTTTTTCCTAGGGTAGATCTGTGTCATCTTGATGGTATTTTTAATATTATTTATTTTGTATTCCAAATGATTCTCTGCATATTTTTCTATCATGGAGGTTTATGTGGAAATAGGTTATTATGGCAACAAATTTATGTTCAAAACATCTAGGTATAAGTATAGTCTCAGAATATTAAGAAAATATAGGCAGAGATAGAAGAATATAAGGAAATAAAAGAAAGATAAGAATGTATAATATGAGGTAAAGTGATATAATATAGATAAAATAATGTATATGATTAAATATGAGAAGAAATATACGAACATTTTGTATACAAGCAATGTACATGATAAATATAATATACCAGAAGTTGATATACTTATGCATAATGTGTTATGATATATAATGTGTATGTCATTAGTTGCATATTATTTTTTCTTATTATTCTTTGTTGCAACCTTCTATAAATCACCATATAAGCCTTTATTTTCTTATTATTTCTCATTCTAGGGCATAAATAGATGCTCAACTATCCTAGGCTCATATCCTTGACCTACACTCATTCTTGCCAACATCTTGGTTCTATTGTTGAGACCTAGTAAAGTGATAAAAGAAAGGGAAAATTAATATTGATATAATTTTGTGGTGGTAAAGGATTCAATAGAAGATGATTGTAGACAAGTAGGAAATAAATTGGTCTACAATAAAAGCTTCTAGGTTCTATCCCTGTGAGAAAAGTTTAGGCACCTAAGGGATGACAATTGAAAAAGAGGTGAATATTAGAAGAAAAATGAGGAGAAGCCATTATGGATGAATAAAATGATTAATGGAATACTAAATTAATAAAAACCCATGGAAAAAGGAGATAGAAAAAAGTAGAGAGAGACTAAAGAAGAGATTAAGTTAGCAATGGGGTTGAAAATTAAAGAAAAGAGATTGAAAGAAGTCTAGGAGAGACAAAAAATATACTATGAAAGGATGGAAAAGGCTAGGGAAGTTGAATTAGAGAAAATTATAAGGGTTGTTGCTACAAAAGATTTAGAATAGGGAAGATGAATTAGAGTGTGCCAGAGGGGCTATTGCTAAAATTGTTGAAGAGGAGGTACTTAAAGAGAACCCACCATTAGAATAATTAAGCATCAATGAGTGCATTGAGGGTGCTACAAATAAACATTATAATTTTATGAAACCTATTATGAATCCATATACAAAGGAACATGAGATGATTTTACTTCTTTAAAACAAAGATACACTTGAGCAACTCAAAGACCATCTAGATAAAGAAACTAGGATTCTACAAAGATTATAAAAATGATTGAATGATATGTAATATCCAAATAGTCATTGGAAGAAGCGTGTATAAGAAAGGGTGCTTTATAATTCAATTTTTTACTAATGCACCACAAATAGAACCTAATTTTTCTAATCTAAAAAATAATTAATAATGAATTTGAATAATTATTATCCCTTAACACAATTTAAATGTTTGAATTTTAGTGCAGAGTATCTCAATAATTTTTTAATTAAATTGTGAGATTAAAAAGAAACAAGATGTTAAGTAATTTAAATTTGTAATAATATAAAAATAATGCAAAGGAAAAATAAATGGAAAAAATGTTCAAATAACTTGCTATGGATACTATTGAGACAATCAACAAAGGATAAGAAAACCCCTATCAATTAATGAAATATGATTAACCAATGAAAATGTGTCTCCTAAATCAAAATAGGAAAATGAAGAGGTGAATTACCTAGACCAAGAGTAATTCCCTATGTTGATTAATACAAGGAGAGTACTTTTAGATGGTACATATAGTTAGGAAACCTAAAAAAAAGAAAATCAATAGATTTTTTTTATAAAATAGTGTGTAGAAATAATAGGAAGTGAGTTCTTTGGAATTAAACTAGAGAGACACAAAGGAAGATATAAAAAAAATAGTGAAACAAAGAAACTATGGTAGGAAAATAGTGAAGGAAATAAATAGATGATCCACCAAGAAGTAGGGACTAGCCCTTTCCAAGCCTAAATAAATTTGAGAAAATTCTTCTAATGTACATAACACAACAATTTGATAAAGACATGAATGAAGTAGTCAAACACATCTTTGTGTTGAAATCTACTAGGAAAATAAATAGGACCCAAACCAGTTAGAATAAAATCTATGATTTTTTAGGGACATTAAAAATAATGTACTAAAATGGTATATGGAGAAGTTCCCTCAACATGACAAAGTATGGCTAGAAATAAATGATGAATTCCTCTCTAATTTTGAATATCCTGAAGTTCCATTTGATAGTGGCAATAAATATAATTTTGATTGGCAAATAATGTATTTAATAAACATGTGAATATATATATATATATATATTAATAGTAAATATATATTATTTTATATATTATAATTGCTTTGAAAATGCATGAGTAAAGGCACTTCCTTAGAGAGTAATAAAGGTAGCACATATATTTAACACCGAAGAATGAGAGAAAAATGACCAATGCATAAAGTAACATTGAATGTATTTAAAAGTACTTTGGTATAAACTTTAACACATTATTTAGCCATTGCCATATATAATATAGTGGTCAAAGCTTTAATGTAGTGCATGAATCACAAGTGAATAAGTCAAAAGACTTAAGCACATGAAAAGGGAAAACAATTTTTACGTTGCAAAGAGAATGAATGTAGATTTTAACGAATGGAATAAGTCTTTGATTGCACTACTATATATGGCACTAAAACTGATGAAGGGTACTCCCCTTATAGACAAGAACAACATGAAACAATGAGGCTTGCACAAAAAAAATGATCTTTATATTGTTATAGATTATAGAGAACATGTCATCTTACAGGCTACTTATTACATGCATCTACCACTTGGAAAATATAACACTCCAACCCCCTCTCCCTGCATAGACATTCCATCCTTGTTTATATCTTTATCGAACTCTCTAGGTCGGCCTTACTCCTCTTGTCAGTTGCCATTATCATCCAAACAACAATCAAAATCTCCAAATCGTTACATCATAATCAACAGTCTCCACGAGCTAGCCAATGAGGTTGTATTTCACAACAACGATGTGAAATACCCAATATTGCTCTACCACGTGTCATGATCTAACTCGCCATCCCCATGTTGAACCTCATCATACCATTTCCAAGACTTTTGTAGATCTCACTCTGACGCCCCATGCCACAATTTATTTTTCTTTTGGAACACAAACGGAATGTCAAAGAGACATTGAAAGATCTCCCATCAAAGTTACCATGTCACACCGACATCGCTACTCACATCGTCGAAGAGACAATCGAAGATGTCACATCGAAACTCATATGTCATATCGATGCACAGTCCAAAAACATGTCAAAGAGACATTCATGAATGTGTTGTTGACCAACCTATCTCTTGCCGACAAGTCTTCACCACACTCCATTAGAATGTCTAAGAGACATCCACCAAACTCCCATTGACACCACTCTATCTCGTCGATGAAACCCAAATTTCTAAGTCGTTGAAGATCAAAATTGAAGAACCTCTAGTCAGGATTGTGGAGTTATAAAGATCGGTGACTTGCCGACATAGCCTATTGCCTACTCCCAGTGACAACTTAATGTCACAACGATAATGTTGAACACCCAAAAGAAGAAAATTGATGATGATTAGAACTGTCAAGCCCTTATTGGATTTAAAATAACTCAGAATGCTTTTGTTGATGCAAGATTGCTTTTTGACCCCTTGGGTGCTCCTACATCAGACACCTGGGGTAGTTTTGAAAAGTGACCTTGTCACTTCTCGAGAGTTAGAGGAAAACCAAGATGACTAACCTCTAACTTGGGAAACCAGGTTGAATC
Organism: Sequoia sempervirens; assembly: GCA_007258455.2. Lineage (NCBI taxonomy): Eukaryota > Viridiplantae > Streptophyta > Pinopsida > Cupressales > Cupressaceae > Sequoia > Sequoia sempervirens. The sequence continues at coordinate 16,008 of VDFB02258577.1, forward strand.
TTCAACTAGACTTCCTTTCCACTTCACCAGATAGTCATTATACTGGTTATTCTTGGTACTTCTTCCCACACGACTGTCTAGGATCTCTTCAATCTCTTCATTTTCTATTGTAGGTGCTAGAACACTCCACTATGCCTCTACCAATTCGTGCTCCATATCTCCTTCATGATACTTGATCAGATCTAAAATTTTAAATACAGGTGAGACATGAATCCCACTCAACAATTCCACCTCATATGCATTTCTTGAGTCATGTTTCTTCAAAATATTACATGGTCCAAATTTCTTCATCTTCAGCTTATTGTATGTACCAACTGGGAATCTTTCCTTCCTCAAATGAACCATGACTTCATCTCCAACTGCAAATACCTTATGCCTTCTCTTCTGATCTTCCTTAACCTTATATTGTGTATTCATATTTTGAATATGTTTCCTAGCTTCCTCGTGCACATTCTTTATATGTTCAACAAAATTCTCGGCTTCGACACTACTATTTCCTCCCTTATCCATTTTCCTTAATTTAGTAGCAATTCTAGGGTTACTACCATACACAATATGAAACAATGACTTACTAGTGCTTCTATTGAATGAATTGTTATAAGAAAACTTTGCTTGTGGAAAAACCAAATCCCAACCCTTGGGTTTGTCACCTACCAAGCATCTCAACAAGTTACCTAAAATCCTATTCACTACCTCTATTTGTCCATTTGTCTGCAGATGATGTGCTGCTCGTTGAACTTCAAATCAATTTTTAACTTCTTCCATAACGTCCTGTAGAAATATCCAGCAAACTTGGTATCTTGGTCTGATACTATGCTCTTTGGTAGACCATGTAGTCTTACCACCTCCTTGAAAAATAATTCTGCAACATGAACATCACTGGTCTTATGACATGAAATGAAGTGTGCCATCTTCGAGAACCTTTCCACTACCAAAAATATGGAGTCATGACCACATTGCGACCTTGAAAATCCAAGAACAAAATCCATGCTGATATCCTCCCATGGCCTCTCCGGTATAGGTAATGGTTGGTATAGTCCTGTATTTTGACTAGTGCCCTTCGCCATTTGACATATTCTGCAACCCTGTACGAACCTCTTCACATCCTATTGTAGCTGCAACCAATAATAATGTTTACCAACAATGGCAATGGTCTTATCCCAACCAAAATGTCTTACCATTCTACCACTATGCTTCTTTTTTTATCAAATTTTCTCTCATCGAACTCCTGGGAATGCATACTTGATTCCTTCTAAACAACATAACATCTTGAATGGTATAATCCAACCACTTTGTCCTATCCAACATGATAGGATCCTTGCAAGCTTTCCAAGCTTCTGCGAATAAGGATCTTTTGGATACAAGCTTGTGAGTTCCTTGAACCCAACAACTTCAAACTATATTTCTGTCAACAATTTTTTCCTCCTCAAGGCGTTTGCAACCCTATTTGATCATCCACTCATGTGCTTCAAAATAGAGGTGCAACTTTACAGAAATTCCTCCCACTTCAAGTGCCTTTGATTTAATTTTCCTTTACTATTCAAATACTGTAAAGCCTAATGATCAATAAACAAAACAAATTCTTTTGGCAACAAATAATGTCTCCACTTTTTAAAAACCTAGACTATGGTGTAGAATTCCTAATCATAAATATAATATTTCTTCTTTGCATCATTCAAATTTTTGCTAAAATAAGTAACAAGTTTACTTTCCTGACTTTAAATAGCTCCAATGGCATTGCCACTGGCATCATAGTCTACATGAAACACTTTATTGAAATTTGGGAGTGCTAAAACAGGTTGCTCCATGACCTTCTTAGCAAATCAAAACTCTTTGTTGCTCCTGTACTCCATTTGGATTCTTTTCTATCCCCTCTCACTGTTTCAGTTAGGGGTGCACAAATTGTTGGATGTTGTGGTTGTGTTGTTGATATGTTGTTGTCATTGATGTCAACACTATTAGCATTGTTGCATTAGAAGCTGTATATGTCAAGGATATTGAGAAAATTATTAAAATAAGAGAGTTGCAGGTTGACAGTGGAACAATGAAGGTCATGAAGGTGTCTTGCTCAATATGTTGATGATCAATCATTTTGGATTAAAGGGTTTATTGCTGAGAGTATCTAGTTTATCCACCGAAAATTTTAGAGGTTTGCGTAAAGATTTGATCATGTTATGAACAATTATGTTCTGATAGTTTTTTTGTGGCTTCAGTTAGTGCTCCTAATTGAAGTTGATGTGATTCTAGTAATTTTAGTTGCTTTGGATGCTTCTCTAATGATTCTTGGTGCTTGTGGATGTTTCTTTGTGTGTTCAGAGTTTTATGTTCTTGGGTGACATGGTGGTTTATGCAATGTGTTGTGTATTGGATCCTTGGGGTAAAAATTTGAATGTTTAGTGCTTGAGGATGTTTTTTTAAGTCTTCATTATGGTGTGGTTGACGGTGTTTGATTTGCATTAAAAATTTAATTGTAAATTTGGGCCGACATTGTGTATATGTTTTATATTTCATATTTTATTTTGGCCGATGAAGCTATTGATGTAAATCCATGTTGTGGAATATAAGAGCGGTTTTTTGAGTGAAGTAAAGTGTGCATTGAAGGCAAGAAGTTCTAGAGAAAGAGCAAGTGTGTGAATAGTTATCTAATCATTCGTTTGTAGAGTAGAGTGTGAAGAAGGTTGAGAAAAGTGTGGAGTGTTTATGTGCTTAACCATAACTGTAATTAGGATTTTGTAGAAGCTATTTTCTTAGTTCATACCTTGTGGATCTAATCTGAATTATTGTAAAGGCAGGTGTGTCTTCTTTGGTGATGAGCCCTCTTGTATTTGGCAATTGAGCTCTAGGCGATTGTCTTGAATATGTGCATTCATTATTCTTCCATACTTTTAATAGGGTATAATATTGTGGGTGACATCCACCATGGTTTCTAATAGGGTTTCCACATAAAATTCTTGGTGTTCTACATTGTTTCTAGTGTGTGATTGTTTATGGTTTATGGTTAATTCATGGTTGTGAGATTAAGTTAAGTTTGAAAATTTTAAATATTAAGTGACAGTAGATTTTACTTTCGGTTATCACATCCTTTTTTTTTCCAACAATTGGTATGGCCTTCTAGGATTCCTTTGAAGAAGTTTAAAGCTTTGAGGTGATCCAGGGGAATGACATCATACAAGAAGGAACAGTCCTAGATTGATGGAACAAACTACTCTCTAGCAGAAGAAAGCTATAATGGAATGTCATTTGAGTTGTATTGGTGAACCCTTCTGGAAGATTACAAAGAACATATATATTATTCCTCAAAATGGTCCTTCCACTCCTAATGAGGTTAAAGAGGCTGATATTAATATCAGAGCTATTGAAGCTTTGATAAGTCCTTTAGCCAATTCACTTAAATGAAAAATGTATGATGGATCGAGAGAATGGCTCATGAGATGCGGAAGAAAATTTGGAGACTTTGTATGAAGGAGATGCATTTGTGAAGGCCGCTAAGCTACAAAGTTTGAAAGGCAAGTATGAAACTTTGAAGATGGGTGAAGATGAAAATATTTCTTCTTTTGTGCAAAGAGTAAATGAATTGGTGATGGGTATTAGATGTGTTGGTGGTACCTTGGAGGAACAAGAAATTGTAGCTAAAGTTCTTAGATCATTGCCTCCCTCTTACAAATCAAAAGCTCATGCTATTGAAGAGCTCAGAACAGTGATAAATGTGACTGTTATCAATCAGATATGCACCCTATGTTAGATTTGCAGAAAAATCAGACTATCTGTTGAAACATCGAAACTCTTTTCAGATGTGGGTGATCTATGCAAAAAGAGAATCTCCAGAGTGAGCTAGTTCTCTGAATGATGAATATTATTCTAAGTAATTTCTAAGAAAAGGGATAGAAGGATGACTGAAATTAAAACCTATGACTAATAGATGATTTTCAAGACTTGATAATGATTTAATGATGATTTTGATTTCTTCCTCACAAACAGTTTTAAAAAAAACACAATATCTCACAACCTCTCATGAACAATTAACACATAAATAATTTGCATGAAGACCTAATTTTAAATACAACATGCAACCTATATTTTTGAAATTTCTGCATCAAGAATTACAGTCTTAGGACATAACAAGGACTTTGTGAACATAAATCACAATATAACATCAAACTGAAACTGCAAGTAGACACAAAATTGAGAAGTAGGAATGCTATGTTTATTCAACTGAAGGAGTATGCCAAAATTTGTCTGAACTGAGTACAAAATGAGTTTACAAGCTCCAAAATGTGTGAGAGAAAGAAACTGAAATCTGAACTCCCCAGAAGAGAAAACTAATTTTTCTTCAAGATATAATTCTCTCAAACCCTAATCTGAGCTCACAAAGAAAGCTCAAGGAAAAGGTACCAAACTGTCTCAAAAGTCTGCATAAAAGCAGAAAAAACTCTCTTTTTCCATGTTCACACTGAAAAGCTCCTAAAAATAGGCTAAATCTGCTTTAAAAGCAAATAAAGCACCTTATCCATCCAACAAACAACTCAAATCTGACCCAAGGAAAAATCTCAACCCCAATCTGCTAAAAATAGCAAAGAGATAAAAAAAATCTGCTTTATCTTTGCTTTACATAGTTGCAGATTTCACAATCTTCACAATCTGACCTATTTTTGTAATTAAAGATTTTCAATCTTTTGCAAAAATATTTAAAACCTATATCTCCATTACCAATCTTGATTTTCTCAAAAATCATAAAATATAAGGGATATCTCTTAATTGACCTTTAATTGATTTTTCTAAAGTCAATCTGAAAACATGATAAACCCTAAGTCATAAGTGCAATGACTTAACAATTTTTATTGATTTGGCACAAAATTAATTAAAATAAAAGATATTAATCCCTACCCATTCCTTACCAAGGCACCATTAATCACAAATTTCTAAAGTTCACAGCCCCTTATATTGCTAAAAAAATATCAAAGAAGCCTAAGGACTTAGGCAAATAGCACCACCATTTTTACAAGGCTCGACCTAGGCGTTTGAATAAGAAATAAAAGAATAAGCCTAAAGATTATAATCTTAAATGAAAAGCCCATTTTTGAATTAGGGCATGAAGGTGGACAAAAAAAAAGGAAAACCCTAAATTTGGATCATTTTCAGTTGGTGACTTTTGGGGAAATTGCTCTGCAAGCTGCGCCTCCATGAGAAGGCTAGGGTTTCAGCTGAAAATGCTTGATTTTCATGATTCTTTCCTTCAATCTGTTTGACCTCCCTCTCTGTGATAATGGTAAGCTCATTTCCAAGCTTTTCTGAGCTCCTTTGCTTCACTTCGAAGTGATTTTTTGAGAAGAAAGGCCTCTCTGGACATGGCTGTAACAAGTCAGACTGATGTATTTTTTATTTTCTGTGCTTATTTGGTCTCCTGTTGGCCGCCATGGGAGAGCTCAACCCTTGATTTTAAAGCCCTGTGAGAGCTCGGTCGTGGCAGATTGCTTGGTCTTCAATAGGCATGCACTGGTAAACCTATCTACTTTATATTTCTCTTGGCATTTTTTCCTCTAAAACAAAAGCTTATGAAAGCTTTACATCTTTGCAAAAAGTTGATTTCTATTTTTAAAATTTACAAGCCATCACCCAAGCCACGCCATATATACACAACTTGGGTATCCAAAAGTATTTTTGGGTTTGACCCATGAAAACATTGTGTGTATTTTGCATTGTTGAAACAAAGCCTCATGTGGGAAAATTGAAAATAATGAAGAATCACCTATTTCTATATTTTATGATCAAAACCCAACATGGGTATGTTGTATTTTGAATATCACTGCATTTTAGTCAAAACCCCATGTGGGTGTTTCGAGCCCTACTAAAACTGTATTCTTTGGATGATCAAGAGGCGTATGCTCGGATCCTCTTACCCGTGGCTATGCAGTCCCTCCATTTCGCTACACACATCATTGAAAGTGCGTTGAACAAGGGTTTGGAAAAAACCCGTGGCTTCTCATTCAAATTTTCATGTTTCTCTGGAGAGATAGGAGAAAAACCATATTCCCTGTATCTGAGTTTTTTTCATTTTTAAGAGAAAACACTGTTGTTGCGTACCACAGTAGCTTGTTTCCCTTATTTATCTGCATTCTTTCAATTCAATCATCTAATGGCTTAAGCACCATTTGGAAGCCTGTACCTGTAAATCTTCTCATACATTTTGGAAACTAATGCCAAAATAGTATTGCAAGCCCTCCAATAATGTTCATGATGTTCCCACATTGCTGTCTTATTTAGAAGGTGATAGTTCATTCACTGTGAATAACAAACTGTATACACACCGCCCTTTTGATTTGTAGTTGCACTATGGTATTGAACCCATCAATTGAAGCTACTTGAGCTATTGCTATTGTGATTTTCTGAAAAGGGACCACTGCTGAAGCATCATGCATTGTAGAAGATGTGGATCTTAACATGATTCTTTACTTCTGAAAACTCCACTTACTATTTTTCACCATTTCTTGCATTTATGATGATATTTCTAACAACTGTATCTTGTTGCCTCCTAAAGGATGGTTGTACTATTCATGCATTTTATGTTCTGTTATGAAAAGACTGTTTGATGCATTTTCTCTCCTTTAAAGTATTAATTAGTGGGCACTTGTGAAACTCTTGATGCTTGACATCTTTTATTGAAATGAGAAACTGAAGTTCTATCACCTACCTCCATTATTGAATAGTGTCTTATGGATAAGGAATTATGTATGGCTGCTTACTATCACCATCATGAGCACAAATACCTATTGTAATATTTGGAAACATGATGCATAAACAATACTCATGGCAACAAGATACAATTAGCATGTCAATTTTATATCTTTAAGTATGAAAATGATACTCTTCAGTTGAAATGACTAAGCTCATCAAGTCTACTGTTTCCCCATAGCTTTCAAAACAATGTGTTACTTGATTGTTATGAGTGAAAAATAGGCTTCATTGCTCGAATTATTTGAAACTTCGTTATTACTCAACCCCATCTGCAATATTAAGGGGCAGCATGCCGAGCTCTACCCTTGTGGGAGCCCTTTTTTTCCCACATGCTTGATCTTCAAATGATAATCAACTTCATGTTTTTCCCTATACCTGCACAAGGAAACAAACAATGTTAGCATAAAAAACAATATATGATCATGTTGATGTTTCTCTTTCAGCTCATGTTTTTGCATTTTTCTTTAGCTGGTTCTATGCATTGCAAGGATTGAAATATATCTCTGTTAGTATAGCATGTAGTATAGTTCATATCCTGAGCTCTTAATTGACTCCCTTCATCTTTTGCAGGCACATTCAGGATGGAGCAAGCTATGAAGCATCAACCGAAGATTGACTTAGGAAATGACGGATATGTCCCATGTTACTTGTCACTTTCTCTTTCAGTTGTATATTTCCTTTCTTGTCATGAATGGAACAGCTAAAACCATGACTTGTGTGGATATTCAATTTCAATCTTCTGCTTTTCATTTTGAAAAGAAAATGCATTTATGATACAATGTTGTACCACCATTTAAATGTATCACCATTTGAATTCTTGTAATCAAATGAAATGTTGTAAATATAAAAAGCATCATGAAATAAAAGAAAGCATTCGGTCATGCTTTGTTGTTTATATGCTCAATCCTGTACTCCATTTGATTTTCAAATGATAAACAATTCTTAAAACTATGTTTCCTCATCTCAATGCACAACTGTCACTTGATAAATAATGATAAATAAGATGCAATCAACACTTAGCATATGCAAAAATAATTGTATTTGTCACTTTTAAATATGACAAAATTTAGTCAGCTCCACCATTTGAGTTGTAGCGAAAAATTGGTAACAATGACAAGAGATATGCTGATTGGTAAACTTGCTACCTTTGAGTTGAGTGAATTTGGTAATTTTTCCCCCAAGACTAAATCTGCATTTAAGGCCTCTGTATCCAAAAGAAACAAGCAAAGATATGATCCAGGAGATAGTTCTAGAAAGACATTCAAGTATGAGGAAGAGATGAAACAACTTGAAGATGAAGAAAGTGAGGTAGAAGAGTTGGAAGCACTGATTGTAAAGAAAGAAGGCAAAGGACATGGTAAGTATAAAGGAAAGATTCCTATTAATGTTTCTCTTGCAGTAAAATAGGTCATTTTGCTTCAAGGTGCCCTGAAAGAGTTCCTGGGTCTAAGCCTAACAAACCTATATTTCAAAAGAAATGCTATTATGCTAAAGAGGTGACTAATGAAGAGAATCGATGTCAGAGAAAATGGAAATGAAGATGAAGGGTTTTTCACACTGTATCAAGAGAGAAAAGATGGGGTATCTGTGGTGACTGCTACAGAAATGCAGGTATTAAAGTTGAGAAAGCTCTTTTCATGTTATCCGAGATTAAGGCTCAAAGGATGGAGTGGGTTAATGCAAAATAGTTAATGCATCACGTGTGGGCTGAGGTTGCAGTCTGCTTGTTCAGGGGTTTGAGCTTGGGGTTCTAAAGGGAGACAATAACTAGAGGCTGTAGAACAGATTCCCGGGTATGAAGGCTGAGCACAACCTGGGATTATGGGTAGGAGGATGGACAGTGGACATCCATCTGGAGTTCCGAGATGGAGAAATTTTGAATGTCTTGGGAGACTTTCACAAAGTATGGGTTGATTCCGGAATTTTTGAAACTTCAAAGATATATCTCTGTTTCCACTTTAGAATTCACGCTTCAAATGCAAAAGTTTAGACTTTGAGAACTTTATAAAAAAATTTGGGATGAAAGACTACGTTGTGAATGCTAAGAATAATGGCTAGAATTTTTTTGACTTAAACATATCCCAGGAGTAAGCTCCACTCAGGCAGGACAGGGAATGCCACACAATGAGTAAAACTATATGGCATGTGAAAGAATATACTAGAGGGTTATTCAGGAGAAAAACATCATCCATTTAACTTGCTATTAATAAACTGCTAGAATGTGGGAGTTGTGAAGCCGAGAGTTAAAGGATTTCCTGAAGGCAGTAATAGGTGTAGCTAATTCGAAGGATGCTACTAGCTCTTGGAAGGGGGATAAGCATACAGGGGATCGTGCAGTGGGAGATACACAGTGAATAAGGAACATGAGGAGAGGTAAAACCACAGGAGGCAGAGGCACCCAGAGAAAGGTGGGGATCTAGGTGGAAAGGTGGCATCCGAAGGTAAGTCTTCCCCTAACTCTTCTTTGAAGGATGTGGCTTGTGGGTCTAGATGCCTTGGAAACTAGGCCGAGGACAAAATTTTGCGAGATCACTCACGGGAGGATCCTAAGAAGAAGTGGGTTTCTATTTAGACCAGCCCAGGTTTGACTTCCCGGTAGAAATAATATCTCATCGAGAGGTGAGAGTTTGACATTTATTAGGTTCAAACTTACTTGTAATATGACGATAAACGTATCTCTAATAGATCATCACTAGTTAGCAAGTTTATAGGTCCTACATGGGCAAATATGGGAGTGAATAGGGACAGCCAGAAGAGATGGAGAGTTAAAGGACAAGTTGAGGTTGCGGCCTTACCTAAAGGTTTCTTCTCTTTTTCTTTTTCTTGTGAAAAAGATAAACTAGTAGTTCTGTGTGGTGGCCCTTGGGTTATTGGCAAGTCATCTCTGGCTATTAGGAAGTGGTCCCCAAAAATGAATTTCTTGGATTCTTCCTTTGAGGCAGTGCCTGTCTGGGTGTGCTTACCTGGTTTACCACTGGAGTTTTGGAATGAGGATGTGTTCAGAGGGATTGCCAACTCCTTTGGGGAACTCCTATCCATTGATGCTATGAGTTCATCTAGAAAAAGGCTAGTTTTTTCCAAAATATGTGTGGGGATTACCCAGTCCTCAGATCTCCCCTCGTTAATTGAGATAGTATCAAAACTTGGAAAATGGACTTAGAATGTTGAATTTGAGACTCTACTCTTTGTGTGCTTTACTTGTAAAAAGAGCTGACTGAAGAAAAATGTGCAGAATAATGGCCCCTATGACCTGTAGAGAAGGTGGCTCCCCTGAGGACTACGTTTGGAAGGACGTTAAATCCCAGGTGGAGAAGCCCCAGGAGGAGGAGAATAGTGTTGATTTATTTAAGGAAGGCCAAAAAGTCAGTGGAGAGCATAACCCCAGTCCAAAAAATAGGAAAGATGAGGACTCTTGCAAAGGATTTGATAATATTGCAAATCCTGAAAGCGAGTTTAAAGGCCTTGACAGAGCAGAGGTAGACTTGAGAGCCAAGGATTCCCAAGAGGAGGATGAAAAAGTAGAAGGAAGGATTGCTGAAAAGCAGAATGAGAGCTTGAATGTTATCCCAGATTCAATGACTGATAGTCTGGAGGAAACTTCCCATTCACATCAGAGCATGGAAAGGGGGGAAGAGGTTTCTGAGAGGTCTGGGGAGTCTCACTCTCCTAGTCATGTTGAGCCTCAAAGCTCGCCGAAGATAGTGAAATCTACATTTGGGAATTCAGTCGGATCTCCCAAGGGGGGGAATGAGGTTAGCTACTCCCTACTAAATAGAGCTACTGCAACTGATGACATTATGGATGGGCAATAGTTTACGGGTCTAGAGGATCTAGATCTTGAAGAAGAGAACCTATACACCAAAGTTGAGAAGAAGAAGAGTAAAAAGGGGAATAATACAGTGGGGGTTTCTACAAGAAATAGGGTTGAAGCGGATGTAGGAATTCTAAAAGGTTCAGGCAAAAAATCAACTAAATGTCATAGAGAGCATGAATTTTTTCAAAACATTGCGGATGGAACTAAAAAAACCATCCTGGATATTTGCAGAACTCCATCTAAATAATGAAAGTTATGTCATGGAACATTTGGGGACTAAACAGTTCCCATAAATAGGAAATTTTGCGCAATTTTTCTAGGGACCATAAGCCTGATATTCTTATTATTCAGGAGTCCAAAATTCCCAAAGATTGTGTGGAGAAGATTATTATTTTTAAGAATGGTGGTGTGCAGGGCAGTAGTTCAGATGGTGCCTCTGGGGGCTTGGTGACTTTTTGGAACCAGGAGCATATTCAAGGAACTCCGATTTTGGAAGATGCTAATCATGTGGCCACCATATTTAAGCATATCAGAGATGACTTTAGTTGGATCTTGTCTAATATCTATGCACCCAATAGTCATACTGCTAGAAGGAATTTTTGGAAAAAACTTGATTTTTTCAAGTCCTATTTCCTGAATGAGAACTGGATCATCATGGGGGATTTTAATACACCTTTGCTGGGGTTTGAAAATTTTGGTGGATCTCAAATTTAGTTGGATAGTAAGATGGATTTGATGAATTTTATCAATTCTCAATGCTTGCATGATGTGGACCTCATGGGGGCTACCTACACCTGGTCTAACAGGAGAGCTGGGAACGATCTCATTCAAGTGAGGCTTGACAGGGCTTTAATTTTTGATAACTTGTTGAAGGACTACTATTTCTCGTTAAATGCTCTCTCCATAATTGGCTTAGATCATTTCCCTATAAGTTTTATGGCCGAGTCTATGTTAGGTAAGAGGAATTTTCCTTTCAGATTTGAAAAAATGTGGTTGTATCATCCTAATATATTAAATTGTATTCAAGATTGGTGGGACATAAATGTCAATGGTACTGCCATGTTTAGAGTGGCAAAGAAGCTTGGTGAAGTCAAATCCAAGATTAGGACTTGGAACAAGGAAGTCTTTGGGGATATTTTTGAGTCTAAAGCTGCTATCCAACAGGATTTAAGGACATTCAGGACCGTATCTAGAAAGAAGGCTATGTGGGAGATTTCCTTCTAAAGGAAAATGAAATCCTTTCTAAATATCATAATATTATCTCTAAAGAAGAGGATTACTGGAAAGAAAGATCTAAATGTGATTGGCTTGTTGCTGGGGATAAGAATACCAGGTTTTTCCACTTGACCACCATGAAGCATAGGACCTCCAATTGAATTGCCTATATAATGAAGGATGGGGTCAAAATTGAGAGGGAGGAAGAGATTAGAAGTGAAGCTATTCAGTTCTTTGCTAATCTTCTCTCTTTAGGAGAGGAGTTGAATGTGGATGCTCATAAGACTCTTATTGAGGCCATTTCTAATGTCTTGGATGATCATCAAAATAAGCTCTTGACGGCGATCCCTTCACAGGATGAGGTTAGAAAGGCAGTTTTTTCTTTTGAAGGGAATAAGGCCCCTGGCCTAGATGGTTTCCCCATGTTCTTTTTCCAAGTGTTATGGGAAATTGTTGTTGATGATGTTACTAGTGTTGTTAAAGAGTTTTTTGGAGCCAAGAAACTGTTGAAAGATCTTAATGCTACCTTTATTGTTCTCATACCTAAATTCCCTGGTGCTAATTCTTTTTATTCTTTCCATCCTATCAGCTTATGCAATTATTTTTACATGATCATTTCTAAAGTGACAACTTGTAGGATTTTAGGGGTTCTTTCAATGTTGATCGAGAGCAGAGTGGTTTTGTTCTAGGCTGACAAATTCTGGACTCAATTATTACGGTTCATGAGAATATCCACTCCCTCAAAGTTTTGAAAAACCAAGGGTTGTTGCTCAAACTAGACATGGATAAGGCCTATGATAGGGTGGACTGGAAGTTCTTGATTAAAGTCCTATAAGCCTTTGGGTTTTCTAAAATATTTTTACATTTGATATGGGAATTGATCTCTACCACCAACACCTCAGTGATCATAAATGGCTCTCCTTCCTGTTTCTTTAAGGTGTCAAGAGGAGTTAGACAAGGGGATCCTATCTCTCCTATTATTTTCACCCTCATGGCTGAAAGTCTGGGGAGGCTCATGCATAAAAGAGTGATGGAAGGTAGCTTGAAAGGTTTAAAACCCTCCTCAGAAAACCTGGCCTATTTGCACCAGAAGTTTGTGGATGATACGATGCTTATGGGAAGTGCTACTATTGGTGAAGCCAGAGCTATAAAGAGTTGTCTTGTTCATTATGAGGAGGGCTCAGGGAAAAAAATTAATAGAGCCAAAAGTTCCCTCTATTTTTTCAATACCCCTGAGCACAGACAGAGGAAGATTGCAAACATCCTGGGCTGTGGTGTTAATTCTCTTCCTTCAACTTACTTGGGTCTTCCTTTAGGGTCCAAACCTCCAGGATCCTTTTGGATTTCTCTGGTTGATAGGTTTAATAGGAAGTTGGTTGGTTGGAAAGGATCCCTCTTGAGTCAAGCTAGAAAAGTTCTGTTACTTAAGGCTTCTCTTCAGAATCTAATTGTTTACACCCTTAGTTTGTTCAAGATCCTGGCTAAGTTTGTTGATATTATTGAAAAGATCTAGAAACGGTTTCTTTGGTCGGGGGTTGAGGAGAAGAAGAGGATTCCATTGGTGGCCTGGGAGAGTGTGTGCAGACCCAGGAAGTTTGGAGGCCTTGGTTTGAGAAATATCATAGTGTTTAATAAAGCTCTTCTT
>VDFB02258578.1:0-81329 GCA_007258455.2 Sequoia sempervirens
GTTCTATAAGATTCTTGTCCACACCAATTTTATCTAGAAGATCAATGCTACAAACATTAAGATTCATTATCTATGAGAGTATGCCTAATTCCAATTTTGTTGACCTTAACCACTATCATTAAAGCTTCATTTTTGTTTTGGATCTCAAGCGAGGGCAATTCATGTTGAGGGAATGTAATATCCAAATTTGTCACTTGCATACAATCAAACACGGCTGCTACATCATTCGGTTTAACAGAAGTTGGGACATCAATCTTCTGCAAAGCCTCTTGGAGCATCCCATGGTATGTAGGTGATGTTTGAATCAAACCCCAAAGGGAAATCTTTGCTGGAGTATTACAAAGTTGCTCAACAAGATCATATTCTTTACCATTATGTTGAGGAATATTAGGTGCAAGTGGAAGGTATGGTTGGGGTGATGAGATGGATATTGGCGTTTGGTTTGGTTGCTTATTGCTTCTAGTGTTATATGTGTGAGCAACTGCATGATAACTTGGTTGCTGCAACACATGATTACTAATGAGTTGTTTTGCAAAGTGTAAGATATGGCCAAGAGGTTTAGGTCCTATAATGAGAGGTGGCTTAAGAGGTTCAATAATTAGAGGTGAGTTAGGAGGTTCAATAATTAAATGAGTTTTAGGAGGTCCAATAATTAAAGGAGACCTAATAGACAATTGTGTGTTCATAACCTCAATTGAATAAACTACTTGTTGATGATCTTCTATCAAGGGGGATCTAATGTCACCTTAGCATCTTCATCTATGCAATCCATCTTGTTGTCTTTTGAAAGAAATGTATCAATGATCTCATCCTCTTGTCCTACAATATCTTCCCAAGTGGGAGAAGTGTTGGGAGAGAAACAAACAAGATTCTCATGACGCTCAATGAGTGGGTACTCTAACACCAAGATACCTTTATCACAAGTAGGTGAGATATTGGGGGAGGAACAACTATGATTGTCCATGGTTGCATCCTCTTGCACCAAAACCTTCTCACAAGTAGGAGAAATATTGGGAGAAAAACTAACGTGATTGTTAATGTTTTCGTTTCATTTCCTTAGATTGTTCTCATAGGCAAAAACTTTTTAATTATACAAGCCATGTGTTACCATATCAAAACCGCATTTTTGAAAAGGAAACATGTTATTAGCCCCATGTATCAAATTAGCAAAATCAAATAGGTTTGGAAATAGAAATGCAAAACAGAAATCGGATCTGAACAAAGGACACAGACGGGGAATTGCACATAAAATTTTAGGTCAAAATGATTGGACAAGGGTGCCTAGGGCGCTTATGTCTTGCATAGGTTTTTTACAAAATTCAAAATTTGACTGTGTACAATGTTGTTTTAGGTTCCTATTTCTATGTGCACATGGGTGTGATAGTAAATAGTTTTCTAGAATTTGCCCAGTTTATGATTATGTAACTCACAATGCAAGTGTGCCACAATTTGCAAAATTTTCAAGCAATGAAAGACAATTGTAAATGCAATTTCTAGATCTAAGATACAACAATTGACTGATTCTAATATGCCAAAATCTGAGAATGATAATGTTGATGCTTTTTTGAAATAAAACAATGCAATTTTTTCACTTTTTGAGCTACATGCAAGATGCCTAAATGGATGCAATGAACACTTTCAAGTTTGATTTGAGATTTAAATGAGCTAATGCAGATTTGTAAATACAATTGGAATGTAGATTTGACCTAAGATGAAAATAATCCTATTGCAAACTATAATGCAATATCATATGAATTTTTTTGAGCTTTTATGCTTTTTATGATGCAAAAATGAATGCTTAAATGAACAATGCAAAATAATGCAATGGTAACCTAGATCTAGGATGAAATGCCTCAAATTTCGAAAGGTATATAATGTTAACATGTCAGATTTCACCAAAATGAAACATAGAAAAAGTGAAACCCTAGGATTTGACCCTAGGGCGGGGGTTTAATGGATTTGGACAAGGTATTTGGCTGACTTGCAACCTGAAAGGAGAGTCAACTTGCCCTTTACCAAATCTGAAATGAATCTAGAGATGAAATTCAATGATTTAACTATCCTAGTGATGCAAATGACTATTTCGATGCAAAATAGCAGATTTGAGATATCATAGATAAATTTAGACTTTAGAAATGGATTGAGCAGGACATTGTGCACTTGTATAAATTTGAGCTTGATTTTGCTTGACGTTTCCTCTGGGGGCACCACTGTCCTTGTTGACCAAATTCAGATATGTTTTCGTAGTCCTTTGGTGACAGATCAGAGCTTCCATTTTTTGTTTGCAAATTTGTCGGATCACTGTTGAGTTGTCAAGGTGTAGGGTTTCAATTGCAACAATGAATAATTGATCTTCAAACTTCCTTCAATCCTCTTCAAACCTGAAACTTGCACATTCAAAGAGAAGAAAGGTTGTGCCATTTAGGGGCTTGTCTTAGTCAAACCTCGTGTTATTGTTCCACTTCCACAATGGCAATGCCAATGATAAATGGATAAATGATAGGAAGGAATGATGAATCCACAAAGTGCTGCAACTCACCACCTTTCAAAGGCTTCTTTGAAGGAATGAAGTCATACACATCTCCTCAAGGCTTGGATCTTGCTTGAATTGCTTGAAGACCTACAAGGGTTAGATCTTACAAACAATATGAAAACATAAACATGAACACACACTCACATGCACTTTGACATGATGTTTGGATCTCGAATTGCTGCAATAAATCCTCTAATGGCTGCTCTTGACTTACTTGCTTGATAATGCTCTTGATAATTGCTTGATCATAAATTCTCCAACTTGCTAGATCTTCCTTGTTCTTTCTAGATAGATTTGAAATGATGCAATAACTAGGTATTTATACACAATAATTCTAATTTCTTGAAAATTAAATCCCAATGGCCAACTTTAGATATTTGAATTTCAAATAATAAAATGTCGACAACGACATATTTGAATTTGGAGCCAAAATAGGACATAGGCGCCCTAGGCACCAGTGTCCTAGACCTATTTTTCGAAATTTAAGGAGCCTGAGGCAAAGTATTAAATGAGAGCATTTGTTTTGTACTTGCAAGTTGTTGGTAATTGTTTAAAATGGGCCACGAAATGCATAATTTAGAAAATTAAGTGCTCAGTTAGGTCCAATAACTTAAGGGGAAACAAAACATAGTGTGAAATTGTCAAGGGTGACAATTTACGACACTACATAAGGAAACTTTTTGGTAGTAGAACACGACCTTAGAAAGAGCCTCAATACGAGATGTGATGTTCTTCCCTAGAACAAATTAGCTAGAAACATGAACTACAAAAAAAAATGCTAAAATGGAAACATAGAAATGATATTGTATTGATTTGATGAAATTACATTACAAAATATCGTAGGCTTCTTCAAAGGGGTACTCTCCTTTAAGCGTTGCTCAATACAATATAACTCATGGATGGTCCAAACTATTATCAAACCCTTTATATATATTATTTCTACCCCAAGGAACTATTAATTCCCAAGCATGTGGGATGAGCTAATTCAACAAAAGGGACAGTTTACAAAGCATAATTATTTAATGCTTTTATTAATAAAGCTTAATATGAATGTAACTAATTGGGAAGAAATAGTTAGGGCCATTGTTGTTAAAAACGGAAGATCAGATTTAATGCACAGAGTTAATTCAAATCAGACAATAACACAGTAGATACCCTGGGAAAACCCTCCACTTGAGGGAGAAAAACCCAGCAACAAAGATCCTCTTGTATATATAATAATGGCAACAATTATCTTTACAATGAGGCCAATCACAAGGCCAATATCCAGCATCAACTCTAGATGCAATAACAGGGGATAATCTGCTCTTCCTTGTGATCTAAATCTGCTCTTAGAGAGATTCGCAATCTGCTCTTGAAGGAATTCGCACTTGAATGAAGGAATAATTCGAGCTTACTTGATCGATAATCTCAAGGAGAGAAGTAGTCTCTTATAAATACATGGCCATAATAGACCTCACAAGGTCGGCCTCAAACATAAGTTACAATTTGCATAAGTCGGCCAAGATACAAAACAGTTACAACTCATAAATGATGTCGGCCCCAAGAAGTTAAGTAACCTTTACATGTCGGCCAAATCATAACACACAATAATTTTACATGTCGGCCAAATCATGAGACACAAATAATAAGAGGTAAATTGAATAGCCGATGGCTACATTCAATTTAAGACTTTCTCAAGGAATGTGAGCTGGAAGGATCAACCGACGCTGTTATAACATTAACAATTGTAACAAGCATTTAGTTTTTGCCATTTGAATCTCAATCATTTTTGAAATTTAATTTTTGTAACTTATATGCAAATATGAATTTTCCATCTCCCTTGTTGTGTATGTCATGAGATATGTTGATACAAACTCTCATTGTCTTGGATATATTTATGAGACATTTGATAGTATGCTTGAGTGGATGAAGCAAACCATTCATAACAAGAATCTTAATTTGGAATTTTATGAGGAGCATATCAAGCCTATTGTGATGTAGTGGTGAGACATTTGATACTATGCTTGGGTGGATGAAGCAAACCATTCATAACAAGAATCTTAATTTGAAATTTTATGAGGAGCATATCAAGCCTATTGTGATGCACTGGTGGAACACTATGAACACCTTGCTTCATATGGCAGCCTATGCTTTAAATCCCAAATGTTATGTACTAAGGTTACTATTTTTGATGATATATATTGATGAGGAGTCTACTTTAATTCAAACATGGTGGCTAGCCTTTGTCAATTTTTGTGGTCAAATAGCAAACCAACTAGAGGTGAGGACAAATAGGGCTTCATTAACTCAAAAAGACCCTATTAGATGGTGGACATGGCATAGTAAGGATGCACTAGAGTTGAGGATGCTTGCCACTCGCCTCTTTTTACAAGTTATTAGTTTCTCCATTGTAGAGGAATTGGTTCACCTATATTTCATCTAGTTAGTCAAGAGGAATAGACTTAACTTTTTCATGATTGGAGAAGTTGGTGGCTATGCATAGTGCCTTGCGACTTTAGGATCAATAGACTCCTTAGTATTGTTAGACTCTAGGTGCACGACACATGAGGATTAGTTGGGGTTCCATTGGATGAGGTAGCCCCTCCTAGTGGTAGTGACGAAGACTTAGATGCTGATTTTGATGTAGTGATAGTAGATGTTGAGCAGGGCAAGTGGTAGGTTTTCTATCTTATTCTTATTTGTAGTTGAAATTTGTAGAGTCTTTGGGCATATTATTGTAATTTTTGTAGAATATATATGCACTTTGACAATGAAAGCAATGAAAATTTGGCATTTTGTTGTTTGTTGACTCGCATGTGAAATCTCATTTTATTTCTAATGTTATGTATTGAGGTTCTATAATGTATATTGATGAATGCCTTATCAATGTTATCGTATGAATATTTGAATTTTTTTCCTCATCCTAGAATTTGTGTAACATAGGTCATTACTTATTAGTAATTACTAATTAGTGTCAAGTTCAACATAGTCTCAAATATCATGGATTTGTGATTATAGCGGCCAAAAAAGTTTCAAGATTCAAAACACAACATAGTGTCAGACAGTTCTTACATCTCATGCTGCTACATCTGTTGCTGCCTATTTTGTTGCTTCTCTTGATATGTAGAAAGGAGAGCTATAACTTCTCATCTAACATTGGGCTCTACTTGACCACCAAGTGGAATATCTCTTCTAGGGATCAATGCAAGATGATATTTGAATTAGTTGATCCTTTTGATTTTGTTTGGACAATAATGACACACTAATTGTAATATTGCTTCTCTATTAAAAGAAAGGTCCCAATTTGCAAATGCCATATTAAAAAAACCTAAATTTGAAACCCTAGCATAAATAGAAAAATTAAAGATTATAATATGTAAACCTTAGCTAGCTGATAAATAATAGGGGAAAAAAGAGGTAGGAAAATCCTTGAATGGTTCGGACAAACAAAACACAAATCTGAAAATAAAAAAATACAGCAGGGATGTTTTTAATTTGTTAGGTTACAATGCTACATATATCTTGCAAATACTGCTAAAAACCACAAAAATCAGTCCAAAATCACATAAAATCAAATTTGAAATGCACTGAATGTTGTCAATGTGACAAAGAAGTGAGAGATGAAAGAAGAAATTGTAAAAAAATGAAGTATTTTGATGCTTTTCTGGCCGCAGAATGTACTCATGTGTTGGTAGGTAATTTTTTTAGCTTGGATTCATGACTTAACTTGTGAAAAACTAATTGAAATTCTGTGAAAATTCACCAGTGAGTAAAATTGCAAGCGACTCACCCAAGTTTTTTTTTCTTGTGAGTACTTTTGAGTTGGCAATTTTTTAACCTATGCTTTTGCATGATCATGTCATGAACACAATGCCTTCTAAATTCACTCTATCACCTTAGGGCTTGAGTCAGTACAATTTATAATGATGAAGATGAACAAATTTCCAAATGTACGGTTAGGAATCCAATTAATGGCATTGCCTACGATCATAAATTTTTCCATGAACAAGGGCATGCTACATTGAAAATGAAGGCCAGAGAATAAAATGTGTGAGTCTTGTGAAACAGTCACGCTTTTTCCACAAAAGCCAAAACTGATTATAAATGCACCTACCTCTGTGCAGTGAGCGTCAAATTTTTCTCTTTTTCTTGAGCCTAACTCTTTATGAGTTAATTTAAACACCCATATTAATGAACTTTGCATCTACACATTAATTCGTTTTCTTAATAATGGCTTGAGCTTTTTTTCCTATACAAATCAATCAAGGTTTCAAGAAAAAATGAGTTGTAAAAATTCATGGTTTTAAGCTTGGGGCCCAGGCATTTGCAACAAAATTGGTTCTCATAATTTAGAGATTAGCTTTGTAGTTTAAAATATTTGCTAGGAAATAAGAGAAAAAATACTAGCAAAGTTAGTTAAAAGGAAGCAAATGTGAAGAAAGAAAGGATAATTCACAGATGAAAAGTTTTGCACTTTGCTCTTATTTTTCAGTCATTAATCAGACAAAATATGTTACATTTTAACTTGGGATTTCTGAGATTAAATATTTACTTGTCTGCAGGTGCTTTTTCCCTTATATTTGGATTCCTTGAGTGACTTATAATAAATCATATGATATCAGGGATTACTGTCTAAAGAAAATGTTAGCTGCATAAAAGGTTTGACTTTGTGTCATTCTCAGTTTGCAGTTAGATAAATGGTGGCCTGTGAACTCATTTAACCAAAGAGCTTGAGAGGCAGGCAATTCAAGGAAAATGGCAGACATTAGAGATCTCAATCATAAGCCTCCCTCCTCATTTGAGGCAGATGATGACAGTGGGCTTGAATTAAGCTTGGGCCTATCATGTGGTAGAAATATAAATAAATCAAAGGGAAAAGACAGTGTTAAGGAACTTAATTCTGATGATGGAAAGAAAAAGGAGAAGAATAGCAAAATATGTCTTGATTCTGCACCTTTTAAGCATTTTCCTCAACAAAGCATTGGAGAGGAAGATGATGGGAAACAGCAGGCCGGTTCTATGTCTCAGCAACATGAAAACTTTTGGACGAGCTTAGAAACTACTACTTCCAAGGAACCAGAGAAGTTGATGAGGATGCATATGAACGAAGTGCAGTTTCCAGGTTTTGGAGAGGTGCATTGTGCAGCAAAAACTTCAGAGCTTCTGAATGCTTGTCCACAACAGATGCTGTCAAATGCAGATAAGAACTCTTATGCAGAAAGCCCTGTGGCTCCACTCAACAAAAGTAATACGGATGCCATGCCCAAAGATATTCAATTTTCAACACATATAGCAGCAAGAGGACAGTTTCCACAGCAAAATTTACCTGCCCATTTCTTAGACACATTTAGGAATGGTGGGCCTGCCGTCATTCAATCATGTGCTAATACAGCTTCTCTAATGCATAACTCATTTCAGCTTGTTGGAACTCAGTCTCCTTCCCTAGGATTGAAAACATCTATTCAATTAGATACATCACAGGGAAAGCAGTATATAGGCACAGAAAATGTAAATGCAGATCAGCAACAAAGGCAACCAGTGGTGCAGCAGGACTGGCAAGATGACATATCAGAGCAGCAGAAGCAAAGAGAGATGGCTACCCAGAAGGGGCAAGAGGCAAGAAAGAAGCGTAAACAATTGATTGAGGAACAGAAGCAGCAGAAGAAAGCTAAAAACGAAGATGAGAGAGCTGGTCCACATGGTAAGTTTATATCTCTGCATTGGGTCTCTATGTTTTTGTCTCTCTTGTTGTTGCAACTATGCAAAATGTGTCCTCAGTTGAACATGTCATAATACTTTGAATTGTGAATCAGGTTTCCGCAGGCCTGGAAGTAATACATGGGTTCGTGGTTGGGAACTGACCACTCCATCAGTTGCTGATATGGAGATGTCTAAGTCTACTCAAGATATTCACGAAGAAGGCAGCCAGGTGCCTGAGATGGCTTGTATATTACAGCGAGGAAGGGACAGAAATGCAAAAGATAATGAGCTAGATGTAGATGAAGAAAGTAGTTCAGATTCTCAACAAGAGCAGTCAGACGTGTCTGACAATGTTCAATTTCCCAGTGTGAAGGTCGATGAAATAGGTAAATACTTGTCAGGTACTAAGGAGGGGGGAAAATTTCCAAACAATAATAAAGATCCAGCAGAAGCCGGGCAATACATGGCTGCAAGAATGAATGGCTTGCTGAAAACAGAGGAAAAATTGCAAGATTACAGAACGTCAACTTCAGTAGGGTTTGGTAAACCTCCTGTACACTGCACTACAGTTGGAAATAACTCCAATCCAGCACTTGCCAATCTGCCAACCACAGCCCCAATCACAATGACAAACACAGCTCTTCCCTATTCTGTGCCTTCCTTCCCTGTCATGCCTGCACCCTACTCTCTTCCTACTCCAGTAGTACCTAACCACCCAAATGTTCCATTTCCAGTAGGGTATCCATTTTTTTGCCTTATGCAATATCCACCACCAGCTGTTGATGGATCAAACTGTACTGCAGCCCGCCCATCGATTTATCCAAATGGCTTTCAACTGCCTCTTGGGTATGCACCATTTCAACTGCCAACAATTGAAGCTTCACCACCATCATGGGTGCCGGTTTTACGTCCGCAGCCATCTCTTTCTTTTTCCACACCAAATTTTGGAGGTGCAAGGACTTCCTCAGAGCCTATAGAGGATGAAGCAAAAATTTCTCAAGGTTAATTTCTCTTTTTCCTTAGAGACTTTTCATTTATGTCAGCAGTCATATTCAATAAATTTGTCTATGCCTTATTCTGATGGCCACACTTTTGAATATTTACAAAGCTGAAATAGTTTATTTGCCTTAATTCCCATCGTCAATCTCATTTGGCTAGATAAAGATTTAAAATCTGATTCCATGCAGAAGGATCAACATAAGGATATAATGCATCACTTCCATCTCAAATGATACACACTTTATTTTGTTCAGACACGTAAGAGCTGGGTTCAGTTATAAGCCAGAAAGATTACCACTGGAACTTGGTGGACTGGATGATTTTTTGCCGATCCCTTGATCTGAAAGCAGGCCTCCCTGATGAGAGTTATTGTACATCAGATACATCTCAAATGTGATACATATTCTTTTGTTCAGCCACTTATGTACTGGGATCAGTTCCATGCTAGAAGGATAACCACTCAAAGTTGATGAACTGGATTTATGGCGCTTTTTTGATCTGATAGTAAATCTTTGATCAAAATATAGTTTGTTGTATATCTGCTCTCTGTATTTATATAAATCCAGATAGTCAGCTTACTTCATGCCATGTTCTCATCATTTTGTCAAGTTAGCCATCCATGTAACAATTGTCTTGCAATTCTGATTTCATAGAGACAACTTTGGCTCAGTTCTTAAACTCGAGGGCAAAGCCCAGTTGCTGGAGATTGCAATGGCTAGAATTTGAAGAAGGTTTATGAATTCTTTATTCACATCTGTCTTGTCCTTGTTTTGTGTTTCACTTTTGCAAATAATGATTTTAATCTTCATGTCTTATTTCTTTTATTTAAAATTAGAATTTGTTAGTCTTTCTATTCTGCTTTTGAATGTTGATAGTCTATGGGATATTCTACTGCTTGTCTCTCATTTTTTATTTTGAAAATTTATTTTGAGAAAAATTTAAAATCTTGTTTTTGCTTCAAAAAATGTTTAGGAGGTGGTGCTATTGAGCACCTAACATAGTTGGAAGTTTCCTGCTCCATTTGCCATGATTCTTTTCAAAATCCTCTATTGTCTTGAGTAGCAAAATCCTGTTAGTCGCTAGTTGCTGCCTGTGATAAGGAACTATTTTTTTCAAACCTTTTTGTAAAGGGCTAGAGACTTCCATGCTATTGACATCTGACAATCTTTTATGTAAGAGAAGTGTTCTTAACTCAAATAGATAAGAGTGATTTCCTTCCTGGTTTTATTGTACGGTGCCCATCTCTGTATTTGTCAGTAACTGCCAGCTGACATAATGGGTAGTATGAACAAACCTTAGTTATCCTTTTTTCGAGGACATTTTGACTGATTTTATTTGTCTAGCAAACACTCTTGGCTGTGGGATTTGGGTGCAGGGAAACTGAATTAAGGGGATTCAAATATGTCTTTAATATTGCAGTCAACTATAAAATGACAAAGAAAATGAGTTATATGGCATTCCTCTTCAGAGACCTTAAAGGAAGAACCAGGTCTTTCACTTTTACCACTTCATGTTAGTGTCGGCAACCTTAGGAGCCACTTTTAATGGCTATACTGTAAATTTGGGAACAATTACTGAGTTACTACCTTGTCACTGCTCATAGACCAATTGAATATTCACCTAAATATTAGTGTGATGCAACTGGACTTCTTTTTGTTCATTCAACAAGCGGAAAACAATCTGGCCTCAAACAAATTGGTAATTCCTACTTTACCATCTTTTCTCTCTTTTGCTTGTTATGGCTTTAAGGCTATTATTGCTATGTATTTTAACTACTGCTGCCTTTCTAACTTTGGATTTACGAGTCTAATGCCCAGTGTCACCATCACTGTGTTAACATCTTAACATTCTCTTCTATGCATGTCCGCATGGAAAGTCATGCTTATGCCTTTATGTGGGCTTGGTATCTATTTTCCCTAATCTGCTCTCTTGTGTTTCGCAGGAGTTAAAAGTCATGATAAACAAAAGAATCAAGTTTCCTTGTCAACAGACAATTCTTATAAACAGACTAACAGTTCCATCACCAGATTGATTTTTTCACACAATATTCAGGACCAATGTGCTGGACCAGATCTCCAAGTCCTGTCTGTGCTTTCTACAAGACCAGATTATTCACTTAGCCCATCGAAAGTGCAATCTGATACAGAGGAAACACGGTTCTATGCTCAACATGGCAGGGTTGCTGTAGTTAAGGGATCTGAGGGTCCCAATGCCATGGGACCAGCAACAGACAAAATCATAGAAAGAGACTCTGTCAATTCTCCAGGAAAAGATGAAACAAAGTTGGAAACAAGAGACTTAGATAATTCAAACATACATGGAACTGGCATAGCTCTTCAGACCTCACAGGAGGATATATCAAGACATGTCATTGTAGAGCCCAACATGACAAATAGTCCTCTCCCAGAAGTATGGAATTTAAAGCCTGGTATAGCTTGTGGGATGAGGTTTGGGGGTTCTGGGACAACACCAGATTTGCCATGGGTATCCACAACTGGGGTGGGTCCTAATGGTAGGACTATTTGTGGTGTCATGTATAAGTATGATGCAAACCAAGTTGGGATAGTGTGTGCCTGCCATGGAAGACACATGCTACCTGGTGAGTTTGTACTGCATGCAGGTAAAGCAGAAGCTTCAAGCCCAGAGAAAAACATTGTGGTTAATCCTTACATCATTGGCAGTGAAGCAGCATCGGCACAGGTGTAGACTCTTATGGAGGTGTAGACAAGAAATACTGCTGTTTTGAGTTCTAGGAATTTGAATTAATGGTAGATATTTTACTGTCCTAGTGTCTCTTTTTGTTTCTTAACCACATAAAACATGGCATCTTGTAAATTTTGATCTCAATATGGAGAGATGCTCATGGTTTGTTAAGAGTCTTGTTAGTATCTTTCCCCTAAGTTGTAAGCATTTGCCTGCTAGATTGATTGCAAAGTAGAAGTGAAATTGTTCTTCATTTGCACAATGCAAAATGTTGGAACTGTTGCAGTCTTGTTATGGCAAGCATGTTGTTTTGAAGTATATCGATTGTATGTATCAAATTGACATGCAAGCTAAATGTGCTGGAGGGGAGTTTATTGGTTCAACATATACATTTTCCTAGTTATCCAGGTATACATAGTGTATATACAAACCGATATTGGCAAAACTATAGCATTGGTTTGAACAAAGATTTTGGAGTACACTGGGTTGGGTGCAGCAGGTATCACCATGTAAATCAATCAGTTTAAGCCCAGGAAGTCTGAGAGTCTCAGATTTTAAATGAAGATTGGGCTCCTGAAAATATCTAACAAAGATAATAGGTGTAAAAGAACAAGACTAAAGGTGATTTGTGCCGCTGATTATGCTGTTGCTCTTGTTAATGAGATATTTTGATTCAGCCATATTCTGCTTATTTATAGTGTATATTTTGGCAGTCACACGTTTTTCTCTTTTGGAGGCATTCAAACAATGTATATATATATTTTGTTAATTACATCTTATTCTAGGCACAACAGGCATGAGTTTGAGGGCATCACAAGTCGTATGGTAGTCTAGTAGTTCTTATCATCATGCATGGTTTGTGACAATGAAACATCACATCATGTAGCCAGTGTGTAGAAGTGGAGGTGAGGTGTCTGAAGGATATTAATTAGTAAGGTGCTAATAACTAGAAAACCACTGAAGTGCAACAAACAGTGATGTATTATTGTTTTTTTTTGCAAGATGTCCATGGCTATTTAGAACTTAATAATCGAATTTAGAAATCTTCAATGACTAATATCAATGGCTAAAGAAAATGATCCACAAATATGAGATGTGACAATGCACACATACATACTCACAGTATCAGATCAGATTTAGACTCACTGATGGTGAATACATTGATGCCCACATTGAAAGTGGGATGAGTATAGAGCTAAGACGATCTGTAATAAATGAATTCCTTATTCACTATAAAGAAAAACAAATCTCAATTTCATCAGCTAAACATAACAGGAACACAGTTTGTCAAAGTCTCCTGAGGATCAAACCCAGACCCAATTGCATCCTGTAGGAATCAGATGGTAGTGGGCTCTTCGTAAACGCAGCTTACTCGTGGGTTGAACTCTGGTTCAGTGGGTCATTCTTTGTATTTAAATTTTTTTATCAATGGAAGTCAATCTTATTTTAATGGTAGTCTGTGGCCCTCCCTACAAGAAGGGCCAAGTAAGTTGCACGAAAATGAAACAGCTATGCCTAATAATTTTTAACGGAAGAAACCTACCTTGCATCCTACGATAAGAAAACGGCTTTTTAAGCTTGCAAACTACCCTGAACTTTATAGATCGCTTGAATTTCAGTTGACGTCTTTTTATTGCACCTAATCTTTACATTGGAGGTTTTATATAGATGAATACTCCACCAAGATATGAGTCGATTATTACCAATTTGAAGCAATTGATGAAGTGCTGTTTCGGATGCGAATAATGGATTTCGCTGCGGATTTTAATTTCATCAAATCGCATGTGAATGTTGGTAAGCTAATATTGAATCCTGGTATTGCCCATTTTGTTGGGCTCTGAAAGAGTCTACGGGAATTACTTCTACACAGCTTTCTTTCACACTATCACAGCTCCTCCAATCATTTGGAAGACTTTATCTACATATGGTCCACTACATGTATATTTGCTGCCGCATACATTTGCATGTTGCTGCTGCATATATCTGCATTTTGTTGCCTACATCCGTATCCTGAATGTATCTGGATTGTGTTAGCAGTTTTGAGGGATTTGAGAGCTGCAGGTCTCCCAGAGAAACGGCAGAGCTCATAGGCATTTGCCATAAAGTTCATAACCATTTTCTTTTGTTTTGAAGCTTTTTAAATCTTTGTTGTGTGCATATTTTGTCAAATAGTTCACATGCACCCTATGCTGAAAACTGTGATGAAGAAAGCTTCCAAGCGGGCCATCTTGAGAGGTAACCTAGTTTCTATGGCCTCACTTGCTACTGTTGAGCCGAAAAAGCTAAAGAAGTGTCTTACCAAAGCTAATACATTAGATGAAAAACTTTAAGCTTTATCCAGTGTTTATGATCGAAGATTCAAATGTGTTAATTTATCAAATATGTTGGATAACCTGAACTCATGATTTATCAAATAGATTGGACAACCTGAACTCACAATTGTCATCCAAAATTTCTCGACTTCTCAAAATAACCTTTGAGCAAGGAATATGATTGCAAACCTGTCAAATTTTGTGACCAGTAAAATACAGTTGTACAGCAACGAAAAACAGTGGAAAATTAAGCAAATACCATCACAAATCTTCAATTTACAAATGAGGCTTCAAAAGACATCGAAACCCTTAAAGTAGATGTGTCAGAAAACTTGGTGAGCCAAAAGAAGTTTGAATCTAAGCACAGATGGTAAAGGATGGCACTAGACTCCAAACCTACAGCTACGGTGAATGCTGTAATTCAGCCAAAGTTTGAGGAGGTTCCATTGGGGGGCTTCGGGATCTATTTTGAAGGAGCAGGGGTCCTATGAAGCAAAAAAAAAAATGCTACAGGATTAAAGAGAATCTTTTCCTCAAAAATAGTAGCACCTACTTTTTAGCTCAAAAATTTAAGCAAGGGGTGGGGCTAGAAATTGCTCAACCAGCTTAGACTTTTTTTCTACCATTTGTCAATCATATGTATTTTTAAAATTCTTGCCAATTAATTTTTTTATTATTTTATATTTATTTACTCTGTTGAATTGAATATGCAAAATAATAAGATTCATGAGACCACCGGCTTCCATAAATATAGAATTTAAACTTTTAAGCTTAAACTATTCTACATATTCATGGGATCACCCGCTTTAAAAAAAAATTCTAAAAAATTTCATCAACACCCAGCCCCCTCCATGAGATCCTACCCTAAGGAAGCTCATGGTGCATAATTTTAAAATTAGGGTGGGGTATCTACCATGGATGGGGACTTCCTAAAATAATATAGTGGGTGCTGCTGAGATTTTTAGGAATATTTTGAAGTGGGTGGTCTCAAGCAGCGTGAAATTTGATGGTCTATTTGGCCTTTTTTTGTATTTTAGACTGTATATTACAACTTCAAAATTTATTAGACCGTATAAGTTGACTTGCTATATTTTTATATAATCATATATACAACACTTTAAATTATTATTAAATTGTAATATATATATATATAATGTTTATTAATATATATATATATAAATAATTTTATAATGTTTATTATAAAAATATTAGTTTAGAATTTTTTCAAATGAAATATAATTCTAATTTTTAAAATATTTTTAACAATAAATTTAAGATTTTCACATTTTTACTAATAGTTATCATTGATTTATATTAAAATATATGATTTATAATATTTATTATAAAAATATATATTAATTCAATTTTTTTTTCAAAATAGAATACAATTGTTTTTTAACTCTGAGAATATTTTAAAAAGATTTATTTTTAATATGAATTTAAAAACTTGTTAATTGTAAGAGTAAATTTAAGATTTTTAGATTTATTACTAATTATCAGTGTTTTCTAATATATATATATGACTAATAACATAACAAAAATTTTCATTTTTTTCAAGATAAAAGCTATTACATTTGTGTGGCGAACTTTCAATTTTTTTTTTAGACAACTTTCTTCCACTTGTAGATTTAACTTTGGGGAATCATGAACTTTCAATTTTTTTGTAGATTTAACTTTCTTCAATTAATTTGCTCTCGAATACTAATTCTCAACTTCTTGTCCATATCTTTTGTCAAAATTTCTACATTGTAGAATCAAAATTCTCAGCTTAGAGTTATTATTTTTTTGGTACTCCATGAGCTTTGCACACTATTTGCATTGTCTCTGTTGTCCCTCTCTTTGGAATGTATCTTTAGACCATACTTTTTTGTCTATAGATGTATTTAAACATGTTGAGTTAATATGATAATCTTTAATTTATTTTGTTGAACAAGTTTGTGCCTTAAATTTTTTCGACAATGATAATAAAAATCACTAAAAATGTTTTAATATAAAAGATTTTCTATAAAACAATCATAAATTGGGTTTCAGCCTCTTGGAAACCAGTTGTCTGCAGGTTCAATGGCTTGTGGCCCTCCCTCCCTAATCTCCATGATTGGGTTTTAGCCTCTTGGAAACTAGTTGTCTTTGGAGAAATTGAGCTCTATCCAAGTGCTAGAGGGTTTTTCTTTGCAACTTTAATACTTCTGCGGAGAGGGACTGTGTGTTGGACAAAGGGTGGATGTGGGGTGTTCATTTGCTGTCTATCAGGCCGTGGTCTCGCTCTTTCAATCCACTTACTGAGCCGCTGAATGTCAGACCTGTTTGGGTCTGACTGTCAAATCTCCCCCTCCAATTTTGGGAGGAAACGTAGCCATTGGCAACTCCATTGGGCGCTTTCTGAAGGTTGACTCTACGTCTCAGGATCTAGGGAATACTATGGTGGCTCGTATATTAGTTGATTTGGACATCTCCAAACCCCTTCATGGTGATGTGGTCTTGATGGTGGAGGATAGACCTTGGTCACAACTGCTGGACTATGAGGGCCTTCCCTTTCGGTGTAGGAGGTGTTTTTCTACGGGTCATTTGGCCTCTGGTTTCCCTCTTGCTCATCGTAAGGGTGCTCCTACTTGGTGGAAGAATGCTCGTTCGGACCATCTCACGGTGGGTTCTCCCTCTTTGGAGACTTCTTCTGTGGAGGGCGACCCTCCTTTGGCGGTGCCTCCCTTGGTGGCTAATACTATCTAGGCTCCTCTTTCTTCTCGAGATCCTACGTCTACTCCTCTTCTGACTCCTTCCGCGGAGCCACTGTTGGCTCGATCTGCTGACACTGTTCTGTTTGAGCCTACTCGAACCTCGTTGGTTGCTTTTGATGGTCCTTCGTTCGATCATGTTTCCTCCCCTGCGCTACCCCTGCTGTGTGGTGGCTCTTTGCCCTTGGTAGCTTTGGTTGTTCCGCCTCTCTCACCTCGCTCGGTGGACTTGGATTCTGAGCCTCCCTGGTCTGTGGTGCTGAGAAAGAAGAAGGGACTCCCTTGATCTGTCGCATCTTCACGACCTAAGGTTAAGGGAGTCAGACTAGTCCCCTCAGATTCTGGGGTTGCCTAGCCTTGTCTGTGTTTCGACAACTGTCTGTATGCTGTTTCTGTGTGTGGTTTGTCGTCTTTCCTAGTTCATTCTTGTTTTGAACTAGCTTCTTTTATTGGCCCCTTGGGCTCTTTGTGTATAGGGTACGACACCCTGAAAATGCTGCTTATATTATAAAAAAAATCATAAATTGTTTTTTTTGATAATTTATATTTTTCACAAAACGTCAATGAAAGGCATTTAAATGATCAATCTGTCACAAAATTTTATATGATAGGTAGAGGTGGCCGTCAAATTCCAGGCCTGGTCCCATGGATTTTATTATTTTGCATATTCAATTCTATAGAGTAAATAAAATAAAATAAATAAAATTGGTGAGAATTTAAAAATCTTAGTGATTGACAAGTGATTGGCAAGAGTTTTAGATCCACCCCAAATGCGCAGACTCAAATCTTCAAACTAAAAAGTAAGGGCTACTATTATTTAGGAAAATATTCTAATTAATCTTGTATCATATTTGTTCTTTGCTTCATGGGACTGCTCCTTCAAAATAGATCTTGAAGCCCCCCATTGGGACCCTAGCTTTAGAGAATCAAATAAATAATACGTCTGACTTAGAGTAGGCTAAATGGTTTATATAGAATACTTTGGGGTAGAAGAGAGTAATCTTTGAGAGGGCTTGTTCACTTGGGACCATACTCTTATCATCTGGTTCATGAGCCTTCATTATAGGCTCTTAATACAAATTTAGTGTGAAGAATTAGAAGAGAACAAATTAAAAATTCTTAAAGCTGGGAACTAGAGAATTGGAAAATCATTCAAAATGGTCATGGAACAAGAATATACCTCCTTTAGGTTGGTCCCAACCATGGCTGTCTCCATTGTAAGGAAGCAAAGGTGCGCGAAATCGCTTCCTACGCTAATCTTGAGAGGATGATTATGCAAATTCAACTAACTATTATAGAGATTTCAATGGACAAATAAACATGCATAAATGAAATATCACAATAAACACATAACACGGTAATTACCGTGGGGAAACCCTTCCAGGAGAAAAACCCCACCCTCCAAAACTTGCACAATGTATTATCAAATCAAAAGATTACAATACACTTGCAATGCAAGTTCTTACAGGAGCGCATCACCACAACTCAAACTCGAACTCAGAGAGACTGCTTCTAGCACTCAGTCTTGCAAACTGAACTCAATGATTCAAACACCTCCCCAAGCCCTCCTTTTATAGTGATTTACAACTTGGAAACCATTTGTGGTTTTACAAAACCATGGGCAAAACAACCATGCCACATGTTACCCACTTGTCACTTGTAACTTCCAAGATGGGAAACCAACCAAGTTAAAATAGCATTTTCGTCCATAATTTTGTCCTCTAGTTTAGACCCCCATTAAATTCATACAATGAGTTGTTTATACTCTAAAAACAACCCTCCTATATTCTAATAGGGACAAGGCACATTTTTAACAACTCATACACCTTTTTTCAACACATAAACATGTGGAGAACTACCACAAACAAATTCTAGAGTTTTCTGAAAAAAGCTTGCAAGGTTGAGACACGATTCTCAACATTCTCCCACTTGTCGAACACCTTGCAAGAGTCAGGGGATCCAAAGTGTCATGGACTTAATTGCTAGGGGCCGAGAGCCCCATAGACTCTGAACACCATCTGAATTTCTCTGTGCTTACGGGCTTAGTTAATGCATCAACAACATTCACCAAAGTCTCCACCTTCTCTAGCTTCACCTTGCCATCCTCAACCATATCTCTCACAAAATGATATTGTACATCAATGTGCTTGGTCCTGGCATGAAATGTCGGGTTCTTCGCTAGGCAGATTGCACTCTGATTGTCACTATAAATTGTCACTGCACCCTGTTTGAACTCTATATCTGAACACAATCTCTTTAGCTAGATGGCTTCCTTGTAGGCATGAGTAGCTGCCATATACTCTGCCTTTGTAGTGGACAAAGCGACCACAGCTTGTCGCTTGCTCATCCAACTGATTGCACCACCGAATAATGTAAACACATATGCACTAGTGGATCTTCTTCTATCAACATCACCGGCCCAGTCTGAATCCACGTAGCCTTGAATATCCAAGGAATGCTCATTTCCTGTTCCATGAAAACATATAGAGTACTCTGAGGTACCCTGCAAGTATCTGAAAACTCTTTTTACTGCATCCCAATGTGCTCTTCCTGGATTAGACATGTAACGGGAAAGTACTCCCACTGCTTGGGCAATGTCTGGTCTTGTACAGACCATAGCATACATCAAACTTCCAACAACACTCTGATATGGTACTCGACTCATCTCTTCCATCTCCAATGGGGATGTAGGACACTGTGAGCTAGAAAGCTTTGTTCCCATAGTAACAGGAACACTCAATGGTCTGGAATCCTGCATATTGAATCTTCTCAGAATAGTACCAACATACTTACTCTGGCCTAGCCAAAGCTTTTTGTTTTTCCTATCTCTTATAATCTCCATTCCTAGAATATGCCTTGCTACACCAAGATCTTTCATTTCAAACTTTGCTGAGAGCTGAGATTTTAATTCTACAATCAAACCTTTTCCTTTGCCAATAAACAACATGTCATCAACATATAAGGCAATAACCAGGAAATAATCACCATCAGACTTGTAATATATACAATGATCAGATTTAGATCGCACAAATCCCAAACTCAAAACATATGTATCAAACTTCTGGTACCACATCCTAGGACTTTGTTTTAAACCATACAAGGATTTCTTCAACTTACAGACCAAATGACTTTTACCTTTCACCACAAAGTGCTCTGGCTGTGTCATATAAATTTCTTCCTCCAAATCTCCATGAAGGAAAGTTGTTTTCACATCCATCTGCTCAACCTCTAGATCATAAGCAGCTGCAATAGAAAGTAAAAATTGAATGGATGTCATTTTTGCTACAGGAGAAAAAATTTCACCATAATCAACTCCTGCAACCTGGGAGTAACCTTTTGCAACCAAACGTGCTTTATACTTCTCAATGCTTCCATCTGAACCCATCTTCCTTTTGAACACCCATTTACAACCAACAGGCTTCCGTCCTTCAGGCAATGGTACAAGGTCCCATGTGTCATTCTTCTTAAGAGCTGCCATCTCTTCTTCCATGGCTATTTTCCAGGACTCTGAATCATTCATACCAAGAGCCTCTTCTACAGATCTCGGTTCATCAATATTAGCATTCAAAGCAAATATACACCTCCAATCATCAGGAGAATATCCATACCTTTCTGGTGCTTTCCTCTGTCTACTAGACCTTCGAACAAGATCTGGTTCAAGTTCAGGTTCAGGTTCTCCCTCTTCCTCTGATGATTCAGAACTCGTAGAGCTCTCCTCAACATCTTGTCTTTCTAAGGGCCTCGATTCAACTTTCTCAGGTGTAGCAGGCAGTTGAATCACATCTTTCTTTTCTTCCATCTATTCTGGCTGCACTATAACAGAAGAAGGCTTAGTTTCTCTAAAAATAACACTTCTGGAATAAAATACCTTTTGTGCAATAGGATCCCAAAGCTTGTATCATTTCACACCATAACTATATCTGATGAAGATACATTTGACAGCTTTATTGTCCAATTTTGTCCGCTTCTCCTTTGGCACATGAGCATATGCCTCACAACCAAACACTCTCAGATGTCTAAGTGAAGGCTTGTGGCCCGACCACGCTTCCATTGGCGTCTTATCAACAAGAGCTGATGTAGGAGACCTATTTATCAGGTAGCAGGCAGTGGCAATAGCTTCAGCCCAAAACTTTTGTTCTAGTCCAGCTCCACTCAGCATACTCCTAGCCTTCTCCATCAAGGTCCTGTTCATTCTTTCTGCAACTCCATTCTACTATGGAGAATACAGAGTCGTCTTCTCTCTTTTAATACCACAATCTTTACAAAATGTGTCAAAATCATTAGAGCAATATTCACCACCATTATCAGTTCTCAAACACTTTATCTTCTTTCCAGTCTACAACTCAACCATTGCTTTAAATTCTTTGAAACGACTGAAAACTTCAGCTTTACTCCTAAGAAAATAAACCCATGTTCTTCTACTGAAATCATCAATGAAAGAAACATAATAAACTGATCTACCAATAGAAGAAACATCAACTGGACCAAATACATCTGAATGAATAAGATCCAAAATACATGAAGACTTATGAGAACTCGAGTAAAACTGAATACGATTTTGTTTACCATAGATACAATGCTCACAAAAATTGAACTCAAGATTGCAGTCATTCAACCCATCAACAAGGTTTTTATTTTTCAAGGTCCGTAGACCCTTCTCACCTATGTGGCCGAGTCTTTGGTGCCATAACATGGTCTTCTCTGTAGGAACTTTGATTCGGTAGATAGAGCACCCTTGGGTACCCAAAAACCACGACCATCTGTTGAAAGAGAAACCCTCTCCTTCTCCAACAAAGTAGTCCTTTTCACAATCTTATCAGAAGTACTATTGCACTCAACTGTGCATGCATCAAGCTGGTACAATGTACCCAATCTGCTTCCTCATGCTATTACCATAGCACCTCTCACCATTTTCACACCTGCTTCAGAAAACTGTACAAGCACACCCGCATCTATTAGTTTGCTAACAGATAACAAATTTCTTGCTAGTCCCGGGATATGCAAGACACCATCAAATCTTCTAATTCTACCATCAGAAAATTTCACACGAATACTTCCATGACCAACAATATCAAGAACAGAGTTATCACCCAAATACACCTTACCACCATCAAACTTTTCATACTTACTAAACCAGTTTCTATTAGGAGTCATGTGGAAAGATGCACCTGAGTCTATCAACCATGCATTGTCACCTGCATGAGTGGCCAAGGCTGCAATGAAAGCATTTCCATCTTCCTTCTCGGACTCAGAATCAGAATCTTGCTTCTTCTTCTTCTTCTTCTTCTTCTTCTTCTTCTGCAGTCCTTTCGGAAGTGTCCAGGTTTGCCACAATTCCAGCAGATTGCCTTGGACTTACCAGGAGATTTTGATCTCCCCTTATTC
The DNA here is from genome assembly GCA_007258455.2 of Sequoia sempervirens. Lineage (NCBI taxonomy): Eukaryota > Viridiplantae > Streptophyta > Pinopsida > Cupressales > Cupressaceae > Sequoia > Sequoia sempervirens. The sequence goes on from VDFB02258578.1 coordinate 22,347, forward strand.
TTGGACTTAGAACGGCCATGCTGCTTTTCGTTCTTGCCTCTTTCTTTTGGTCTTCCTCGAACACTCAAAGTCTCTTTGGCATTCAGAGAGACCTTCCTTCTCATCTCCTCAGAAAGTAGAGAACCAACAACGTCCTCCATCTTCAAGACAACGGAAGTGCTCCCTATGGCCATGACAAGGCTGTCCCATGAGTCTGGCAACGAACATAGCAAGATTTGGCACCTTTCTTCTTCATCCATTTTCACCCCAACTGAGGTCAACTGAGTCACCAACATATTAAAGCTTTCCAGATGCTCAGAAATTCGTCCACCTTCTTCCATTCTCAAGGAATACAACTTCTTCCTCAAGAAAATCTTGTTCACAAGTGATTTCGCTTGATAGATCTCACTTAGCTTCTTCCAAAGCTTCTTTGCAGTAGATTCTTCATGGACATTAATCGGAATTGAATTTGCAAGACACAATCTTATGAGACCTTTAGCTTTTCTATCCATTACATCATATTGTGCAGCTAAAGTTGGATCTGCGGGACTCAGTGTATTCTCATCCACCGCATCCCATAGATCTTGATCAATTAACAGATCTTCCATCTTCAGCTTCCACATCTCAAAGTTTGTGCCAGAAAAATTTTCTACATCAATTCTCCCTGACGTGCTTGCCATCTTTACAATCCTGCAATACAAAAAATAAAATACTTTGCACAAGCTCCCACTCAAACCTTGATTAGCTCAAAAAACCCTGTACCCAACAAATAGAACCAAAACTGGCCAGGCTCTGATACCACTTGTAAGGAAGCAAAGGTGCGCAGAATTGCTTCCTATGCTAATCTTGAGAGGACGATTATGCAAATTCAACTAACTATTATAGAGATTTCAATGGACAAATAAACATGCATAAATGAAATATCACAATAAACACATAACACAGTAATTACCGTGGGGAAACCCTTCCGGGAGAAAAACCCCACCCTCCAAAACCCGCACAATGTATTATCAAATCAAAAAGATTACAATACACTTGCAATGCAAGTTCTTACAGGAGCGCATCACCACAACTCAAACTCGGACTCGGAGAGACTGCTTCTAGCACTCAGTCTTGCAAACTAAACTCAATGATTCAAACACCTCCCCAAGCCCTCCTTTTATAGTGATTTACAACCTGGAAACCATTTGTGGTTTTACAAAACCATGGGCAAAACAACCATGCCACATGTTACCCACTTGTCACTTGTAACTTCCAAGATGGGAAACCAACCAAGTTAAAATAGCATTTTCGTCCATAATTTTGTCCTCTAGTTTAGACCCCCATTAAATTCATACAATGAGTTGTTTATACTCTAAAAACAACCCTCCTATATTCTAATAGGGACAAGGCACATTTTTAACAACTCATACACCTTTTTCCCACACATAAACATGTGGAGAACTACCACAAACAAATTCTAGAGTTTTCTGAAAAAAGCTTGCAAGGTTGAGACACGATTCTCAACATCCATCTTCTTAACTTGTGATGTAATGAATTGAGATGCCAACATTCTCTTTCTATATTCTTAATCCACTATGGGATGATTAAGATGAATCCTTGTGTAAACCAGTATAAATATGCACTTATGCCAATTATGACCTTGGACACCATTGTTATATTGTATCATGTTTAGTCTTTTTTTTTTTAATAATGTTTTATTTGTGCCAAGTATTTTGAGTGCTCTAAAATGTTTTGTAATAATGCTTTGTAATGTGCAAGAATTGTAAGGCCTAAATTTGTGTTACCCTTGTTTTATAATTGTTTTAGATTTTGTTTTGGTGTTCGATGGATCCATTTTGTTGACATTGATATATATGCAAGATCACATGATATTTTGCACTATTTTAGTTTTATTTTATGATTATGGTTGCTCTAGGTTCATTAATTTTTATGATGTTTTTGATTAAATTAAGTGGGAAACAAGGGTTTTGAACCTTTAAAAAGGCTTCCTAAAGTTTGGGTGAAGTAGGCCCAAACAAGCTAGAAACAAGCTAGAAACAACACAACCAAGAGAAAGAGGAATAGCTGTAGCCAAGTTGCCAGAAAAGACTACAAATGAAAGAGAGAGCTAGGATCCTTGAGGTCCCACTTAGACAATCTCATTCCTAGAATGCGTTGGCCTTTCACACGAAACTCGAGCATGAGCTTGGGAAAATGAGTTAGGAAGACCTTTCTTTCTTCTTCTTACAATAGCCTAAGAGACATTATCATCCAAATTCTTAGAACAAGGGGAAGTAGGAGGAGAATCCCCCATGCAGAGCCCATCAATGCATGAAGAGGGAGCAATAAAACAATGAGGCGAAAGGTGACCTTCCACTACATAAGAAATTTGGAGTTGAATCAAAGTTAAAGGCAATTAGGTTGTGAGCTTGGGGTAAGAAGTTCCCCAATAGGGTCTGTAGGGCATGTCAAGGCCACACCAAAAGCTAAGGAATCATCATCATTTTGAGAGGACTCATGATGGAATAAGGAAGGCTGCAACACCCTTCAAAAACCACTTCAATCCCTCTTTAATATCCACATAGGCATTACATCAAACAGTTGGAAGTATTGCTCATAAAACAAGAAAACTTGGTTTGCACTTGCAAACTTGATATTGCAATGTAAAAACAAAGGATTACAAAACATTTTCAGTCAACAAAGGACTGATGGACAACAACATATATCCATTTAATACCTGCAACAACCCTCTTAAAACCCTCTCACAATCGATTCTTCAAACAACATAGAAATTGCAATCAATCCAACACAATCTTGGTTTGCGACTTGCAACCATTGCTATGCTTCAAAGAAAAATATTATTACAACTTATTTTTAGTGATAGATGATTGATAAACAACACTAAAACCCCATACAAATATCACATAAGCCAATGAAATACATTGAAAAGCATTCTCATGCTCAAACTATGTTAGCTCCCACAAATCTATGCACTCTCCAACACCTCTATTCCACCTGCAACTCCTGTAACTTCTCACTGAAAGAATTGGCACTCTATTTGCTGTTATCAATCACTCCAAACCTACAATAAACAACACTTCAAACCCCTAAAATCTGAGAACTAAACTCATGTATTTTCTCCCTTCAACAATTAGACTTATGTCTCACAATCTTCAGTTACGCAACTTGCAACAAACACTCACAACACTCAACAAGTTCTAACCATGAACTTCCAATCTATTTGCTGTTGCAAATAGCTCCTCAAACCTGCAACATACAATAAAAAGAAACCTCCATGGGATGCTACAACCTCTCTCCAACTCCCTTTCAACTTCTCCTCCCGAAAGCTGAAAGGTATAGGAAGAAAAATGCTTTCATAACCCCCTGTCAGAATGAAATTTCATTTCATTTCCTTCAAATTACTCCTTTCCCCAAATTGGAATGATCCCTATCATGTATCTGCACCAAAAACATAAATTAAAACATAAAATAATGTTAAAAAATTAAATTCAATTGATTTCTCCATTCCACAAAAGTTGGGAGTTACATTTGACCACTCCTCTACTATTGTTGATGACGGTTTTACTTGCAGTAAATAGATCGAATAAAATCTCCACAGACAAGACCGCGAAGAGCCTATCCTTCTTGAAAGATATGAAACAAAGACAACCTATGAGAGAATTCTGCATTTATAGAGCAAAGATTGACTTCCTTTTAATCCCAAGTCTTCGATAACCAGGTCATGGTTGCACTAGGGTCGCTCTCGGGTAATGATGTGACAATTTGCTGTTAATTCCAAGGGGACTACAGTTATTTCTAGCTTTTCCAAGAATTACTAACATTCACATAAAACTTCATTTTATCATCAAATGACATCATGAAATCGAAAGATTTAACATAATATTTCATGAACAACATAAATTATTGCTATCACTTAAGTAAATTTAGCATTAAGCATTTAGCAATTCGATGGAAATAAAAGATTTTCAACAAAACTATTTCCATTCACTTATATTTCTTTTTGGAACATTTTCAAAATATTAAACATCCAATCTAAAGTAAAACATAAAAAATATTGAAAAATAAAAATTTCTCCTGGTTATTCTCCATGGATGCCCCAAAGAGTAAACCGCTTTATATTTCACCAGATTGCTTCACAACTATGTATAAAATAGTGCAAGCTTTTAAAGAGGGGGCTTCGTTTATGGACACCGAATAGGTTTTGTATGCACTCTTAAATGGTGCAACATACAGTCTTGTTCAACTGAACTTACAAAACCAACTACAAAAGATACTTAAATAGGTAGCTATCCATTAAACTCTGATATCAATTAATTTCTACGTGCATACAAAGTTTTACATCGGAATGGTTTAGAAAACAGGAAAAAAGAACAAAACTTAAAAGAAATTTTTGCTCCTTCGACATCCACAAATTCTAAACTTAAAATAAAAATGTGGGAGGAGATGGCCTTTTATAGAAACAAGGCACTCAAAAGATCAACTTAAAAGTATCTTAGAGAAAATAGAAACAACAAAATAAAATGTGCCACGTGGCATGTGCCAATTGTCATCAAGAATATTCTAGAATAAGTCAAAGCTTTGACTTTTTCCACAACAACGCCTTTCTCCATACTTTGGCAAGAACACTTTATCTCCATCAAGACTGCAAACTTCTTTTGAAACACCGAAATGAAAACAGCTATTGGGACCGGGATCAACCTGCAAATTAAAAGAACAAATAAATTCCATAACACTTCTGATATCCGGTATCTGGGTCTTTCCGTATTCACTTATGGCTTCGGTTCTGGGCTTCCTCCTTTCTTTAATTGGTATCCTCAAAAAGCTCTTAATATTTGATGCATACGTTCCTTTGAAATCCTTCGTATTGCTCTCCAAGTAAGCTTGAGCCTGGTATATTCTTCAGTCACTTGAAGTATGATATCATTTTTCTGTGTTTTGTCTGCTTCATATTTGGCTATAACATTTCTGCATTGTATTATTTCATCAATGACCTCCCTCGTCAACAATTGAACAAGATCTCTATTTATCCTTTCTATCCATTCCTTGAAAGATTTAGCTTCCTACCTTTCCTGCCCTAATGTTTGGAGATCAAAGCCTTGATGTGACAATACTTCAATAAATTCTTGATTTTCTCTCATCAATCTTCTGCACTCAATGGTGACTCTTTCAAATCATTCAATACATTGTACTAACATGCCACCTTCCCATTTCAATTGCTTCTTCCACTTTCTTGGTAATGAAATTTCAGATTCTGATATTATATTATTTTGTATTAACTCTTGGATATCTGTCTCCATGAGAATTTCCATATTTTGCCTTTCATTAATGACCTGCTCTTGGCGAAGTCTACATTCATCTTCAAATCTCTTCAATTTCTTAATGGTGGTATGCTTCCTTGTACATTCTTATTGCATTTGTAATAAATTCATCTCCCTGCTTTATCCAATATTCAATCCATTCTTCAAACATATTCATTTTATGACGAACTGCAACAATGGCATCTACTTGCTCTTGTGACATTAGCACTAGATGTTGGGGCAATTCAACTTGCTCTTGACCAGATAAAGTCAGTGACTTGATAAAATGCTCCAAGGTGGCAACTCATTCTTTCAATTCTCTTTTCTTTTGTTTATATTTTTGTACTCTGACAACAATAGCATTTAAATTCACTTTTATTTCTTCTACTTCTTGTTGCCAAGATGAGTGTCCAAGATTAGTACTTGTGATTTTATAATCCTTAGGTGTTATCTCATGTCTATCCTTGTCATTTGTTGGAGTAGCTATTTGGATAGTTCTATTACCTTCTACATTCCTTTGTATGACAAGCTTTGCCTTTGCTCTATGCCTAGGTTTAGGAGTACTTACTTCCTGTATGCAATTATTGAGATTTAGAGGTAATACTTCTACTTCCATTGGAGAAGCTAATTCCCTGATTAACTAATTAGCTGTATCATCATCTTGCTGTACCTCTGTAACTCTTTCTTGTTTCTATTTATTACTTGATTATGGAATTTCTTCTCTTTAGCTTGCCATTTTTTTTGAAATGGGAATTTCTTTAGCAACATCTGACATAGACTCGGGATTGGTAGGATTTAGCACTGCCTCCTCTGTTTGGAGACTTATATTTTCCTGTCTATCCAATTTTTTTGGTTCTTCTCTCAGAATCTTATCTTCTTCATTTATAGCTACACTAGGATTCTCTTCATTTTCAGTTCCATCTCCTGTGAACTATGTTGCTTCTTCTTCTGGAGTTTCAGTTTCAACATGGCCTTTATCTAATTCTTCAAAGACCTGCGAGTGTTCATTAACATTTTGCACATTCTTAAGAGAAAATTGAGAATCAAGAGTGTCTTCAGCAACTCTCTCATCAACAAGATTTTGCTCTGCACCTTCCCCTGTTTCCATTTCAAGCACACTAGGATTTCCTGCCTCTGAGGCGAGCGTCCCTTGAATAAATTCTTCTTCTTCAATATTTATGGGATTAGAGCCTGTATCCTGAATTTCTTCCATCACTGGGTGTACTATGGGATTTTCTTTGGATTTCTTTTCCTTTACCTTCTCCCGCACAACACCCCATCTATCTACTTGTTCCTTGATTCTGGCCTCATCTTCCTTAGAAATTTCCTCTAAAGCCACAGGAGTCCCGCCCAGTGCTTGCTTCATACTGGCCATATTAAAAGAAGGGGGAGAAGTGAATAATGTTGCAGCTCTGTGAGATGCAAACCTGGTTTGTGTACCGACATTCCTTGTTACTCCTGTTCCTTCATCAATAGTTATTCTAGTTCTGGGTTTGGCTGTAGAAGAAGATGCACCTTTAGGTCTTTCTGTTTTTCTGATAATTTCGTGGGAACTTCCTATCTTATTGCTTCAGGGGTTCTTTCTTCAATTCTAATACCTAGAGTAACCTTACTAGTCTTTCTTTTCTTCTTGGTAGGCTCTCCACTTTCAAAAGTAGTTTCATCTCTTTGTTTTCTTCTTTTATCTTCTGAGTAGATGGGTTCAATTCTTCTTTCTCTTAAAATTTTGCAAAAATCATCAATCTAGTGTTGAGTATACCTTAGGATTGCCCTAGTAAAATCATCAATTGATGTCATGTCTTCATCATCAACACCTGGGTCTGGAATGGGTTCATCATATACCCTTTCATCATTGTAAAACTGATTCAACACTTGACCATCATCTTCTTCCAATTGGTCTGGGATGTCATAGATCTTGAGCATTCGAGCAAACTCTAAAGTCATTCTTTCATACTTTTTCCTTCTGACCATGTGTTCATCTTCATAGTTAAGCCAATAATCTTCTAAATGAGGTACATGAGCTCGAAAACCAACTATATTTTTAGCAATATTTCCTTCAATATCATAATACACTCTCTGGAGTGGAAATTCTTCAAAATGGTAGGTCCTCTGTTCCTCCTCACATAGATTAGTTACTTTGATTGCACCACACTTGTAATTCCCTATTGTGATGGGAAATTTAAAAGAGGCCTTCTTGCGAGCATGGCTATAGAGAGCTTGAGATGGTTTTAACTGTCTCACTAATTCCAATAAAACAATTTTATCTGTAGGATACCTGGGCAACATGAATGGGTGTCTAGCAAATCCCTCCACTCTGATGTAGGAGTAAGTTGGGAATTGGATGTACCAACCTCCCATAGGTCGAATGGAACTTTGTGCTTCTAGGGATAATCTCTTAGCTTTGTCACCTTCCATTGTTCTCACCAGTTTCATGGAGAACAAATCATTAACTTTTCTATAATCACCTTTATACCCGTGAACAGTGATTTGGGGTAAATGTGCATATATCAAACTATTGCCAACTTGTGTGCCTAGAGTACTAATCTGTTTTAATCCTTGTTTATGGGCTCTCATAGCACAAGAGTAAATAACATATGATGACATGTAGAAGCATCTGGTCTTGGGGAATGTAGTAATCTATTCATGTAGCCTGTCACTTATCAATTTTCCCCAATGCAACTCTACACGACCTTCTATCATTCAGGGTTCAAATTTGCTTGCATCTCTCAAACCAGCTACTTTGCTCAACAAAGTTATTATGTCTTGTATCTCTTGTTTAAACATATACCTCTGAATTACCTTGGTCTATGGTGTGATTGGTTGTTGGCACCATTGTGTGCTCATAATTTCTCTGTTACGCTCTTCAATGCTCTGATATGTCTTGGCCTTGGCTTTTAGGTCGACATTGAACATCTGTGTGTAGGAGGGGAGACCAAATGTACAAATAATTCCTTTCTGAGACAAGTCTACATAAGTTCTTCCTTCCTTTTCAACAATCCTTTTGGCTGGATTATAATAGTTTATGCATTGCATGACTAATTCTGGAGCTTCCATTGCTGGTGGAAACCCTCCTGCAAGAAGTAACCCATTGGATACGACATTTTTGGTGCATTGGGTAGCATTCTCTTGCAACATCCGTGAATGGATTTCAATGTCAGAAGACCATCCCATGTGGGTATCTGTGACCACCACATTAATGGGTACTACCTGTGAATTGTAGTACTTGAATTCATCTTTTGCTCTTGCGTCAGAAGTGCTCACTTTAGATATAATGCGCTCTACAAATTTTAAAATATTTGTCTATATGTGCGAGTTAGGGTTAAATTTAACCAAAAATTTATGTTTCATAAAATTCTCAATTCATTCTTTCATCAAATTTAACAACTCAGGGAAAAATTAACATTCCAATTTCAAAATGAGGAAATACCATTATCAAATATTTCTAACTTGAGAAACTCTTATCAATAAATCAGTTATTCAGAACATACCTGGTTTTGGTTAAAAATGGTGATTCTTCAGAATACAACTTCAAAACCCTTGGTAGCCGCGACTTAGTTTCTCAAAATTTTACCTCTTTGAGCGCCAAAGTAGCTTCATGAATTCAATGTCTTTAGCAAATTTGCAGTATGATGCGAAGTGGAGTGTTGTAAAAGCAATTGCATGCTTGAGGTGATGCCAAGTACATAGGCAGTTCACCACCTTCATTAATTACCTATTATTTTGCATTAATTCCTAGAATAAAGGTGTAATCATTACAAATTATGGTTCAAATTACGAACACCTAGATTTCTGAGCTGGCTCACTATTTGAGAAGAAAGACGACACGGTGATTATACGTAGCAGTTATATGTCACGCTGATTCTATACAAGGTATATGCCATTAAAGATATGCAATTAATGATGACCACCAGAATTGAGGTTTTTGATAATGCCTTTGAAAGAGAGTCACACAACACCGAGATCCGGGAAAATACTTCTTGGAAAAGAGAAAAAAAATTGGAACAAGAGAAAGACCGGAAACCGAAATTGAAAAATATACTTGACAAAATTTCAAAGCAGACCTTTCAGTTTCCAATTTTACTTCAAAGAAACAATAAAGCACCGAAATCTAGTAAAAAAAGAAAAATTACCGGGTTTATAAAATTCAATCAATGAAATACAGGTGAAACTAGAGTTATCTTGAAGATACAAACTCTTTCGGCTCACACAGGATTCTGGAATTCTAGTATCCGATAATAGAATTAAACATTAAGAGCATACTGAAACATTGAAAGACCGGGAAGAAAAAAGGAAATCATACAAAGAGGCCAATTGAAACTAAGAGGATAACCAACAACCGACCAAGCACCAAAAAAAAAAAAACAATGCCAAAGCGAGCAAAAACAACAAAACGAAAGGCAAAGAAAGAAAAAAGGGGGTCCACATTTTGCCAAGAAGAGGTAAAATGGGGCGTGTTGTGAGACTACACAACAACTACCTCCTGAAAAAGCAAATCCCAGAAAAAGTAGACCTGGGCACCCACCTCCACAACTCCTATTTGTTAGGAATCCTAATTAATTGTTTTAAAACAACTTTATTTCATATCCCAATGCCTATCATGCTTTTCTTGGCATTTTTGAATTAAAATTGCATTAAAATTGCAATTTTGTATTATTTGCACTATGCCAATTTTGACCATTTCAAAATGAGCTTGAATAAACATGAAATTAACCAAGATGAAATGAAATTCAACATCCTTCACATGAAATTCAAATTCATCTCACAACCTCACCAAAATTCAAATGCAAATTCAAATTCAAATTCCTTTTGGTTGATGCAGAATATCCTATCAACCATGGATGCTCCTGCATCAACTCACCCAATAGAGAATCAAGAGCATGGATAGTCAAGTAATCTTCATTAACATTCTTCCACCAAGTAGTAGTGTCCTTATGACACAAGAGAGGACAATACATCGCTAAGTGACCAATGAAGAAGCAATGATGACATTTGAAAAGGAGACCCTCATAATCAAGAGGTTGAGTCCAAGTCCTATCCCCAACCATTAGAACCATATCCTCGTGAAGAGGCTTGGAGATCTCAATGTCCACTAGAATGCAAATGAAAGTAGAGTGCCCCATGTAGGAAGTGGAATTGTCAATTTTCAAGAAGCCATCGATAGAGTTGTCAATGGCCTCATAACAAGAAACCTCCCAAAATTGGAGGAGAATCAAAAGTATAACTCACATCATACACACATTAAGTGGTTCAATAAGGGGGTTAAAGGAAGTTGACCAAGTTTAAATAGAGAGATTGTGCTCTCTCCAAGCCCATAGCTTACTCAAATCCAAATTTCTGTCCTTAGAAGAGGCAAAGGAGTCAATGAAGAAACCTTTAGCATAGGGGAAGAGCTCAATCTTTCTTGCCATAAGAGGCCTTCAAGAATTCAACACCCAATTGTGAAGGTTAGGAAGAGAAGGCCAAAGGTTATAGAATCTACACACTCGATCCCTACGTTGGTTGAAGTCCTCATTTCCACCACATTTTGCCACAAACCACCACTGAGTATGATTTGGCATAAAGAGGAGGATGGGATTTCTCCTTCAAAGGGCGAGAAACACCATAATCAACCACCTAAGAAAAGCTACATCCACCAACTACAAAATTAGGCACTAGAGGGGGGCACAACCAACATCCATGACACCAGAAGTAGGGGGAGAGTCAACCTTGGGCATAGGCAGATGCACAACACTTGAGACACAACTAGGGTTGTAGAAGGATCCTGTGCTAGAGAAGAAACTCCCTTGTCACCAACGAATAGCACACCATGGGAAACCGACAAAGCTTGAGGTTGAGAAAACTTGTCGTAGGCAATGGGTGGGAATGATAAGTTTAAACTTGCAATGCGTGAGAGAGCATACATGGCAATGAGAGGTAGCAATTCACTTGGGTTTTTAATATTATTAATTTCTATTCAAGTTTCCCTCTTAAACTTAACCAAATTAAGGCCACCTTAGTTTGGGGGGGTAAACAATCTCAATTGTTGATGCGGTAAAGAGCGACCCTATGAGGTTTGAACCTTGGCTAATGGCACTACAAGAAAGAAGCCCCACCATCACACAATGGGGTTCGCCCCTTGAAAATTTGGAGGCTAATCAATCTCAATTATTGATGTAGTAGAGAGCTGACCTCGTGAGGTTTGAACCTTGGTTGATGACACTACAAACAAGAAGCCCCACTATCACACCATAGTGTCTCCCCTTTTTAATGATGTTGTTAGCCATAGATATATGATGTTATCACTTGATTTATGACTTGTGATATGATATTTTATTATTTTAGATTTATGAGTTTATTTTGATGAATGCTACATCACATGCAATAATTATTGTGGATCTATGAATCGTGACTATGATGTGATTGTTTAGGTAAATATTATTGAGACAATCTTTTATGCATGTTTGGACATTATAAATGCGCTGTATGACACTTGTGTATGCATTTTTCATTGGATTATCTTACTTCAACCATTATTTCTCCATGTATTTTGTGTGCACAATAAGTGTATAGGAAACATGAATAAGCCATTGTGAGTTAATTCAAAGAGCAATATGGATGTGCTTCTATAGTCTTAATTTGTGATGGAATGATTAAGATGAGTCCTCGTGTAAACCAATATAAATATAAATTTAGTTAATTATGACCTTGGGCAGTTGAGTCATATAAAGTGTTTCATATCGTGTTAGTATTTTATTATGATGTTTTATGATGTGCCGAGTATTTTGAGTGCTCTAAAATGTTTTACATGTTTGGGAAAATATGCATGAAAATGGTATCTTATGGGATTCATAAAAAGTGACTCATGTTATTTGGTGTTAATTTGACTTTTGGACATGAATAAGTATGGAAAAGACATCTTCTAGAGGTATCTAGAGAGCTTAAGATAATGCTAATCATTAATTTTGAAATGCCATTTCATTTGCTTGTTTTAATTTAAAAGAAAATATTTTTGAGTCGCATGTGAGTTGAGTTTGGATTTAACTTTAATTTATATTCCACATAAATTTGAATTGAATTTGGGATAAGATATTTTGGAGTGCAAAATATTTTAGAAATATTCCACTTTTGAAAATTTAAGTTAAAAATTTTTAGTTATAAAATGAATTGTGGATTTTAGCTTCTTTTCAAGGAAAGGGACACATATTATATTACTATATAAAGTTATACCAATTCGAGTAAGATTTATTTAATTAAGAGGGAGGGTTGAAAAGAGGGATTGTATCTTTGTGGATTAATTATTTCATTTTGAAAGAGAAGTGTAGGAGCTTGAGAAAAAGAATGTGAGGAAGAAAAAAGCGTTTGGAGATTTTGAAGAATTGAAAGCTTGGAGGAGGGCCCAAATTCTTTGAAAAAAGTTGGCAAGATTGAGGAAACTATTTTACTACAATTTTTGGAGAGCTTGAGCATTGGATATAGTTGGGGTCTATTTTATTTGTGTAATATCTTCTTGGTTGAGTTTCCTTTTTATGTGATGTTTTGTTGTTTGCATAGAAAGAATAAAATGGTTGCATTGCATATATATTCATTAAAACACAAAAGAAAGCTCTAACATCTATTAATGGATCCATGTGTTGTGTCATGACTTTGGTTTATGGTTTATGACTTTGGACCGGCCTATATTCCTCAGGTCAGGGATCTTTTGTGATGATAAGAGTAACCTATGTGGTAGAGAACGCTACTTTTCATGTGTGATCATAGCACATTGATGTGTAGTTTTGGATGTTGTAGTTGCTTTTTGAAGTTTGTGATCATGAATAAGTTTGTTTCATCTATTTTTGGTTGTTTATGCAATGTATATGCATGAAAAAATATTGAGAAATGTGTGGTATACCTTGCATAAAATACTTAATATTTTGTAAGGTAGTGGGACATCACATTTTAGCTAGAGTAATATTTTCTAGGAAGTATCTAACATTGGGAAAATAGAATTAATGTATGTAAGGGTTCTCATGAAAACACTTTAGCTTGAGAACATGAATTATATTAAGGGTCATATGGGTTTTGAATTGGAGGTTGTAATGACTCTTTGATCTATAACCAAACTCAGGTGCCCATCTTAGAGATATCACTTGAGTGTATCGACTAGAAAATTTTGTAAGTTTTCTTGTTGATATTTGTCTACATGCTTGAGATGGAATATAAGAGTGGTTTGAAGATATGTATATGCTACCCGATGCAGAGGGATAAACAGATGGTTTTCAGATTCTATAGACTCTATGGAAGGTGTTCCAACCCTACTTTGCTATGGTGAATTCAAACAATCTGATTTTTTTTATTAAACCCTCAAGAAGCCTAGGTTTAAACAATCTTTATGACAAAGAACACACTCATACCTTCATAAATCACACAAATGATTGAATTAGGACTTATCCTTTGGTGGGAACCTATGAAAAAACCTAAAGAATAACTCCACCAAGTTTCATCAATTTTTGACAGTGCAAACAAAAGTTATGAATTTTTTAAGCTTGCTAGAAACCCTAGTTCTGAAATAGGGCTGTTGGTAGTATTTTTGCCATATCTTTCTCAAAACACAATGAAATCATGCCAAACCAATTGAATTGGATTCTTAAAATAAAAATCTATCATCCCATCCATTCACAGATCCTAACATGGCTTTGTACAAGGCCGTATAATGATGTTTTCATATTGTAATTTCAGAAAATTGACAAAAAAAGGGTATTTCATGAAATCTTGCTCCCATAGCTTCTTGGAGTGTGTATTCTCATTGATTCAACATGAATAAACTTCAAGAACAGTTAAAACTCAAAAATACAATGCTTTTCCATCCAAACCTAATGTAACTTCATGTATTTTTTGCACCAAACTAGCAAAATATGCACTTTTTTTCATCCAAACCTAACTAATATGTTCTTAGGAGTAGAAAAACCTAACCTAAGTTGGTAACTCATTTACAACTCCACTTGGGTGAGGTTCATTACAATATTATTTTTCCCTTTTACAATATTGTCAACCTCCTTAAATAACATTACTAACTTTTGACCTCCTAAGACTCCTTAAAAAATTCAAATTTTTAAACATAGTCTTTTGGAGGGAAACTCCTCTAGAACTTATTACATACTCAAAAGGATCCCATTGAGTGGGAATACATGCTAAAATACCAAAATGGACCTCTTCATGAACTTTCTCATCAAAATCCAAAACATACATTTTCAGGTTCTAGATGCTTTTGCATCACTACCAAATCTACTCTATGGTTGAAGAAGCTTGATCTCTTAGTGTTCTTGGTTGTGACATTGTAGCATGGCTATGGTCGTATGGGTGTAATGTTGTTGGATTTTTCATAGGTTGGAGAGAATGTATGCGTTGGAGGCGATGCATCATCTTTTGGGCTGAAGATATTATCTTTCTCCTTATAGAACACTCATAATATTGTATTATAATCGATTTGTTGCTAATAATACAATGGGTGTGTTTTAGAGGTTGGGGTATTTTAGGAAAGGGTTTTGAGTAAGTGCTCCAAGATGGGAAAAATTTTTATCCGAAAGGGAGATTTTAAGAAAATCCTATACACATTTTGCAGTGGAAGATGAATCAGAGAACCTACACAGTGCTAAAGGAAGCTTGTAAAAGAATACAATTTCTAGTGGAGGATGAATCAGATAGCCAGGAATTCTTACAATATAAATGGAAAAATGATACCCCAATTCAAAAAATAAATGCCAAAACAATCTATGATACATTAACTGAACAGGTTAACATCACTGGGCATATCAATAAAATCTGGAATATTAACCTAAACAATAAGCAATGACAAAAGATCTTAGAGAAGAATTGGAAAATTAAACTTGAATCCAAAAAAGCATGTTTCAGATGGTTACTAATATTGCAAAGGCTCCCTTATAAAATCAAACATGATGACATTGACATCTGCAATATATGTCGAGTGCTTGAATCTGTAAAGCATATTTTTTTTTACTGTGTTGCTAAAGAAGTCTGGAAACTTTTTTTCCAAGATATGAACATATGTGAGCTAACAATATTCCTAGCCCTGCAAATTTTTTATTTGAAGTAGATAATAATATGAACAAGGAATGCTCTATCTTCTGGCTTTGTTTGTCTTCTGAAATACTTTGCATCATTTGGAAAGCTCAAAATGAGGATACGTTTAATGGGAAAAGGAGAGTGCTTACTGAGTCTTGTAAAAGACTCATGGTTTATAATGTGGCTATGCATGTTCATATCACCATTGCAATTTCAAAAGACAAGTTATGGAAATTTATGGAGAAAAGGACAATAGACATTAACATACAAGAAGCAAGGTATGGGCACATGTGGCAAGAGGGGCAGCCGGGTGTAGAAGTGTTCTTGAAGGCTCTCAAGGAGTTTTAGATGGAGCTCAATAGTGTTGGCCATTCCAATAAGGATGGTGCTCAAGGCAGCAAGAGTAGAGCGAAGGATATCACCTAAGCAGATTAGGAGGCAACTGTGGTCCTTTTGAACCTAAAGCATGCAGAGAGGAGCAAATCCATCAGGGATTAGATTTTGGTTTTCTATCACATGACGGTGCACAGTTGTTCATTTTTGTAATTTTGGCAATAATGCAACAGGTGCCTAATGTAATCATCTTTGTAAAACGACATATGTACAATGAATGTCTAATGTAATCATGTATGTAAATCTGTATAGTCATAGATGGGGAAGATTTTTTGTAATGGGGATGGGAAGATGAAAGTAATGATGTCCTAAGTATGAGTGATAGGCATTGGCCTAGCATGTAAAAACTCTGTATCTCCTGACTGTTGCTTACACTATATATAATACAAAAAAAAAACATGTTATGACACATATTAGATCTAAGCCATAGTTTGCTGACATTACAACATGTATATGCATTATAATTTTAGCATTACAAATGTATGCATTATTATATGTACACATTGAACACTTATAATATTATTGTAAAGCATTGCACACATTATAATGCAACATGTTTCTAATGCTAAAATTTGAATTTTCAAAACTTTTTCTCTTTAGGCTTGGATTTCTAAGCCCAAGGAATTCTATTTTGGGTAACAAATTCATGTTTTAACATAAAATTGAATAATTAAATTTCATCCTCATCAACTTTATGTGTTTTTAATAAAAAAATATGAAACCACCATCAAAATGGTATGCTATTTTTAGCTTTCTATTCACACACACATTTATTTATTATTTTGAATAAATTAAGATATTTATTTTTTATTTTCTTAAAAAGTGTTCATATTCCTCAAATACATATGCATTACTTTTTCTTCATAGTTTTTGATCTATTTCTATAGTTAAAAAAATATATAAAATGTTCTACACTTTGCTCAATACTTTATATTTTTGATTATTTTTATGGAAGTTATTTGATGCACACGTTTAGTGATATTATTTTAAAGATGCATCCACTTCAAAAAATCACAAACAAAAATAATAAAATATAAAAAAAATATATATCTTGTGTTGGTTGTTTTTAAAGAACCAAGCAAATCTCATTGAGCATCTATGAATTTGCCAGATTTAATTCTTGAAACCTCAGGAGGTGATTGGCCAACAAACGAGAGGAAGCTATAATGCTTCCCTCCTACACTTTAGGCTCTGCAAAACCTGGGAGGGTGATCCGACAATGTGTATACTGCAATATTCTAAACAATTATATCACACATTGTATATTAAATAGATATATTCCCATTAAAATGCTAAATAGATGAAATCCTCCAAGAAACTAGCAATTCCTTTAAAAGGATAAAACACCTAAAGCTGAGAATACCACATAATACCAACTACACACAAAATAAATCGATTGTAAACTTGTTTATGAATTTTGTTCTCAAATTGAAACATCAAAACCATAGGAAATTTACTAACACCTATTAGATCAATGTCTTGTCTTAGGGTAGGGAGTCAAATCACAATAAATTGAACTATAAGATAAATTTAATTTCAAACAACCATGATCTCTATGTAATTGCATTATAATACACATAGCAAATGCTTAGATTGTATGACTACTTATCAAATCCACTAAATCTTCATACGAACTCATGTTTTAATCAAGGTATTTTAATTGATTCATTAAATCAGAGCCAAAATTAAAACATATTTCACTGCAAAACACAATGAAAATTAATGAAAGATCATTGATCGGGTTTTCATTAATAAGTCATATGAAATATTACAGATGAAGAGACAATAGACTCAAAGGTTTGCATTGTTAATTCAAACATGCTTGAAAACCATACAATTTACAAAAAATATTTGCTTGACTCAAAACCTAACATACAAACTCAAAATATACTTTCTCTGTGCTATCTATTTACATTTTCAGATCCAAAATTCAAAAAGAGGCCTGTACTAATGACCCTGAATTCCCTTTTATAAGAAATAAGGGAGCAAAACAAGCTTCAAGCTGAAAGTACACTTGTCACATTTTCATTTGAAAATTCATACCGACCATTCCATGAGGAATGGTTACAACAAACTGAAAGAATATTCTCCATTGAGACAAAGGTTGCCTTTTAGTCAGTGGAGATTCCCGTGCCTTCCAAAAGGAATTTTGTTGAAGAGAGTGGTCTTCAAACCGTTCAAGCATCATTATTCCTTTTCACAAAAAGACCAAAATGCGTGCAAACAAGAAAGAACCACGTGGATCAATATCCAGGTCAACATCCAACACTAATCCAAGTCACCAACAATTAGCTTTATCTGTCACATATTGAATTAGGAGAAACATATCTTTTATACATTACTATTTCAGAGGCCAAACCTATACTATACTTGACAATGCATATATGTTCTCCATCCCTGTGTCTACAATTCCAATTCATCAATGAATGTCTTCTTCCACAATTCGTATTCTGTATTAGAAGGCCAATTAAATCCCAGGAGTTCATCCACCCTCTTTCTATAAGGAACATATTTTTCCATATTACTGAATTGGCTTCTTTATCAATGTCTTCTAGGAAGCTGATGGTGAAAGAAAAATTCTCAAGAGTATTCTTTAATAAATCAATGTCAACACTCTCACATTGAGGGATGCTTGGGAAACAATAGTTTTATCCACTTGATCTTTCCATGCATGTAGAGATTTTACCTCATCATATGTATGTTGGATATCAGGCAACAATACCAATTCCACCCCATCAAATTTTGCCTTCAACTCTCTTATTGTTACTTCCAAAGGAGCAACAAACCCTTGAAACTTCTGTTCCTTAATCTCATTAATAAATTTATATGTTGGGACAATCTTTGGATATTTTTCCTTCTGATGTGTAGACCCAAATGCTATGAGCTTCAAATTGTCAACCTTGGGGATCCATCTGTCAATGATTGGAGCAACTAAATCCTTGTACCTCTGAGACAAATTTATTGCTTACAACATTAAAGAATAATTTGAATGAATAATATTCAACTTACCTTGAATCTTCTTATTCATATGCTCCAGAACAATATAAACAATTTTTGAATTATTCTCATACATTGTGTCCTTAACCTGTGCCAACAATTTCTTATATACTTCAATCTGCATAAATAATTGTTCCTTTGTGGGCTCATTTGATGGAGCTGCACCTGATGTGATTGGCTCCTCAATTGTAATTGGTTCTTGGCCCAAATTGTATGGCATTATTGCCAAGGATTTCTCTGGTGGAGGAGGAGGAGAATGGGGATGTGCAATTGGGGAGGTGGGCGCAAAATAACTTGAAGCTGATGGGCCCTGGGTCTTTAATGTTTCTAATTGTTGCTTGAACAACGCCAACTCTATTTCTAGCTCAACCACCTTTTGTTGACTCTTGTTATATTCATCAATGATCTCATTATGCTTGCTTCTATATAAGTTTCTCTCTGCAGTGACATTCTCCACTGTTGCCTTAGTGAATCTAACAACATTAATAGTCATCTTTGCTACTTCTAATGCTAGAGTGTCAGAGAATATTTTGATAATCAACTACCCCCTGAAGTTGGTCGGCTCTGCAACTTTTGGCTTCCTAGACCCCAAAGATAATGACCAAAGGGCCAAGGCATCCCATTCCTCACTAAAGGTTGACCCTTGTAATGCCAATTTGGCCTCTTCCTCTATTTGAAATAAGGGATTTTCATGCCTCCTTATTGTGTCTAGCACAACTGCATCTGCAATATCCCACTTAGGCAGCAATAATACTCCACTTTATGCACTAATGCTCTGCCTTCTTTAGGTGTGATATTTTGGAATTCCTTCCTCAACATCTTCCTCACATTTTCCTACACAACTTCCTCAGGAAGTTCTGGATGCAAGCTCCTCTCCTTTGCAACATTTTTTGCATATTCTTGAGCCTTAGCTCTCCATACAAAATCCTTGAATGCTTTAGTTTCCACAAAAAAAGCATCCTTCATAAATGTCTTGTAGGCCTCATGCCTTAGGTCATCCGCATTGTTTTAGCCACTGACATCTTCTTTTCCTAGTCTGAGGCTGCTCTCTCCTGTGCTAGATGCAACCTCCCTTGGGGGAGAAGGAATTCCTTGTTGCATCTCTTCTGATGTGACTAGGATATCATCTTCTTTTGTCTTAGGGTAATCAACTACCCCGCCTACCTCAATCCTCTGCCTCTTGGGTGGTGGCTGCTCTAATAGAGATGGACCTCTAGGAGGTGAATCAATGTCAATTATGACAAGGGAAGCCTATCTGGGAGGAGATGGCATTGATCTCACAGGAGAAGATGCCCTTGACCCCTTTGATGTAGTAGGGGATGGAAGTGTTTGCTGCTTCTTTATTGCCTCCTTCTTGGAGTACACTCTAACCTTTTGGGGTGGTTGGTAAGAGGGTCTTTCCTCCTCTTTTCTTGCTGGTTCTTCCTAAACAACCATTGCCTTCCCCTTATCTATTACTGTGCGTTCCTCCCTCAATACACCCACTATGTTCTCAAAATTGTCAAGTACATACATGACTCTATTTAACTCACACTTAATATTGGGCAGAGGGTCATATTTGGGATCTGACTTTGTAACCTTATCCACCATTTTGTTGAAGGAGAGATACATTTCCTTTCTTTCATCCTAGACTTGAAAATAAAAAAATGTTCCTAATCAAATCTTCAGGATAATAAAAATTATGGACGAAGGAACCACTTCTATTCTTTTCTTTCAAAGAAGTAATGAAGCCCTCTGAGTCATGGTTCCTTGGGCACACAATTTTTAGTCTATAAGGTGCAAGAATTTTCTCTAAGTCTTTCCATCCTCCCTTAACCATTACAAAATAAAAAAACACTGTCAACTCAGGAAAGAACGAGTCCTTCTGTTGCTTTGGTAGATGCACCATTTGTGCTGCCCCCAATTGCCTCATAACTTCAATGAATCCAATCCTCAATGGAACATATCTTGGTAATGCATGTGGATTCAAATTTGTGCCATAGACCCTGAAAATGGTTGTACTAGGGTACAAAATTATGTCCCCCAATTGTGAGCTATTTTCAAATCAGGCCTCCTTTCCAAGGGCCTAAAAAAATGATGTATCTCCTTTGAAATCCTTGGTGGATAATAAATTAAAAAAATTCTCAACTTGGAGGCAATTACATTGTGGAAAAAAACATAATCAAACTTCAAACCATCCTTATCAAGAATCCGAGTCCAACACTGGACTGGCAATTCAATATCATCCTCTACTTTCTTTAGTGTCATATCTTCACCAAAATGTTTTTCTCCTTTGAATAAGAACATGTGCATTAGGAGAGGATTCCACCAGAACCTCACCCATTCCTTCCCTTCCTTAAGTGCAGACAAACCCTGGCGAATCTTTTTTGCCAGATATTTGGCATAATCATACACTACATTGTAGGCCAGGTGTTGAAGGTGTGCTGCCATAAACATGTAACCCCTTGGCATGGTGGATGGTGGATCAAAACCAAGAATTTGGCACAAGGAGTAAATTGTTTTCTTGAAGTAATTAGTAAAGTACTTCATGGGGAAAGGCTCCTTTTCATCCTTTTCATTTTTTATTTGTTTCCTAGATTTCCCAACCCTAGTACTTGCAATATGCATGGGCAACATTGTTAACCTGAACATAACCTTTGTGATCTCATATTATTTTCTGAAAGTGTTGTTGTTAATGGGAATCATATCTCGAATCTATTCATGTAACTTGAAAATTTCTACAATTTCCTCTCTGGTTATCTTTACCATTTCAACACCATCATATGCCCTGATCACCCTTGAGATAGGATCATATCTCATAGCTATATCCTTCAACAAATCTACATCCATTTATATATGTTTGGCACAACTAGCTTCCCCATATCCAATCTCCAGGTGTTGCAAACGAGAACTCCACAATTTTTGTTTCCAAACCAGTTTTGGAACATTTGCCAACTTGCGTATGGCACATCGACATCCCTTATATAGCGTTGTTTGTCAAGAAACCCCTCTTTAATTTTAGGGCCATAAAATAGAGTTGTTCCCTTAGCCTTTTTGCTGGTTGAGGGTTTGAATTGGTCAATGACATATTGGGAGAGAGGTCTTGACGCGGTTTCAGAACTAGAAACTTGAGTCTTGGGAGCCATTGGTAACAGGTAGGTTCAAACTAATCTAGCGTTTCAGCACTGGAGAGGTTCAAAACCCAACCTTTTTCTACAAAACCTAGGGCATGACTCGAAGGTATAATTTCAACAGGTTTGATAGAATTTCAAATCTTATAATTAATTCAAACCACTATAAAACAACTCAAGGTATGCAAAATCAATTGATAGAAAGATACAATGAATATCTACTCTAATCCAAGGCAATTTAAAGAAAAAAAAAAAGAATGGCATTTGTTTTCACTTACGACTTTTAGACTTGAAGAAAACCCTAATTTTGATTTCCTTGAACTTTGGTATGCTCACCTCGATCTCCTAGATGCTTTAAAACTTGTTTACAATCTTTAATTATGCGAAAAAACAATATTTTATGTGCCTTCAGATCGGATTTGGGTAGGTTTTGATGTCATTTCCACCATTACTGCTCACTCGCACAAAGCATAATGATGCCCATGGCAACATCTTCAATTTTGAATGTCAGCCGTTGATTGTTTTGTGAGGTGGCGTGTTGGATGACTCAGATTGAGTCAATCAAGTTTGAATTTCTACTGCTTTCGCTCACCTATCTCGTGCCAATAAATTTTTTCCATATGGAGTGCTGAATTGTTCATTCTATGGGCTCTACCTTGTTTCCAAGCGATGGGAGAATCCACGTGCTGATTGCCTGCTAGCCTCGCTGGTTTTCATAAAACATTATTTTATTCATGCGGGCTAGTGGGGAACGGTTGTGATTAAATCTCAATAATGCATCTTGGCCGTCATCTTAAAAGCTTATGATGCCAGATAAGGTAAGTGGAGACTAGGCCCCACGCTTGCAACAGTACACATGTCTTCAACCTACTAACCCTGCTGCTTTTCATAAAAGATTATTTTATTCATGCAGTGGTAGCGGGAAACAGTTAGGATCAAATCCTCAAATCCAATCGTCGATAAATCTACACATGCGGAAAAAGTTAGTTTTAAAAAGGGACTCGACCAGGTTAACGAGCCCAAGACCCATGGGATTAAAGATTTAAAACTTAAGTCACTTTAACAAGAAATATTTCGCCCGACTTAGGAATATTAAAGCGATAATAAAATACACGATGATCGACAAACCTAGACCAAGGGGCTAGTGACAATACATTTCTAATAGCTTAAGTCATGACTTAAGTGACTTGTAACCGAGTATAGCAAGTCAACAAAGGAATAGAACACCTAGAGCGAAAGATCATGAAATTTGGAGCAAGGGCTTTTGAACCAAAACCCTATACCCTACCCTAGCTCATAGACACAAAGGATAATGACATTCAAGGAACCGGTGCAAACTTTTCAAAATTTAGAGGCTCCACCAGTGGCTCCAGCTCGGGGATGCATACCCCTAGTGGGTATGATGAGAATTTAGATCTCACGGTTGAAGCAAACCAGAAACAAAGAAACAAAAACCAAGGAGCTTGTTAAGACAGGGCAAACAGATGTAACTAGAAGCAAACACACCAAACCTACATACAATAATTACAAGACTATATAGTGTACATGGAAAACAACCTATTTCAGGAGAAATAGGGATTCAAGAACTGTCCATGTACTAGAAGCTCAAGAAGTTCACCTGTTAATGATTGTAAGAAGTATGAATCCTCTCCATGTGTATTTGCAATCAGACATGGGCCCAACCACAGAGGATCAAATTTTCCATGTTTTCCTTTATCTTCTTCCCTTGCATTCCACATCAGGACCATGCTTCCCATTTCAAATTTTCTCTCAATGGATTTCTTATCATATAGATTCTTGACTTGAAGTTGTAGCCTTGCATTTCTTCTATGAGCTTCTCTTCTAGTTTCATCAAGCTCAATTAACTCCTCCATTCTATGCTGCATCTTATCACAGATATCTGTGTCATATTCCTAAACAAACTTGTACATTTTCAACAAGTTGTTGTGGGCTATCCTCGCTTCTATTCCATACACAAGGTTGAATGGAGATTGTCCAATAACCTTTTTGATAGTAGTCCTATTAGCCCATACTGCAAACTGCAACTTTGAATCCCATGCCTTTTTATTCTTCTCAATTACTTGTTTGATGATCTTCATCAAACGATTATTATTAGATTCTGCTTGTCCATTTCCTTGAGGATGATAGGGGGATGAGTAAGAGATATGTATTCCATGCTTATTGCAAAAATTAGTGAATTCCTTTGATTTGAAAAACATGGCATTGTCAGAAATAATATTTTCTAGGACTCCAAATCTGATCAATATGTTGTTCATCAAAAAGTCAATCACTACTTTACTTGTTTCCTTCCTTGTGGGGATTGCTTCCACCCACTTTGTAAAATAGTCTGTTGCAACAAGTATCCAAGAGTTCCCCCCACTAGAATTCTCTGACATTTCACCAATAAATTCAATGCCCCATTGTTGAAAAGGAGCCTGAACTGAGATCGGTCTAAGTGGAAAATTACCAGAGAACTTCAACTTGCTAGTGAATCTTTGGCATGCATCACACTTTTTGAAAAATCTATGAGTATCCTTAAATACAATTGGCCACCAAAATCCTGGTCTTAGTATTTTATGAGCAGTGGTTTTTGCCATGTAGTGACCTCCACATGCTCCATTGTGCATTTTATTTAGAGGTTCTTTTGCCTGATCTCCATCCACATACTTAAGCAATACACCATCTGGGCTTCTCCACCAGAGTTCATTATCAATAATGATGTATTTAATAGCCTACAAATTTAAGGTTCTTCTCTTGTTATTAGGCATGCCTTCAGGACATTGCATAGTTTGCAAGTATTCCACAATTCTCCTGTACCACCCACAGGTCTGCATGTCACACATAGGTGTAACATTTACATGTTCTACTTGATTTATCTAGTTTGCTTCTAAGTTGGTTTCAATGATCAACTTAGACAAACCTTGACCTCTCACTAGTTTTGTAATTTGAAAATCAATATTAAACTCTTGGATCCTGTTGATCCATCTGCATCTTTGGCCTGTGGTTTCTTGCTAGGTAAAAATATTATTGACTACAACACTTGGAACATATGCCACCACATTTTCTCCCATTAGATATGTTCTAAAATTTTTGACAGCCTTAACTAATGCGTAGGCTTTCTTTTTTGTCATGTCATACTTAAGTTCAATAGCCTGCAAAGACTTGCTGAAGAAATAAATAGGTTGCTAAAAGCCTTCATTGTTTTTCTATAGTAGTACTCCTGCCATAGTATGAAACGAAGCAAAAGTGAATAATTGAAATGGATTTGAATAATCTGGAGACTTGAGCACAAAAACCTCCTCAATGACATGCTTTATATTTTGAAAGGCTTTGGTGGGCTCTTTTGTCCATGCTATCTTTTCACCCTTTTTCAACATTTTGGAAATAGGTCTAACAATCTCAACAAAGTTGGTGATGAGACAAAAAAATGTCTCATCTATTAGCCAAATAAAAGCATGCATTTTGCTTAATTGTTAAGTTTATCAAGAATGAGAATGATGAAAAAAGTAAAATATTTTTAGTTAGAGCAGTCAAGATTTTATCATATCTTGAAAATTATGATAAGAGTTCTTGATATTTTTAGAAAGAAATTAGGAGACAAGAAGAAAAAAAACCCATTAAATTTTACGAAAAACCCTGTTCGTGGTTTGAGAGAAAACTTCACCAATCCAATGCTCTAGAACTTTGCTTCCATGCTCCAGAATTTGTTTATTCGTTTGCTTTCATGCTCCATAATTTTTAGAATTACGTATGATAGCATTTATAAAGAGGTTGAGTAGTTAAGGGACAACAGTTGCAAGCATTAAAGGAAATTAGAGTGACTTGGACAGAAGTTGAGAGAATATAGGGGTAGTTGCAAATATCTAGGGAGTTGTTCAACCCAATTTATGAGTAGTTGAGAGCATATAGAAGTAGATTTAAGAGTTTTAATGATAGAAGAGGTCAAATGAAGACTTATTCAACACTATAACACCTTTTTGGAGTAGTTTAAAGGGCTGAAAAACAAAGATTATTGTTTTAGACGACCAAAAGAGATTGACTCAGCAAAATGAAGTGAAGACTTATCCATTCTTTCTCCACATGTTCCTATTTTCTAGCAAGCTATTGCACAGCTATGAGGCTCATCTTTTAATTCTATAAATGCATTGTAATTAAAGAATCAAGGGGGGATTAGAAAGACTTGTTTTGGCCAAAGGAAATATGATAGTTTCTAATTTAATTTCAAGTAATGTATTTCCATAATTTTTAAAGTAAATTTGAATTTAAACAAACTTTTCATTTCTAGCAAAGTGTGAAGTAGTTTAACATTTTCAATTTATGCAAGTGTGCCTTATATTAGTTTCCTTTCATACAACTTTCCTTTCATGCAACTTTCCTTTTATGCAAGTGTGCTCTAGAATAGGTTTGATTTCTACAAGTTTGATTGTACAATAAAATGTCAAGCAAGTTTTCTCCATTCTCTTTTGCATACAACCATGGACACCGCCTTGGATTGATAAGTTAAATGATGAGGATTACAATGACCCCATCATTTTTGGCACCGTTGCCGGGGATAGATGTTATTAGAGAATGGATCAAATTAGTTTGACAACCTTTTAGATTTAGAAGTTCCTCAAGAAAGATTCGTCTCTCAAAACCCCCCCAAAATACCAGCTTTAAAGAGAAATCCCCCTATCTATTTCAAAATATCCTTAGTTGGAGGACCATCACTCCAAGTCCTAGCAAAAGATATTTCTTTAAGGAAAGAATTGATGTATTATTGCTTGCAAGAGGTGCATAATACAATGAAGAGATCTTATCTTCATTACAAAAACTTGCAAAAAAGAGACTTATTTGGAGACCTACAAAATCCAAGAATGGCTGCCCAATCAAACTTTTGAAGTCAAAGGAGGGCTATTCAATAAGAGATTTGAAGAACAAGGAGCTGTTTCCAGTAATGCATGCAACAGATCAGAAGGAAGGATTGCAAGATCTCTCCAATCGAACCATGTATTTGTTAGAATAAAAAATCATAGAGAAGGTTTCCACTTCAAAGGAAGGTGAAACATTGAGTTTCAAAATTTTTGTCATCTTTTTTCCATTTTCTTCTCTCAAAAAATTGAACGCATGGAAACATACTTTGAGAAATGGAAGATATTTTTTAGAACCAGTTAATGGTTATGTGTAACCTCTCTACATCATTAAGTAGAGTAGATTATGGTAGGTTTTATTTTTGCAAATAAGTGCTTTGCACATGCTATTTCCTCTTCTCTAAGGTTGTAATCATGTACTTTTTTATACAAGTTGCTGCTCTAAATACTTGTAGCAAATATTTTGGCATTATGGATGACTGGTTAGTGCTGCAAAAATAATGATGAAGCAATCTGAGTTGTATTCAATGTAAAAGATCAAGTTGTGGCTTTCAAAAGTTGAATTTTTTTGCATGCAACATGGAGAAAGTGAACTACAACTCATGCATGATAGTTGCATGGAAAACTAAAATTAAATTAGGAGTTGTCAGGAGATACCCGAAGCAATTACTAAAAAAAATGAATTTGAAGGCTCATTATGAATTGCAAAGGGACCTGCAACATTTTAGGTGTGGGGGAGATGATGAAAAAAAATGTCTCATCTATTAGCCAAATAATATGTATTTTGCTTAATTATGAAGTTTATCAAGACTGAGCATGATGAAGAAAGTAAGAGATTTTCAGTTAGAGCAGTCAAGATTTCATCATAACTTGAAAATTGTGATCTTGGGTTCTTGAGGTTTTTAGACAAAAATTAGGAGACAAGAAGACAAAAAAAACCCATTAAATTTTACGAAAACCCAGTTCGTGGTTTGAGAGAAAACTTCATCGTCCAATGCTCCGAAACTTTGCTTCCATGCTCCAGAATTTTTAGAACTAAGTATGATAACATTTATGAAGAGGTTGAGCAGTTAAGGGACAACAATTGCAAGCATTAAAAGAAATTGGAGTGACTTGGACAGAAGTTGAAAGAATATAGAGGCAATTACAAATATCTAGGGAGTTGTTCAACCCAATTTATGAGCAGTTGAGAGCATGTAGGAGTAGATTTAAGAGTTTTAATGATAGAAGAGGTCAAAAAAAGGATTTTTCAACACTCTAACATCTTTTTGGAGTAGTTTAAAGCGTTGAAAAATAATGATTATTGTTTTGGACAACCAAAAGAGATTGACTCAGCAAAATGGAGTGAAGACATCCATTATTTCTCCACACATGTTCCTATTTTCTAGCAAGCCATTGCACAACTATGAGACTCATCTTTTAATTCTATAAATGCATTGTAATTAAGGAATTAAGGGGGGATTAGAAAGACTTGTTTTGACCTGAGGAAATAAGATAGTTTCTAGTTTCATTTCAAGCAATGTATTTCCAAAATTTTTAGAGTAAATTTGAATTCAAACAAGCTTTTCATTTCCAACAAAGTGTGAAGTAGTTTAACATTTTCAATTCATGCAAGTATGCTTTATATTAGTTTCCTTTCATGCAACTTTCTTTTTATGCAAGTGTGCTCCAAAATATGTTTGATTTCTACAAGTTTGATTGTAGAATAGACTGTCAAACAAGTTTTCTCCATTCTCTTTTGCATACAGCCACAGACACCGCAGTGGATTGATAAGTTAAATGATGAGGATTACAATGACCCCATCATTTTTGGCGCCATTGCCGAGTATAGGTGTCATTAAGGAGCAAATTAGTTTGACAACCTTTTAAATTTAGGAGTTCCTCAAGAAAGATTCGTCTCTCAAAACCCTTCAAAATACCAGCTCTAAAGAGAAACCCCCTATCTATTTCAAAATATCCTTAGTTGGAGAACCATCACTCCAAGTCCTAGCAAAGGATATTTCTTTATGGAAAGAATTGATGGATTATTGCTTGCAAAAGGTGCAGAGTACAATGAAAAACTCTTATCTTCATTATAAAAGCTTGCAAAAAATAGACTTATTTGGAGACCTACAAAATTAGAGAATGGCTACCCAATCAGATTTTTGAAGTTAAAGGAGGGCTACCCAATCAAAGATTTGAAGAACAGGGAGTTGTTTCTAGTCATGCATGCAACAAATCAGAAGGAAGGATTGCAAGATCTCTCCAATTAGCCCATGCATTTTTTAAAATCATAAATCATGGAGAAACTTTCCACTTCAAAGGAAGGTGAAACATTGAGTTTCAAAATTTTTGTCATCTTCTTTTCATTCTTTTCTCTCAAAAAATTGAATGCATGGAAATATACTTTGAGAAATGAAAGATATTTTTCAGAACCAATTAATGGTTATGTGTAACCTCTCTACATCATTAAGTAAAGTAGGTTAGGGTATGTTTGATTTTTTCAAATAAGTGCTTTGCACATACTATTTCCTCTTCTCTAAGGCTGTAAGTATGTACTTTTCTATACAAGTTGCTGCTCTAAAAACATGTAGTAGATATTTTGGCATTATGAATGACTAGTTAGTGCAACAAAAATAATGATAAAACAATCTGAGTTGGTATTCAATGTAAAAGATCAAGTTGCAACTTTCAAAAGTTGAAGAAATTATTTGCATGCAGCATGGAGAAAGTGAACTACAACTCATGCATGATGGTTGCATGGAAAACTAAGATAAAATCAGGAGCTGTCAGGAGCTTCCCAGAACAACTACTAAAAAAATGAATTGAAGGCTCATTATGAGTTGCAAAGGGACCTGCAACATTTTAGGTGTGGGGGAGATGATGAGACAAAAAAATGTTTCATCTATTAGCCAAATAATAACATGTATTTTTCTTAATTGTGAAGTTTATCAAGACTGGGCATGATGAAGAAAGTAAGATATTTCTAGTTAGAGTAGTCGATATTTCATCATATCTTGAAATTACGATATGGGTTCTTGAGATTTTTGGACATAAATTAGGAGATAAGAAGGTAAAAAAACTGATTAAATTTAACGAAAACCTAGTTCGTGGTTTGAGAGAAAACTTCACCAGTCCAATGCTCCAGAACTTTGCTTCCATGCTCCAGAATTTTTAGAACTAAGTATGATAGCATTTATGAAGAGGTTGAGCAGTTAAGGGACAACAGTTGCAAGTATTAAAGGAAATTGGAGTGACTTGGACAGAAGTTGAGAGAATATAGGGACAGTTGCAAATACTAGGGAGTTGTTCAACCCAATTTATGAGTAGTTGAGAGTATATAAAAGTAGATTTAAGAATTTTAATGATAGAAGAGGTCAAAGGAAGACTTCTTCAACACTCAAACACCTTTTTGGAGTAGTTTAAATGGCTGAAAAACAAGGATAATTGTTTTGAATGACCAAAAGAGATTGACTCAACAAAATGGAGTGAAGACTTATCCATTATTTCTCCACACATGTTCCTATTTTCTAGCAAGCTGTTGCACAGCTATGAGACTCATCTTTAATTCTATAAATGCATTGTAATCAAGGAATCAAGGGGGGATTGGAAAGACTTGTTTTGGCTTGAAGAAATAAGATAGTTTCTAGTTTCATTTCAAGCAATGTATTTCCATAATTTTTAGAGTAAATTTGAATTCAAACAAGTTTTTCATTTCCAACAAAGTGTGAAGTAGTTTGACATTTTCAATTCATGCAAGTGTGCCTTATATTAGTTTCCTTTCATGCAACTTTCCTTTTATGTAAGTTTGATTGTAGAATAGATTGTCAAACAAGTTTTCTCCATTCTCTTTTACATACAACCATGGACACCGCCTTGGATTGATAAATTAAATAATGAAGATTACAATGACTCCATCAGTTGGTGATAAATCTTCTTACAAAATTGGTTTTTCCCAAAGAAGGATTGAATTACCTTTAAATTTTTAGGCTGTGGAATTTTATCTATTGCTGCCACACACTCAAGATTAATCTTGACCCCATCTTTAGAGACAATGTGCCCTAAAAGCTTACCTTGTTTAACCCCAAAAATACATTTCTTAATTCAAGGAAATTACATATTCCAATGCTCTAAAAAATATCTTCTCCAAATGTGTACAATGATCCTCCTCCTTTTTGCTATGTGTTGTGAGGTCATCTTGGTATATGGCTAGGAATAAATCAATAAAATCAGCAAATGGCACATCTATAGCTCTCTGAAATGTAGCACCAACATTTATTAAATCAAAGGGAATTCTTACATACACATAGGTTCCCCATGGTGTAGTGATTGTGGTCTTATATTGTTCAGATTCTCTTACCATAACTTGGTTGTAACCTAAGAAGCCATCCATTATAGATAACAACTCACACACTGTCACTTTTCGCAACATAGCCTCCATATTAGGTAGTGGGTAGTTATCTTTCAAATATGATACATTCAAATTCCTGAAATCCACATAGAGTCTCAGATCACCATTCTTCTTCCTAATTGGAACAAAATTAGAAACCCATGAACAATGTCTTATAGGTTTTATAATACCAGCATCCCTTAATTTCACGAGTTCTTGCATTTTAGGTTGCAATATTGGATTTATTGGTCTTTGCTTCTGCCTAAAAGGTTTGACATCTGGTTTCAAGGGTATCTCATGCTAAAAAAGATCTTCCTTATAAGCTTTCAGGTCATCATATGACCAGGAAAACACATGTCTATATTTTCTTAGTAGAGCAATCAACATGGTTCTACTATGTGGTTTCATTTTCTTCCCTATATATACCTTCTTAGGAGTGTTCTCAGTTCCAAGATTAAAATTTCTTCCAAATCTTCCTTGTGATTAGATGTCTACTTAGCATTTGTCTTATTAGGGCCATCAAAAACCCTTTCCAATGCAACCAACCCCTTGTGAATCTTGTTTTTTTTCAATTGGATAACCTCATTTGCAAACAATGTCTCTTTACCATCAACCTCCACCACTAATGCACCGAAGTCTATTTCTTGACTTTCATATTGATCAATACAATGCAAGAATTTTGAAATATCTTTATCATCATCAAATAATTGCCAATTTCATATACTATCAAGTACTGTAGGACGAGTTTGCACCTCTACTTTTGAAATACTAGTAAAAGTGATATCATCTAGTCTGATAGCAATGTTTGCTAACAAAATTTCCATCACATTCCTTCCTCTCCAGCCAATCAATGTTAAATGCATCAAAAGCCTTAATGTTATCCCAAACTGCATTCCTATATTGCTTGTCTTTTATTTTTGGAAATAAACCTAGACCTAACTTGGGACATCACTAAGTCAGAATCATCCAATACTTTTAACATTTTAATGCCATGCTTTGAAGCTAACCTTAAACCAAGTAGCAAAGCTTCATATTTTGCTACATTGTTTGTGCAGGTGAATTTTAATAAGAAAGAGTATTTGAATGTCTTACCTTGTGGGGAGATTAGGATAAATCCTACACCTGAGCCTTCCTTGGAACAAGCTCCATCAAATTATATGGTCCAGATAACATCTCCTTGTGACACATATATGACTTCTCTATCAAGTGGTGCAGGCTGAACTTCTGCTTCTTGTTGTAATTCTTCAACTCTAAAAGTATCCAAACCAATATCCATAAAATGAATTCTCGTTGGTTCTTCTACATACTCAATCATATGTTGAGCTCTTGATTCTATAACAATCTTGACATCCTTTTCATCAATGGAAAAGGTGGCATATGATAAATCACATTGCATGCTCCCACTCATGGATGCACTCCATTGTCTTGACAACAACATTCCATATTTTGGAAAAATGTCAACTACTATGACACTCATGTATAATTCCTTCTCAGGGAATGCTACAAGCTTGTATGGGACCCTATTAATTATTCCTATGATTGATAGTTCTCTTGAATCCATATCATAACACTTTCCATAAGTGCTATCAATTTTCAGACCCATTTCCTTCATAATTTCCACTGGAATAACTTTAGAAGAGGCTCCTAAATCAATTATGCAGTTCTTAAGTAACTTCCCATCAATAATAAAACTCAGAAAAAATGGGTTGACTTGACTTGGGCATGCAATAATTGTAGTTCCCAAGTATATTTGAAGGTTTTCACTAATTACTTCCTCCATGTCATCACTCTTTTCTTGACTTTTTCTCACTTTGGGTGGATCAATCACCATCTTATCGTTAGAGGCCTTAGCTACACCGTTAATAAGGCAATTGCATTATTTTTATGTTCATCAATCCTCATCATATCCAAGAATGGGACTGTAACCTTAACCTAAGACAACATTTGAAATATGTCTATAGTAGCATACTTCGGTAATTTAGGAAGTATTATATCCTTGTCCATCATTTTATCATTTTTTTTTCACCCTTTTCAACACTATGCTTCTACTCTTTAGCCTTTACAGCTGGGGAGATAACTTCCCCATCTACCTTGAAATTATCAACCTTTTTAGCCCAAATTCTAGCTCCTTTACCTTCTTTGGGTTTTTCCTCATTTTTCTTGGTTTTTGTCTTGATCCCTTTGTCATCTACCTTCTTTTCCTTGATGAACATGCTGTCAGGCTTACCCTGATCACCATTCACAACTCTATTTTTCAGATTATAAGTATTCCTTTCTTGAGTAGCCAATGCAATTATCATATTTTGGATTTCTTCATTTGATGGTCTTCTTAGACAAATGCCATCTGATTCAAGATTGTAAATGTTGCAATAATTTTCTCTCTTCATTTGAGAACACTTGTTGATGGTATACACTCACTTCTTTCCTTTGCACATCCACATCACCTCTAACAGGATCATCATCAGAAGAATAATCACTGTAGGTGAAGTCGAATTTAGTCATGAGCATATTTATTATTTCATCTTGATCAAGAGGGGAATCAAAACCTCTATGATCATCTTGTGCCTCATCTACAAATCTTGCAACAACACATTGCTGTGATGAATGAGGTAATTGACATACTATGCACCATGGAAAATATTCAGTGACATTCATAGAATGCTTTTGAAATGGGTCATGTGTGCCTTGAGCTTGAATATTTTTCTGATTATTGTGAATTTTGTGTCAATTAGTGTGATAGGGATAATCTTGCAACCTAGGTTCCCTATCATTTCTTTGGAACTGAGGTTTCTCATTCTTTGCCACCTTCTACAACAAACTAACAATATAATCCAATTTTTCATTAGGAGCTACCCAACTCTTTATTTTGAGCTCTAGGATTCTTCAAATTTTTAGGGTCATCTCTTCTCCCCACCTTACCCAATACTTTTAAATGTTGTTTTCTATGTGGACTGCCATTTTATAAGCATCTCTCAGATTATGTGGATCTTTGTCTCTAAGTAAGTAACACATCTTTGAATCAAATGCATTACAATACACCACTAAGCTTACACTCTTATTCAGACTCAAATAAGCTGGAACTCTAGATTCATAGCTTTCTGAAACCTTGCATTAAATTCAATCACCATTTCATTATGTCCTTTTGTGATATTGTTGAAGTCATTTAACATAAACCTAGGATCAGTTTTGTCTACATATTGCTCTCTAAAAACTCTGTATAAAGCATCTTTTGAATCAATGCTTGCATCAGGCAATCTTCTGTACCAATCTCTAGCATCTTCAGTCAATGATTGCATGAAATACTTCATTGCAACATCATCATCCCAAAGCTCAAAATATTCAACAAAACTCTGAAAATCTTTTAGGTGATCTTCACCACTAAATGCATTGTTATCGGTGAAATTAGGTAAATGTTTTCTTGCATTATTAGGAATAGGATTTGGATACCTTGGGATTCTATCAAAGCATAATTTCCTATATATATCAACAAGAATTTGTCTTCCTGCAAAGGGTCCCTCTTGTTCATTTTGGTTGTCATGATTCCTTCTCTTGTCATAATTACCTTCATGCATTCCAGTGTCAACTACCCTTGGTTGGGAATCATATTGATCATGTTGTTGAATGTTCTTAGCCCTATTTTCTAGCTGTGAAGATGAAGTGGTATGGTTTGTATTGGACAAAGGGTTATCATTCAAATGGGTATTTGAATATGATGCACGAGGATGAGGGATTTGGATTTTAGGAACAAAAGTCTTTATGGTAGATTCTAAGAAACCTAGTTTCTTCTTCATCTCTGTGTTCGTAGCTAACAATTCCATCTCCTTCACTCTTTTTTGCAACTCCTCATTTTCCTTTATTAACCTATTAGCCAATGAATCAATATTATTATGTGTTGTGTCCCTCTGAGAGGAACCTCCCTCATTTATCTTCACACCCCTGAGAGGTTTCTTTTCCTTATCAATAGTCTGTGAAACAACATTTGTATTACTAGGGATAGGATCAACTGTAACAAAAGCTATCATAGTAGGACTAGTCCATGTATTTACAAAAGAATTGTTGGCTGAGGTAGTTATAGGCTCCCTACGTACAACCTCTCTAATTGTAGGATGGGTAGAATGAGCTGCTAACTATTCTAGTTCTTTCATTTGCTCAACTTTTCTCCGTAGCATGTCTCTCTCAACCATAGCTTCTGTTATCCTTTCTTCTTTCTCCGTATCCCTCCTCGACTCATCTAATCTCAATTCTTCTCTTCTAAGTTGCTGAACATCATTGAAGATTTAATCCTCTCCTAGTAAGGTTGTATCAGAATCTGATGTCTCTACAATTCCACCATAATTATGGGAATATTCATCAAACCCAATCAACAAGTCATGAGGAAGATGAGTATTTGTGTTAGAAGTTGAGGCTAAACGCCCTTCAGCCCTAGCACAACTAGTATTTACATTATCTTGTTGTATCCTTTCCCTCTCTCTTCTCTATTTAGCCGTTAAGGCTTGATTTGAACGTGGATCGCTCACAACAGTTTTCATTGTAACTTGTCCTCTTTCAGGAGAAGCATTATTACTTTTCTAACAAATTTATTTCATGTTCAGAACTAGAATTAGAATGAACTTCATGCTCAAGAGTTGGATGAGGAGTACACTTACTTGTTCCTATATCCTTTGCTTTCCATTTTTCATAAGTGTTCTTTGGCAATTCTCCCTCTAATATTTGCTTTGGATGTTTCTTCATATTGGCACGGGTCCCCCGCATTTGTGGTTATACTTTCTTTTCTCTTATAGCCTTTTCAATTTTCTTCTATTTTTTAGCTTAATCTCTTTAATAACTTTAGGTATTAGCACACACTGGTGTTGAGACTTCAAAGTTGCCACCCAAATTGATTGTGATGAATTTGTAGCAATGGTGCTATAATTTTATTCAAACTTTTACAAGACCCTTCACATTCACATGAGATTTAACATTAACCTCTACAAACTCAAGCAAAATTTTTAAATATGAGGCAATTTGGGTTGAAATTTGGGCAAAAAATTCTAAACATAGAAATGGCTGGATATCTACAACAAATCTAAGTAATGGTTAACAAAAAATTCAAATAGACTGACTCTAAGTATAAGCATCACTATAAATCATAGTGATCCAAGACAAGGCACTCTGGAGAACAATTATAACTTGAGTCCCTAGTAGAGTCACCAATTTGTTGGTTATTTTTAAAGAACCAAGCAAACATCATCGAGCATCTATGAATTTTCCAGATTCAATTCTTGAATACTCAGGAGGTGATTGGCCAACAAACGAGAGGAAGCTATAATGCTTCCCTCCTAAACTTTGGGCTTTGCAAAACTCGGGAGGGTGATCCCACAATGTGTATCTTGCAATATTCTAAACAATTATATCACACATTGTATATTAAACATATATATTCCCATTAAAATGCTAAATAGATGAAATCCTCCAAGAAATTGGCAATTCCTTTAAAAGGATAAAACACCTAAAGCTAAGAATACCACATAATACCAACTACACAAAATAAATCGATTGTAAATTTGTTTATGAAATTTGTTCTCAAATGAAACATCAGAACCATAGGAGATGCACTAACACT
Source organism: Sequoia sempervirens (assembly GCA_007258455.2). Taxonomy (NCBI): domain Eukaryota; kingdom Viridiplantae; phylum Streptophyta; class Pinopsida; order Cupressales; family Cupressaceae; genus Sequoia; species Sequoia sempervirens. Next base: position 58,988 of record VDFB02258578.1, read on the forward strand.
TATTAGATTAGTGCCTTATCTTAGGGCATGGAGTCAAATCACAATAAATTGAACTATAAGGTAAGTTTAATTTCAAACAACCATGATATCTATGTAATTTCTTTACAATACACATCAAATTATCAGATTCTATGACTACTTATCAAATCCACTAAATCTTCATACAAACTCATGTTTTAATCAAGGCATTTTAACTGATTCAATAAATCAGAGCTAGAATTAAAACACATTTCACTGCAAAACACAATGAAAATTAATGAAATATCATTGATCGGGTTTTCATTAATAACTCATATGAAATATTACAGATGGAGAGACAATAGACTCAAAGGTTTGCATTGTTCATTCAGACATGCTTGAAAACCATACAATTTACAAAACTTATTTGCTTGACTCAAAACCTAACATATAGACTCAAAACATACTTTCTCTGTGCTATCCATTTGCATTTTTAGATCCAGAATTCAAAAAGAGACTCGTACTAATGACCCTGAATTCCCTTTTATAAGAAATAAGGGAGAAAAACAAGCTTTAGGCTGAAAGTACACTTGTCACATTTTCATTTGAAAATTCATACTGGTCATTCCATGAGGAATGGTTACAACAAATTGAAAGAATATTCTCCATTGAGACAAAGGTTTCCTTTCAGTCGGTGGAGATTCCTATGCCTTCCAAAAGGAATTTTGTTGAAGAGAGTGGTCTTCAAACCATTGAATCATCATTATTCCTTTTCACAAAATACCAAAAGGCGTGCAAAAAAGAAACAACCACGTAGAACAATATCCTGGTCAACATCCAACACTAATCCAAGTCACCGACAATCAACTTCATCTGTCACATATTGAATTAGGAGAAACATATCTTTTATACATTACAATTTCAGAGGCTAGACCTATACTACACTTGACCACGTATATATGTTCTCCATCCCTGTGTCTACAACTCCAATTCATCAATGAATGTCCTCTTCCACAATTCGTATTCTGTATTAGAAGGCCAATTAAATCCCAGGAGTTCATCCATCCTCTTTCTATAAGGAACATATTTTTCCATTATTGAATTGGCTTCTTTATCAAAGTCTTCCAAGAAGTTGATGGTGAAAGAAAAATTCCCAAGAGTATTCTTGAATAAATCAATGTCAATACTCTCATAGATGAGGGATGATTGGGAAGCAATAGTTGTATCTACTTGATCTTTCCATGCATGTAGATATTTTACCTCATCATATGTATGTTGGATATCAAGCAACAATACCAATTCTGCCTCATCAAAATTTTCCTTCAACTCTCTTATTTTTACTTCCAAAGGAGCAACATACCCTTGAAACTTTTGTTCCTTAATCTCATTAATAAATTTATATGTTGGGCCAATCTTTAGATATTTGTCCTTCTGATGTGTAGCCCCAAATGTTATGAGCTTTAAATTGTCAAGTCTGGGGATCCATTTGTCCATGATTGGAGTAGCTAAATCCTTGTCTCTTTGAGACAAGTTTATTGCTTAGAATAATTTGAATGAATACTGTTCAACTTACCTTGAATCTTCTTATTCATATGCTCCAAAATAGTATAAACAATTTTTGAATTATTATCATACATTGTGTCTTGAACCTGTGCTGACAATTTCTTATATACTTCAATATGCATAAATAATTGTTCCTTTGTGGTATCATTTGATGGTGCTGCACTTGATGTGCTTGGCTCCTCAATTGTAATTGGTTCCTAGCCCAAATTGTATGGCATTATTGCCAAGGATTGATTTGGTGGAGGAGGAGGAGAATGAGGATGTGCAATTGGGGAGGTGGGTGCAACATAACTTGAAGCTGATGGGCCATGGGTCCTTAATGTTTCTAATTGTTGCTTGAACAATGCCAACTCTGTTTCTAGCTCAGCTACCTTTTTTTGACTCTTGTTATATTCATCAATGATCTCATTATGCTTGCTTATGTATAAGTCTCTCTCTGTAGTGACATTCTCCATTGTGTCCTTAGTGAATCTAGCAACATTAATTGTCATCTTTGTTGCTTCTAATGCTGAAGTTTCAAAGAATCTTTTGATAATCAACTGCCCACTGAAGTTGGCTGGCTCTGCAAATTTTGGCTTCCTAGACCCTAGAGATAATGACCAAAGGGCCAAGGCCTCCAATTCCTCACTAAAGGCTAACCCTTGTAATGCCAATTTGGCCTCTTCCTCTGTTTGAAATAAGGGCTTTTCATGATCCAGTCTCAAGGGTCATCCACATTGTTTAAGCCACTGACATCTACTTTTCCTAGTTGGAGGCTGCTCTCTCCTATTCTTGATGCAACCTCCATTGGGGGAGAAGGAATTCCTTGTTCCATCTCTTCTGGTGTGACTAGGATATCATCTTCTTTTGTCTCAGGGTAAACAACTACCCTGCCTACCTCAATCCTTTGCCTCTTGGGTGGTGGCTGCTTTGATGGAGATGGACCTCTAGGAGGTGAATCAATGTCAATTATGATAGGGGAAGCCTATCTGGGAGGAGATGGCACTGACCTCATAGGAGAATATGCCACTAACCCCTTTGATGTAGTAGGGGTTGGAAGTGTTTGCTGCTTCTTTATTACCTCCTTCCTTAAGTGCACTCTAACCTTCTGGGGTGGTTGGTAAGAGGGTCTTTCCTCCTCTTTTCTTGCTGGTTCTTCCTCAATAGCCATTGCCTTCCCCTTATCTGTTATTGTGCGTTCCTCCCTCTATACACCCACTATGTTCTCAAAATTGTCAAGTACATACATGAATCTATTTAACTCACACTTAATATTGGGCAGAGGGTCATAGTTGGGATATGAATTTGTAACCTTATCCACCATTTTGTTGAAGGCAAGATACATTACATTTCTTTCATTCTCGACTTGAAAATAATAAATGTTCCTGATCACATCTTTAGGATAATTAAAATTATGGACGAAGGAGCCACTTCTATTCTTTGCTTTCAAAACAACAATGAAACTCTCTAGGTCATGGTTCCTTGGGTGCACAGTTTTTAGTCTGTAAGGTGCAAGAACCTACTCTAAGTCTTTCCATCCTCCCTTAACCATTATAAAATCAGAAAACACTGTCAACTCAGGAAAGAATGAGCCCTTCTTCTGTTGCTCTGGTAAATGCATCATTTGTGCTACCCCCAATTGCCTCATAACTCCAATGAATTGAATCCTCAATGGCACATCTCTTGGTAATGCATGTGGATTCACATTTTTTCCATAGACCTTGAAAATGGCTGTACTGGGGTACAATATTATGTCTCGCCAATTGTGAGCTATTTTCAAATCAGGCCTCCTTTCCAAGGGCCTCAAAAAATCATGTATCTCCTTTGGAATCCTTGGTGGATCATAAATCAAAAACCTTCTTAACTTGGAGGCAAAGATATTTTGGAAAATAACATAATCAAACTTCAAATCATCCTTATCTAGAATTTGAGTCCAACACTGAACTGACAGTTCAATATCATCCTCTACTTTCTTTAGTGTCGTGTCTGCAATAAAATAATTTTCTCCTTTGAATAAGAACATGTGCATTAGGAGAGAATGCCACCAGAACCTCATCCATTCCTTCCCTTCCTTAAGTGCAGACAAACCCTGATGAATATTTTCTGCCAGATATGTGGCATAATCATACACTACATTATAGGATGGGTGTTGAAGGTTTGCTGCTATAAACATGTAACCCCTTGGCATGGTGGATGGTAGATCAAAACCAAGAATTTGGCACAAGGAGTAAACTATTTTCTTGAAGTAATTAGTAAAGTACTTCATGTGGAAAGGCTCCTTTTCATCCTTGCCAATTTTTATCTGTTTCCTAGATTTCCCAACCCCAGTACTTGCAGTATGCATGGGAAACATGGTTAACTTGAACATAGCCTTCCTGTTCTCATATTCTTTGTTGAACATGTTGAGGTCAATGGGAATTATATCCTAACTCCATTCATGCAACTTGAAAATTTATGCAATTTCCTCTCTAGTTATCTTTACCATTTCAACACCATTATATGTCCTGATGACCCTTGAGACTGGATCATATCTCATAGCTATATCCTTCAACAAATTTACCTCCATGTATACATTTGGAACAACTTGCTTCCCCATATCCAATCTCCAGGTGTTGCAAATCAGGACTCCACAATTTATGTTTCCAAACCAATTTTGGAACATTTTCCAACCTATGTATGGCACATTGTCATCCTTGATATAGCACTATTTTTCAAGTAACCCCTCTTTAATTTTAGGGCCGTAAAATAGAGCTATTCCCTCAGCCTTTTTTCTGGTTGAGGGTTTCAATTGGTCAATGATATCTTGGGAGAGAGATCTTGACGAAGTTTTAGAACTAAAAACTTGAGCCTTGGGAGCCATTGGTAACAGGTAGGTTCAAACTAATTTAGGGTTTTAGCACTAGAGAGGTTCAAAACCTAGCATTTTTCTTCAAAACCTAGGGCACTACTCGAATGTATAATTTCAACAGGTTTGATAGAATTTCAAATCTTATATGCAATTCAAACCACTATAAAACAAATCAAGGTATGCAAAATCCATTGCCAAAAAGATACAGTGAATATCTACCCTAATCTAAGGTAATTTAAAGAAAACACAGAGAATGGTGTTTGTTTTCACTTATGGCTTTTATGCTTGAAGAAAACCCTAATTCTAATCACCTTTAACTCTGGTACGCTCAAATCGATCTCCTAGATGCTTTCAAACTTTTTTGCAATCTTCAATTATGCGAAAAAATAATCTTTTATGTGCCTTTAGATCGAATTTGGGCAGGTTTGGATTTAATTTCCACCATTACTGCTCGCTCGCATGAAGCAGAATGACTCCCATGGCCACATCTTCAATTTTGAATGTCAGCCATTGATTGTTTTGTGAGATGGCATGTTGGACGACTCAGATTGAGTCAATCAAGTTTGAATTTCTGTCACTTTCGCTCACCTATCTCGTGCCAATAAAATTTTTCCATCTGGAGTGCTCACTTGTTCATTCTAGGGGCTCCACCTTCTTTCCAAGCGATATTAGAATCCACATGGCGATCGCCCGTTAGCCCCGCTACTGTTCATAAAACATTATTTTATTCCTACGAGCTAGTGGGGAACAGTTGAGATGAAATTTCAACAATGCATCTCGGTCATTGGCTTAAAAGCTTATGATGTCGGATAAGGTAAGTGGAGACCAGCCCCCATGCCTACAACAATACACGTGTCTTTTGGCCGCTAACTCCACTACTTTTTATAAAAAAATATTTTATTCATGCGAGGGTAGCGGGGAACAACTAGGATTGATCCAGAACACCCAAAAATTTCACAATCTAAGAATCTCACAAAATTAGCAACATTGTGCAGAGCTCACCGACATGGTCCTGACTCAACTTGAACAGGCTCAAAAGGAGTCCGTATGCAGAAGTTATGTGTAGTCAAAGGTTTGGTCAAACAAGCGAATTAGGGGGCTAGGAAAAAGGAAAAAATTGATCATCTTGAAATGAGGCAAAAATGCCGTCAAGTTGTAGTGCTCATCGCATTGATTCTAGAACTATATTTGGTTTCGAAAATGGACGTAGTATGCGAAAGTTATCACATTCGGAAGTTTTAGTCAAACAAGTAAAAAGTTGATAGTCTATATAGACATGTGATAGCTCCTGATGGCAACATGTGGCAGGCTGTACTAGTGATATGTGGCAGTGCAATCGTGATGTGGCAACATTAGATGCATACATGTGGCAGGCTACATGCTGACATGGTAGGTATAGTCAATAAGGTGACGTGGCATCCATAGGATGACGAGACATCGATGATGTGGCATTGACCAATCACAATGTGACATGTGTCACTATGTGCATGAATAGAAAGGTGCCACGTGGTACTCGTGTTTAGCTCCTGCAGGGGCGGTTTAAACTCTTTGCTGAAATCTTGGTTGGGGGATTTGAACCCCAAACCTCCGCCTTATAAGAAGTGTGTTGCACCACTACACCACACAATATCCTCATGAGACTATTTAAAGCATGCTTTATTTAAAGAAGTCTAAATGTGATTTGAGAGGGGTAAGGTTTGAACCGTCGACCCCTCTCTACCCACTCATGCTATCTACCAATGCGCCAAGCCTTTGGTGCGAGATATTTTTGGAGGGCTTCATATTTGATGAAGACTAAATGAAATGTTTGGAGTTAAAAAAGGGCTCGGGCCTAGCTGAGCCCCACCCCTAATATTAAATATTACAACAAATCCTAACCTCCTAAAGCTCGAATAATATTGAATTAAGGGCTCACAATGTTTTAAATTTTAAGTGGTTAATTTATTAATTTTTATGAGGATTGCAATTATTTGAGGATAAATTATTTGTAAAGTCCAAATTAATAAGGGCCTCTCCTTTTTAAAAAGGACATATGAATTTTTGTAATAAGGGGATATTGTGAGATTTTTGTGTAAATAGGGGGGATATTATTTGATTTGTAAAACTTATGGTTTTACACCATAAATGGAAAAATTCATGTATAAAAAGGGGGTGATGAGGCCTTATGAGGTCATTCAAAAATCAAGCAGGTGATGACTTTGGGAGAAATATATTGGAGATATTTGGAAAAGGTGGAGTTAGAATGCTATAAGAGAGTTGAATTCTTTTGAGAGGAAGAATTGCAAGGTGTTGTTATTACACTGAAATTGTAAAGGAGAGAGGACATTGTGAGGAATTGTATGCAGGTTTTTGGAGCTTGGATATTGTAACGAAGAAATTTGATTGCTTGGAAACATTAATAAAGCGGTCTACCTTGAGAAGCGGTCCCAGAGACGTAGCTCACATTAAACGAACTCCATTATTAACCTATGTTATCTACTCTTTTGTCTTCTGTCTCATTCTTCTATCTCCTATCTATTATTCTCTCTATTTCATTTCAATTTTAATTCTTTATTTAAATTCTAATTACAACACTTTAGTAATCATTTAATTTCATTGAGTTTTGTAAAGGATTAAGTGAACTTAGTTTGTAATTTCAATGGTTAAACAACATAGTCACACAATTCTGTTAGATCGGGGATAATTGTAATTAAGGTTAAATACATTTGAATTGTAAACCTCATTACAAATAAAATTGGTATCAGAGCCCGTTTTGTAGGAAATGACATAAGTGAATGCTAACTAGGTTGAAACTGAAGCAAGGAGAAGGTGCACTTACCGAGTTCAATCTTAAGATCGGAAAACGAAGGAATTTTCCATGATCAGAAATGGCAGTTGAACAAAGTCCTACGGAGCTTGATGAGAAAGCTTTCCAGAAAGTATTTCTCAAAATGAAGGCTATGGTGGAAGTTCTTTTCCAAGAGAGGGAAGAGTGATAGAGGAAAAAATAACTCAAGAAGAGAAAAGAGGAAGGTGAATCTTCAAAAGATGAAAAAGGTAAGGGAGTAGGAGGTGGTAGTGACCCTCCTGAACCTCCATCTCCATCCTATTCATCTTCTTCATCCTATTCTTCTTCTTTGTCTAACTCTTCTAAAAAGGAACAACCTGTGCAAACTAATTCACCTTTGTTAAAACTGGATGTTAAATTTGATTTTCCAATCTATAATGGAGAACTAGGTGTAGATAAACTAGATAATTGGATTAAAAAAATTGAAGTTTATTGTAGAATTCAGAAGTTTACTGAGGATTTTCAAAAAATCCAATTAGCTACTCTTCACCTAGGAGGCACAACTTTAATTTGGTGGGAGAGTAGAACACAGGAGGATTTAAGTCGTTATGGAAAAATTATTTCTTCTTGGTCAAATGAGTTTATAGTTGCATTAAAGAAACAGTTCTATCCATTAGGTCAAATGCAAAAAGTAGTAATGAACTGAAAATCATTAAGACAAGAGAAAGGAAAAAGTGTGCAAGAATATACATAGGAGTTTAGGAAGAGGGCTTTAATTTTGGGCATTCCATTGTACACACGAGAAACTTTTTTAAAGTACATAGGTGGATTACATGAGAGTTTGAAACATACCATACTTATGTTTAATCCAACTAACATTGATGAAGTTAGTGTGCAAGCTATCCATTTGGAAACAAGCTCAAGGAATAGCCATGAAAATTTGTTAATGAACTCAAGTAAGCACAAAGGAAGCAAGAAATGGAAAGAGAAATCACAACGAACAACTACTATAAAGAAAGAGGATGAGAAGCCTTATTGCTCACATTTCAAGAAGAAAGGGCATGAAGATGCAAGATGTTGGAAAATGCATCCCGATCAGAAGCCAAAGTGGTTCGAGGATCGAAAGGGTAAGCAAAAGATCACAACTATTGTGCAGGATCTCTGATCATGTTCTGATGATGAAACCAAAATTTTAGTTGTGGGTATCAAAGGTAATATCCTATTGTTAGTACTAGTTCTCATGCTTCTTCTCTAAGCTGTAATGAATAATCTGTCGAAATTAAAAGGAATGACTTGTTTTATATAAGGGCTATTGCTAAACAAACTAAGATTGATACACTAATAGACAGTGGGCCACAAGTTAATCTTATCTCATAACAAGTTGTTAATAAATTGGGATTAAAAACAACTCCTCATCCTAGACCCTATCCTTTGGGTTGGGTGCATGATAATGCCTGGCTACATGTGTCAAAGTAGTGTAAACTCTGATTTGCAATCACATCCAAGTTTCTTGATGAGGTAGAGTTAGATGTCATTTCGCTTGAAATTTGTGGGATGGTTCTAGGAAGTCCTTATTTATATGACATAAAATCCATTTTCTAGAGGGAACATAATAGGTATAATTTGTTTAAAGATGGAATTGAATTCAGTGTTAGAGCTCATCACATGAAGAATGACAACTTTGTTGTAAACACAGGGCATTTGAAGATGACTGTAAATGCAAGCAATGTTTTAACCCTCATGTCTATAACAACTAGTGATACTAAGCATGAAGATTTGAATTATGATAAGTTGTCACCGACAGTATAGTGTGAGGATCAGTTGCAAGAAGATTCAGGCCTTCAACCAAAGGTGGTAAAAGAGGGTTTGAATGTTTCATTTTCTAATAATGTTCTTGTTTAGGAGATTAAGAATGTTGATACTATTTCCTTCACATCAATGTATTTAGTATTGTTGCTTGTTATTTTGCTAGTTATTTCTATGTGGATGATGAATGTGACAATGAATATTGATGAACATGCAGTTGATTGTATCAACAAAGCTATCTCATATTTCTTTATGTTTGTGATGGGCCAAATGTTCAAAATTTTATTAGGAAGGACAAATGATACTGGGCAAGTGTGGTGACAGTTCCCTAGATCAAATTGTACATAAAACAGACCTTTTGGAGGTCCAAAAGCTTCTCAATGGGTAGGAATGATCCAAGTGGATCCATAAAACCTAAGAATTTCATAGTCTTAGAAGCTCACAAAACCAACATCATCGCACAAAGCTCGCCAACACAGTCCTAACACAACTTGAATGGGCTCAAAAGGATTCCGTATGTAGAAGTTATGGATGGTCAAATTTTTGGTCAAATAGGTGAATCAGGGGCCATGAAAAAGGAAAAAAATTGGTCATCTAAAAATGAGGCAAAAACAACCCCAAGTTGTACTTCTCATCACATTAATTCTAGAACTATATTTGTTTTTGAAAACAGATGTCGTATGCGAAAGATATCGCGTTCTAAAGTTTCGGTCAAATATGTAAAAAGTTGACAGTCCGTACAGACACATGGTAGCTCCTGATGGTGACACGTGGCAGGCCATACCAGTGACATGTGTCAATGTAGTGGTGATGTGGCAGCATCAGATGCAAACACGTGGCAAGCAACGTGCTGACTTGGTAGGCAACATGTTGACGTGGTAGGTATAGTCATCAAAGTGATATGACATCCATAGGATGGCGAGACATCAATGACATGGCATTGACCAATCACAATGTGACATGTGTCATTGTATGCACGAATAGAAAGGTGCCACGTGGCACTTGTGTTTAGCTCCTGTAGAGGCAGTTTAAATTGTTTGCTAAAATCTTGGTTGGGGATTTGAACCACCAACCTTTGCCTTATAAGAAGTGCACTGCACCACTACACCACACAATATCCTCATGAGACTATTTATAGCATGCTTTATTTAAAGAATTCTAAATGCGATTTGACAGGGGTAAGGTTTGAACCACCGACCCCTCTCTACCCACTCATGCTATCTACCAATGGGCCAAGCCTTTGGTGTGAGATATTTTCGGAGGGCTTTGTATTTGATGAAGACTAAATGGAAGGTTTGGAGAAAAAGGAGGGCTTGGGCCTAGCTAAGCCCCACCCCTAATATTAAATATTACAACAAATCCTAACCTCCTAAAGCCCGAATACTATTGAATTAAGGGCTCACAATATTTTAAATTTTAAGTGGTTAATTTATTAATTTTTATGAGGATTGTAATTATTTGAGGATAAATTATTTGTAAAGTTAAAATTAATAAGGGCCTTGTTGAATGTTGTGGTTGTGTTGCTGATATGTGGTTGTCATTGATGTCAACACTAATAGCATTGTTGCATTAGCAGCTATATATGTCGAGGATATTGAGAAAATTGTAATAAGAAGTGCTACAGGTTGTCAGTGGTGAAGTGAAGTTCTTACTGTTGGTGTGATTAGTACGTTGCTGTTCTAAGGTTGTGGACTAAAGGGTTTCTTGTTGAGTATATCTAGTTTATCCACGTCAAGTTTTAGAGATCCGCATGAAACATGATCAAGTAATGAAGATTTGTATTCTAACAGTTTTTTGTTACTTCAGTTTGTGTTCTTGAATGAGGGTCATGTGATTTCAGTAAGTTTAGTTACTGCGGATGATTCTATGGTGTTTCATAATGTTTGTGGATGTTTCTAGTTCATTCTCTATCTGTGTTGCACGTCCACATTGATCGTTGTGCTCGTGATATGATATTTTCTCTTGTGTGTCCATGTTTTTCATGTTCTTGGCCGACAAGGTGTTGAAGCATGTTGTGGATCTTTGAGGAGTAATTAATTGAAGTATTTTGTGTTTGAGGATGTTATTTTTGGTCTTCACTATGTTATGGCTGACCTTGGTTGATTCACATGAATAATCTTTATTTGTTTGAACCAACTGTTTGCATTCATTTTATTATTTCTTTGGAGCCGACTTATAGCGATGTAATTTCTTGTTGCGGATATATAAGAGCGATTGCTTTATCATTTGGAAGAGTGAAAGGGTGAAGTGTGCAATTCCTGTGTGTGAATATTGTTTAGATCATTCGAAGGAAGAGCAAAGAATGAAGAAGAGTGAAGAAGAGTGAAGAAGAGTGAAGAAGTGTCCATGTGCTTAACCGAAACTATAACTAGGCATTAGAAGATGCTATTTTCTTAGTTCAAAGTCTAATGGATTTAATCAAAACCTTTCTGTAAGACAGTGTGTCTTCCTTTGGGTAGTACACCTATTTGTAATTGAGTAGTGAGCTCTAGGTAGTGTGCCTAAATGCATGTGCATTCCCCATTTGTTATTCTTTTATACTTTTAATGGGGTATAATCTTGTGGTCTGACCTCCACCGTGGTTTTTCCCCTAACAGGGTTTCCACATAAAAAATCTTGGTGTTATGTGTGCTTCTGATGTGTTTCTCTTTTATGATTCCATGATTAATGATCAGATCTGAGAATAAGGTTAATAAGTTTGAAATTCAGTGACAACTGATTCAACCCCCCTCTCAGTTGTCTACCCTTGAGTTGCCAACAATTGGTATCAGAGCTTGTGGTTCCTTGGAAGAAGTTTAACAACTTGATGTGATTCAGGATGGCAACTTATAAGAAGACTCAAATGGAGTGCCATCTGAAATGCATTGGTGAACCCTACTAGAGCATTACAAAAAATATGTATGTTATTCCATAGAATGGTCCTACTACTTTTGCTGAGATCAGAGATGTTGAGTATAATATCCGGGCTAAGGAAGCTTTGTTGAGTGCTTTGATTGATACTGAGATGACAAATGTGATGGATATCAAGTCTGCTTATGAGATATGGAAAAAGTTGGAGACCTTGTATGAAGGTGATGCTAATGTGAAGATTGCTAAGCTACAAAGTCTGAAAGGGAAATATGAAAAGTTGAAAATGGGTGATGATGAAAATGTTACTACTTTCATGCAAAGAGTAAATGAACTTGTGTGTGGCATCAAATGTGCTGGTGGACAGATAGACGGATCAAAGATTGTTGCTAAAGTGCTTAGATCCTTGCCTGATTCTTACAAAGTCAAGGCTAGTGTTATTGAAGAGCTCCAAATTGTGAAAAATGTTACCAAAGATATGTTGATTGGTAAGCTTACTGTTTTTGAGTTAAGTGAATTCGGTGATGCCCTTCCTAAGGTTGAAATTGCATTCAAGGCTACTACTTCTGGAAGAGATAGATAGAGATATGATCCAAGTGAAAGTTCATCAAGAAAGACATTCAAGTATGAGGATGAAATGAAATAGCTCAATGAAGAAGAAAGAGAGCTTGAAGAACTTGAAGCATTGATTGTGAAAAGAGAAGCCAGAGGACAAGGTAAGTATAAGGGAACGTTTCCTATTGAATGTTTCTCTTGTAATAAGATAGGTCATTTTGCATCAAGGTGTCTTGAGAGAGTTTCCAAGCCAAGATTTAACAAGCCTAAGTTCCAAAAGAAGTGTTACTATGTTGTTGATGAAGGTGTGATAGATGAAAATCTGACAAAGGAAATGCTAGTGAAGATGAATTTGTGTTTAATGCTATCAAGGAAAATAATCCTGTATCTACTGAATCTCCTAGTTGTACAAATGTGGAGAAATCCCTAGTGCTCGAGTTGAAGAGAAAGATGAATGGGTAATTGACAGGGTTGTTCTCATCATATGACATGAGATAAAAGTAAGTTTGTGAATTTGGAAAAGTATGATGGTGGTGTTGTGAGATTTGGTGATAATACAACTGGTGTGATCTGGAAGAGGATGCATTTCTCTTGATGGTAAGAATAATATTGATGATGTCTTGTATGTTGAAGGTTTGAAGCATAATATTTTAAGTGTTGGAAAAATGGTTGATAAGGGATACAATCTTCAGTTCATGGATGGTAAGTGCAAAATATTGGGAAGTTCTGGAAATATGATTGCATCAGGTACAAAAATAAAAGGTAATATTTTCCACCTGAGTGCTGCTAGTAAAAGTTGTTTGATTGCTCAAGTTGATGAAATATTTGTGGCATAAGAGAATGTGTCATGTTAACTTTGATAATATTGTGAAGATAAGTTCCACTAAGGCTGTGAGAGATCTTCCTAAGCTGATGAAACCTACTAATGCCATATGCAAAGAATGCCAGTTAGGAAAGCAAACAAGAATTTCATTTTAGAGTAAACATCAAAATTCAAATGGATTTCTAGATCTTGTGCATACTGATTTGTGTGGTCCTGCTAAAACTAGAAGTTTACAAGGTTACATATACTTCATGTTGCTTATTGATGATTATTCAAGGATGATGTGGGTTGCTTTCTTAAGGGAGAAATCTGAAGCTCTGGAAAAGTTCAAAATATTTAAGGCTATGGTTGAGATAGAGAATGGTCTGAAGATTAAGTGTCTGAGATCAGATAGAGGTGGTGAATTCACTTTCGATGAGTTTAATTCTTTCCGTGAAGAACATGGAATAAAGAGATAGTTATCTACACTGCGGACGCCTCAACAAAATGGAGTTGTGGAAAGGAAGGACATAACAGTTCTAGATGCTACTAGAACCATGATGTTGGAAGGAAATGTACCTCATATCTACTAGAGAGAAGCTGTGAGTACTATTGTGTACACACTTAACCGGGTACAAATCAAAGGTGATGCTAGTAAGAATCCTTTTGAGCTATGGACTGGTCAAAAACCTACTGTTAGATATTTCAAGATCTTTGGAAGCAAGTGCTATATCAAAAGAGATGAAGATATAGGAAAGTTTGATGCTAGGAGTGATGAAGGAATATTTCTGGGATATGCTACTAAAAGTAAGGCCTACTGGTCTTATAATAAGAGATTAAAGAAAATGGTTGAAAGTCCAAATGTTAAGGTTGATGAAGACATAGCTACACTATTTAGAACCTATGGATATGATTCTGATGATCAAAATGATAGTACAAACAAAGGAAAGCAAGGTTAGACTTCAAGTCAAGTTCAAATCATTTCGGTGAATCAAGAAAATCAAGAGGAAGGATAAACTGGTGGAAGAACATAAGAGAGATCAAAAGAGCCTGAAGTTGAAGAACATTCCAAGAAGACTCCGAGGTATGTGAGATTGAATCATTCAAAGAATGGGATCATAGGTGATAAGAACAAAGGTGTCCAGACTAGGAGAAGAATTGTAGAAGAATATTGTTTGATTTCAAAGAGTGAGCCTAAAAATGTAAATGAAGCATGCAAAGATGAACATTGGGTTGAAGTAATGAAAGAGGAACTACAAAAAATTGAAAAGAATGATACATGGATTCTTGTTCCTAGACCTAAGGATAAGAATGTAATTGGAACTAAATGGGTCTTTAGAAACAAATTGAATGAACAAGGTGAAGTGGCTAGAAACAAAGCAATACTAGTATGTAAGGGATATTCTCAAATGGAAGGTATTTATTTTGAAGAAACCTTTGCCCTTGTTGCTAGAATTGAAGCTGTGAGATTGTTTCTTGCTTATGTTGCTTACAAAGCCTACAAAGTTTATCAAATGGATGTCAAGTCATCTTTTCTAAATGGCGAATTGGAAGAAGAGGTTTATGTTGAGCAACCTGATGGATTTCAATTGACTGATAAGAGATATATGGTTTTCCAATTGAAGAAAGCATTGTATGAACTCAAACAAGCCCCTAGAGAATGGTATGCCAGATTGAATAAGTATTTGGTGAAGCTTGGATTTAACAAAGGTACTGCTGATAGTAATCTTTATTTCAAGAATGATGATAAAAATTTGATTGTGGAAGTTTTTGTTGATGATATCATATTTGGAGGTGATGATAGCTTGTGCATGAAGTTTGCTAATGAGATGCAGAATGAATTTGAGATGTTAATGATTGGAGAGATGAAAATTTTCTTGGGATTTCAAATTAATAAATTAGACAAAGGGATCTTCATATCTCAGTCCAAGTATGTGAAATAATTGCTGAAGCAATTCGATATGGAAGATTCAAAACCTGTTGGTACACTCATGGTGACTGGATACAAGTTGACAACTGATGATGATTCTCTGAAAGAAAATCAGACTAGATATAGATCAATGATTGGTGCATAGCTTTATTTTACTCAAAATAGGCTTGATATCATGAATGTTGTATGTATTGTTGCAAGATTTCAAGCTGATCCTAAAGAATCTCATGTTCGACTGATGTGAAGAGGATTTTCAGATACTTGAAGGGGACAGTTGATTTTGGTTTATGGTATGCTAAAGATGATGATCTTACTTTGAGTGCCTTTACTGATGTTGATTGGGTAGGAGATGTGAATGAAAGGAGAATTACTAGTGGTGGAGCATTTTTCTTGGGAAAGAAGTTGATTTCATGGTTAAGCAAAAAGCATAATACTATTTCTTTATTTACTGCAGAGGCATAATACATTGCAACTGCTAATAATTGTACTCAAGTATTGTGGATGAAGCAGATGTTGAAGGATATTAGAGTTGTGTATGATGAGCCTATTGTTATATTATGTGATAACTCAAGTATTATTAACATTTCTAAGAATCGAGTGCTGCATTCCAAGACCAAGCATATATCTATCAATTTTCACTTTTTGAGAGAGAAAGTAAGTGAAAAGGAAGTCAGATTGGAGTATGTGCCTACTAAGGAGTAGATTGCAGACATATTTACCAAGCCATTGCCTAAGGATACTTTTGAGTATCTCAGAGGGAAGTTAGGGGTGATTACCCCTCCTAATCAGAACTAAGGATGCATTGATTTGCATCAATCCGTGCATTTCATGATCATATTTTGATCCGGATTGATGTTGTGGTGGCTGCTACTCAGGGGGAGTATTCAGATAGTCAGATGTTCAGATATATAGTTCATAGCTTGCATAGAAGAGATCTTTGACATTGATGTCAAAGGGGGAGAAGAGTAATGTGAAAAACTGGTGATTATCTAGGGAGAATATCATGGAGAAGAGTTGAGGAAAGAAGAGTCAGAACCTAAGGAGGAGTAAGAGTAGTTGTGTTGATGGTATTTTTCACATCATGTGTTGCCATCAATACCAAAGAGGGAGATTGTTGGATTTTGTGGTTGTGTTTCTGATATGTGGTTGTCATTGATGTCAACACTATTAGCATTGTTGCATTAGAAGCTGTATATGTCGAGGATATTGAGAAAATTGTAATAAGAAGTGCTATAGGTTGTCAGTGGTGAAGTGAAGTTATTTCTGTCAGTGTGATTAGTACGTTGCTGTTATGAGGTTGTGGACTAAAGGGTTTCTGGTCGAGTATATCTAACTTATCCATGTCAAGTTTCAGAGATCCGCATGGAGATTTAATCAAGTAATGAAGATTTGTATTCTGATAGTTTTTCTGTTACTTCAGTTTGTGTTCTTGAATGAAGATCATGTGATTTCAGTAAGTTCAATTGCTGCGGATGCTTCTATGGCGTTTCATAATGTTTGTGGATGTTTCTAGTTTGTGCTCTATCTGTGTTGTACTCCTGCATTGATTGTTGTGCTCATGATCTGAGATTTTGTCTTGCATGTTCATGTTTTTCATGTTCTTGGCCGACAAGGTGTTGAAGCGTGTTGTGGATCTTCGAGGAGTAATTAATTGAAGTATTTTGCATTTGAGGATGTTATTTTTGGCATTCACTATGTTGTGGCAGACCTTGGTTGATTCACATGAATAATATTTATTTGTTTTGAGTCGATTGTTTGCATTCATTTTATTATTTCTTTGGAGCCGACTTATAGCGATGTAATTTCTTGTTGCAGATATATAAGAGTGATTGCTTTATCATTTGGAAGAGTCAAAGGGTGAATTGTGCAAGTCCTATGTGTGAATATTGTTCAGATCATTAGAAGGAAGGGAAGAGAGTGAAGAAGAGTGAAGAAGAGCAAAGAACAGTGAAGAAGTGTTCATGTGCTTAATCAGAACTGTAACCAGGCATTAGAAGATGCTATTTTCTCAGTTCAAAGTCTAATGGATTTAATTAGAACCTTTCTGTAAGACAATGTGTATTTCTTTGGGCAACAAGCCTATTTGTAATTGAGCAGTGAACTCTAGGCAGTGTGCCTGAATGCATGTGCATTCCCCATTCATTATTCTTTTATACTTTTAATAGAGTATAATCTTGTGGACTGACCCCCACCGTGGTTTTTCCCCTAACAGGGTTTCCACGTAAAAATCTTGGTGTTATGTGTGCTTTTGATGTGTTGCTCTTTTATGCTTTCATGATTAATGCTCATATCTGAGAATAAGGTTAATAAGTTTTAAATTGAATGACAAATGATTCACCCCTCCCCTCTCAGTTGTTTGCCCTTGAGTTGCCAACAGGCCTCTCCTTTTTGACAAGGAGATATGAATATTTGTTATATGGGGATATTGTGAGATTTGTGTAAATAGGGGGGATATTATTTGATTTGTAAAACTTATGGTTTTACACCATAAATGGAAAAACTCATGTATAAAAAGGGGGTGATTAGGCCTTATGAGGTCATTCAGAAATCAAGTAGGTGATAACTCTGGGAGAAATATATTGGAGATATTTGAAAGAGGTGGAGTTACAATGCTATTGGAGAGTTGAATTCTTTTGAGAGGAAGAATTGCAAGGTGTTGTTATTACATTGAAATTGTAAAGGAGAGAGGAGATTGTGAGGAATTGCATCAGATTTTTGGAGCTTGGATATTGTAACAAGGTAATTTGATTGCTTGGCAACATTAATAAAGCGGTCTACCTTGAGAAGCAGACCTGGAGACGTACCTCACATTGAGCAAACTCTGTTATCAACTTGTGTTATCTTCTCTTCTGTATTCCGTTTCATTCTTCTATCTCTTGTCTATTATTCTCTCTATTTCATTTCAATTTTAATTCTTTATTTAAATTCTTATTACAACACTTTAGTAATCAGTTAATTTCATTGAGTCTTGTAAAGGATTAAGTGAACTTAGTCTATAATTTCAACGGTTAAACAACATAGTTGCACAATTTTGTTGGATTGGGGATAATTGTAATTAAGGTTAAATACATTTGAATTGTAAACCTCTAATTACAAATCAAATTGGTATCAGAGCCCATTTTGTAGGAAATTGCATAAGTGAATGCTAACCAGGTTGAAACTGAAGCAAGGAGAAGGTGCATTTACCGAGTTCAATCCTAAGATCAAAAAATGAAGGAATTTTCTACGATCAGAAATGGCAGCTAAACAAAGTCCTACGAAGCTTGATGAGAAATCTTTCCAGAAAGAATTTCTCAAAATGAAGGCTATGGTGGAAGTTCTTTTCCAAGAGAGGCAAGAGCGAGAGAGGAAAAAAGAACTCAAGAAGAGAAAGGAGGAAGGTGAATCTTCAAAAGATGACAAAGGTAAAGGAGTAGGAGGTAGTAGTGACCCTCTTGAACCTCCATCTCCATCCTCTTCATCTTGTTCATCCTCTTCTTCTTCTTCTTCTAAACCTTCTAAAAATAAACAACCTGTGCAGTTAATTCACTTTTGTTAAAACTGGATGTTAAATTTGATTTTCCAATCTATAATGGAGAACTAGATGCAGATAAACTAGATAATTAGATTAAACAAATTGAAGTTTATTGTAGAATTTAGAAGTTTACTAAGGATTCTCAAAAATCCAATTAGCTACTCTTCGCCTAGGAGGCACAACTTTAATTTGGTGGGAGAGTAGAACATAGGAGGATCTAAGTCGTTAAGGAAAAAATATTTCTTCTTGGTTTGAGTTTATAGTTGCATTAAAGAAACAGCTCTATTCATTAGGTTATATGCAAAAAGTAGTAATGAACTGGCAATCATTAAGACAAGAGAAAGGACAAAGTATGCAAGAATATACATAGGAGTTTAGGAAGAGGGCTTTAATTTTGGGCATTCCATTGTACACACAAGAAACTTTGTTAAAGTACATAGGTGGATTACATGAGAGTTTGAAACATACCATACTTATGTTTAATCCAACTAACATTGATGAAGTTAGTGTGCAAGCTATCCATTTAGAAACAAGCTCAAGGAATAGCCATGACAATCGGTTGATGAACTCAAGTAAGCACAAAGGAAGTGAGAAAGAGAAAGATAAATTACAATGAACAACTACTATAAAGAAAGAGGATGAGAATCCTTATTGCTCACACTGCAAGATGAAAGGGCACAAAGATGCAAGATTTTGGAAACTGCATCCCGATCAGAAACCAAAGTGGTTCAAGGATCAAAAGGGTAAGCAAAAGACTGCTTCTATTGGGCAGGATCTTAGATCAAGTTATGATGATGGAACCAAAATTTTAGTTGTGCGTATCAAAGGTAATACTCCTATTGTCAGTACTAGTTCTCATGCTTCTTCTCTAAGCTATAATGAAGTACCTATTGAAACTAAAAGGAATGACTTGTTTTATATAAGGGCTATTGCTAAACAAACTAAGATTGATACACTAATAGACAGTGGATTACAAGTTAATCTTATGTCATAACAAGTTGTTAAGCAATTGGGATTAAAAACCACTCCTCATCCTAGACCCTATCCATTGGGTTGGGTGCATGATAATGCCTGGCTACATGTGTCAAAGTAGTGTAAACTCCAATTTTCAATCACATCCAGGTTTGTTGATGAGGTAGAGTTAGATGTCATTCCGCTTGACATTTGTGGGATGGTTCTAGGTAGTCATTATTTATATGACAAAAAAGCCATTTTCTATAGGGAACATAATAGGTATCATTTGTTTAAATATGGAAT
Organism: Sequoia sempervirens; assembly: GCA_007258455.2. NCBI lineage: Eukaryota > Viridiplantae > Streptophyta > Pinopsida > Cupressales > Cupressaceae > Sequoia > Sequoia sempervirens. The sequence goes on from VDFB02258578.1 coordinate 78,814, forward strand.
TGAATTTAGTGTTAGAGCTCATCACATGAAGAATGACAAATCTGTTGTAAACACAGAGAATTTGAAGATGATTGTAAATGCAAGCAATACTGTTATGATAAGGTGTCATCAACAACACAGTGTGAGGATCAATTGTAAGTAGAGTCGGGCCTTCAGCCAGAGGTGGTAAAAGAGGGTTTGAATATTTCATTTTCTAATAATCTTCCTGTTTAGGAGATTCAAAATGTTGATACTATTTCCTTCACATTAGTGTATTGGGTAAAAACACAAAGTTGTGTCACACTTTCAGCCAATAAATAGTTTCGAGCAAAATATTTTCAGCTGGAAAGGTTTCGCCCAACTAGGTTTCGACCGAAACCACATGGCCTATTACGTGGCACGTAGGTTTTGGCTAAATAAGTTTCGCCCAAAATCCCAAAAAATTAATTTTTTTCGTTTCCCACTTTGAAATTGGCTTTGAAATTGCATTTTTTAATGTGTGAGGTTTCTATAGAAAGGGTTTCGGTAGAAAATGTTTCTATAGAAAGGGTTTCGGCTGAAACTCTTTCTATAGAAACTGTTTCTACCAAAACTGTCTATGTGGCATCCTAGTTGGTAGCCAACTCAGCTTTTTTCAGAATTTTCTAAAACTTTCAACTTTAGCTAGGTATTTCTTTAGTCAGAATAATTTTTCTAAAAAAAAAATAACCCTTTTGTAGAGCTCAGAGTGGAGAATCTAAATATATATATTTTTTAATATTTTGATTATTTTTAATATATTTTATTTTTAAAATAATGCAAGTAGCTTTTTAAAATGAAAAACGAGGCTGATTACAAATTAAAAAAAGATAGTAAAACTTATTAAAAAAAATTAAATCTTATATGGGGCACAAGAGGAGAGAGCCTTCTTCAAAAGGGTATAATTTTTTTTTTTGAAAATGATTAAAAATATTGAAAATAGTTGATGGCCTGTGAAAACTGTCAAATTCTGACATGTTTTACTTTAAAACATTATTACGAGAAAAATATACATCAAAATTTGATTTTTATTTTTCTATGCAGAAGATATTGAAGTTACCTATTTGGAGAAAAAAAATTAGGGAGAAATGAAGTTTTTTTCAATTTGTTGCTTGACAGCCCGTGAAGACAATCTTTTATGAAATTTTCAGCATTCCAAAATCTGTCCTTAAATTGATAAAAACGTAATGAAAACATTTTTTTAAATTTTTCAAAAAATTACAGCAATAAACTTCATCAAAAGTTCTACATTTCATTACTTTACACCATTTTGAAATTCAAAACATAAAGACTAGTTTTATGTGGTCGAAGTTCAAATTTTTTTTGCTGTTGGCCGATTCCTTTATAAAGTGTGACACAGGTTTGTGCTTTTACCCTATTCAGTACTGTTGCTTGTTATTCTACTAGTTATTTCTATGTGGATGATGAATGTGATAGTGAATATTGATGAACATGCAGTTGATTGTATGAACAAAGCTATCTCATATTTCTTTATGGTTGTGATGGGTCAAATGTTAAAAATTTTAGCAAGAAGGACAGATGATACTGGGAAAGTGGGGCAACATTTCCCTAGCTCAAATTGTACACAAAATAGACCTTTTGGAGGTCCAAAAGCTTCTCAATGGGGAGGAATGATCTAGGTGGATCCAAAAAACCTAAAAATTTTAGTCTCAAAATCTCACGAAACCAACATCATTGCACAAAGCTCGCCGACATGGTCCTGACGCAACTTGGAAAGGCTCAAAAGGAGTCTGTATGCAGAAGTTATGTGCAGTTAAAGGTCTAGTCAAACAGGCAAATCAAGGGGCCAAGAAAAAGGTAGAAAATTCATCATCTCAAAATGAGGCAAAAACATTGCCAAGTTGTAGTGCTCGTTGCACTGATTCTGGAACTATATTCGGTTCCAAAAACGAACGTCGTAGGTGAAAGCTATTGCATTCTCAAGTTTCGGTCAAATAGGAAAAAAGTTGATAGTTCGTATAGACACGTGGCAACTCCTGATGGTGACACGAGTTAGGCCATACCAGTGACATGTGGTAGTGCAATGGTGATGTGGTAGCATTAGACGTAGACACGTGGCAGGCTATGTGCTGATGTGGAAGGTACAATCAGCAAGGTGACATGGCATCCATAGGATGACAAGACATGGAATTAACCAATCATAATGTGACACATGTCACTGTGTGTGCGAATAGAAAGGTGCCATGTGGCACTCGTGTTCAGCTCCTACAGGGGTGGTTTAAACTGTTTGCTAAAATATTGGTTGGAGGATTTGAACCACCAACCTCCACCTTACAAGAAGTGAGCTGCACCACTACACCACACTGTTGGTATGTGGCGACTGAGCATGCTATACTGTACATCCCGGCCCCCTGACCTTGCTGGGGTCCGGGGCCAGGCCGGGCCCCGAGCGGGGGTTCGGGGGCGGTAGCCCCCGAGAAAAATTTTCTTCCTACTTTTTCACGTGATCACCGAAAAAGGGAAAAATCAATGAAAAAGGAAAAATCTGATTTGTAGAA
>VDFB02258579.1:0-50000 GCA_007258455.2 Sequoia sempervirens
ATTCAAGCATCAAGCATTTGCAGTCATGGTTGCCATTAGAATAGAATTTGCACATTTAGATCATATTAGAGTAGAATAATTCATTTCTCATTCTCTAAGTGTCATTTTAATAGTTTAATTAGCTTACAAATCTAAGAGCTAAGTAAATTAGAGAAGTCTTTAGAGTTAGAGAGCAACAGGATAGATTTCTGAAGCTTTTTAGTTTAAATTAGTTTAAATTCATTGAGTTTTAGATACAATATCTTATTTAGAAGTGTAGATGCATAGTTTAGTTTTGTTTGTTTTGTTTAGTTGTGTCGTACAGGAATCGGCATGAAAGTTTTCGCGGGATCATGAATTTTTGCAGCGCGCCGGGGTCTGTTTCAGCGTGTCGGGTTCCTGTTCCAGCGCGCCCGGTTACTGTTCCAGCGCGCCGGGTTACTGTTCCAGCGCGTCTAGTTATTGTTCCAGCGCGCCCGGTTACTGTTCCAGCGTGCCACCTTTTCATCTTTAAAATCATTTCTTTCATCTGGATCCGACGCGTCCGCGGCCAAATTTTATTTCTGTCTTTTCGTTTGGTTAAAATTTACCAATCCTAGGATAGAAACAGTTAAAATTTACCAATCATAGGATAGAAATGGTTAAAACTTACCAATCATAGGATAGAAATGGATTAAAATTCACCAATCCTAGGATAGAAACGTCACATTTCTTTTTGCGGTTTAAAATTGAACATCATGCTTATCATAGAGCAATATCTCCATTAGAGTAAATCACTTGTCTTTTTGGGTTTTTAAAAAAGAACAAACATTTTTGCTATGTTTGGGTGATAGGTTTATGCTCTCCCCTTAACTGGGTGCATCAGAATACCAAACTCACCATTTACTTTATGCAATTTCAAGTTTTCTTAAAACCTTTAGACAGGCCTGCCGTAGTGGGAAAAAGTACTCACCCTACGGGAACGACCTGAGTGGGGACAGCCAAAAGCCATGGTATTCCAACCCACTTAAAAATTTATGTGAATTTGGGGAAACCCTCTTTCAACGGAAGTGTGCAGGAAAACCATCCCCAAAATCTTTGTTTTAAAGATTGGGAGGTCTCTCGAAGGAGTTTATCCATTTGCCGCTCCGAACGGAAACCTTATCTAAGAACCTAGAAATAGAAGCACGCCTGTCAGTTTCCAAACATTGTAATACTCGGCGGTGCAGGGGCGGGGAAGAATCTACCCTCAAGCACTCACCATATAATTGCCAAGGACTGTTTGCTCAGGGGATCCGGTATCCACTTCCGTCACTCTGAGTACGCACCTGGAAAAGACAAAAACACGGGCGCCCTCTAGGGGGTGACATGGATGTGTGAGTCGACACAATTCCAAGCTGTGGGCCGTTCGAGTATATAATGATGACCTTTTGTCTCTAGGAGTGAGTCTATCTGATGTGTTTTATCTTGTTATCAAACCAGTGAAAATCAAGAAGAATCATTGATTCTTAAGAACATACACTACTTGTTTAGATTCTAGGATTTTAAATACAACCATTCTATTCTTGATTGCTGTGTTTTCTATCATTAAACTCAGATAAGATCATCACAAAAAATCCTTAAAATCAAAGCACTTGTGGATTTCTCATGATTCGAGATTGGGTATCCACCAAGTTTGTCAAGAAATCTCTTGCCAAACGAATCTAAAAACCAAAGAGAATACTTGCATACAAACAACTCCTAAGAAAACAACGATTTCTGTATCAAAGCAGGAAAGTTCTACTCCAACATAGGACTTTTATTCATAGGTATCACGATTTCTCTAGAGGTTATACAGACGACTACGATGTAGCTCCCTTAGATTCACAAGCATATTTCCAAAGAAGAGCTCTTAGGCAACACCATAATCACAGTCAGAGAATTCGTCCAGAATACATCCCACAACCAGCCATCCAATATGATACCAGACCAAGTGAGTTTCATAGAATAAGATAGTTTTTTCTGTCTTAAACACCTTAGGTCTCGCTTCACAATGCTCTGCTTCAAATACACGGCTCTCGCTTTCAACACTGGTCTCTGCTTTAACATACTTGCCTCTCGGTTTTAGCCAGCTCTCGTCTTCTCTCGCTTCACAAGGTTCCTATCTCTATTTTAGCTGGGTCTCGCTTTTAGCTTCAGCCTCGCTTTTAGCTACCATAAAACTTCAGAAAAATAGAGAGTTAATAGGACATTTTGTCAGTTTACCCATATCGATAACAAGGTTTTCATCAGTCCAGAACATTTTTTTTTCACAGTCCAGAACACTTAAGTTACACAAAGGGAAAGCTTTACCCTTACACCTAGATCTTGCAGCATCTTGCATAGTGTCATTATCACCAAAATCTGAGATTTTCTATCAAAGTTTTCCTATCAAGGATTTTATCATCCTTCCATCACGAAACTAGATAAAACTAAATCAGATTTTAAATCAACAAACTTGACACTTATCCAATCAAATCCAAGATCAAAGTCTAGAATAAAACTTTAAACGTTTGTATGCCTATTTTCACACGAGCAGCATATCAAAAACAATGAGAACAAGAAAATGAAAGAATAGCAGCCATGGCTGAAGAAAACCCTTGGGGACGATATAGCAACACTGATCCTCTTATTAACTCACATGAGAAAGAAATAACTACAGAGGAAATCGAGAAAGTTCAACAAGACCCTCATTTCCATAAATTTATGGAAAAGATGCTAGAGCAAGACATGGAAAAGTATCTTCTATTATTAGCTGACAAAGGTGCTAAGCTTCCTAAAGACTTTGATGTCAATCAAATCAAGGAAACAACCACACCAAACTCAACTAATATAGAAAATCCAAATCAAATAGATGCTTTGACAAGACAAATCCAACAGTTACAATTACAGTTCCAAAATATCCAACAAGGGCCAACAAAGAGATATCTATTACAAGACATTTGCCCTTATCCATTTGATTCAAGCATTAACATGATACCATTTCCAAGATATTGTGAGTACCCAACATACAACAAATACAATGGGAGAACTGATCCGTTTGACCACGTACGGGAATTTCGAGCTATGAGCATAGAGTTCGCACACGAGGACTCTTACTTACTATGATTATTTCCAAGAAGCTTAGGAAACACTTGCATGGAGTGGTTTTCTAAATTAGAACCTGGAATTCAATCCTTTGAGGAACTAATCAATAGGTTCATAACACACTTCTCATTCAACATCCAACATGGGGTAACCTTAAAAGAACTCTACAACACCAAACAAGCAAAGGGTGAAAAGTTTCTCTCCTTTCTCCAACGATGGAGAAGGCTATTTGCTAAATACCCTAGATCTATTCCTAAAGAGGAGAAGATAGAGATGTTCATTGATAACTTAGTAGATGACATGAATTACAGATTGGACTTACAATGTCCATCTACATTTGAACAAGTTATCGAAAAGGGGCTCAAAATTGAAGAGGCTCTAATCAAAAGAGGAACAATCAAACATTTCACTGAAGGTTCAAACAATAACCATTCCTCTAACAACAACAATGAAAAGCCAAGATTTTGGCAAAAGAACAAGAATACTGATACCATAATCGATACACACGCACCTAAACCAGTATTCACCTTGACACCAACCACTACAAACAAACAAAACAATGGTTTTAATGTCAAACAAAGTAATGATCAAGGAAATAATCAAAATAGTGGAGAAACAAAAGCCCAATCATTCCAACGACCATCCAATAAATGAAAATTCACGCCATTAGGACAATCATTGGAATCAGTCCTCAAAGAAATTTTAGATGAAAAACTCATTCAAGTACAAGAGGCTAGAAATTGGGACCCTCAAGTCAAACCATCATGGTGGAATGACTTACATTACTGTCACTATCATCAAAATAAAGGTCACATGACTAAAAATTGTTGGCAATTAAAACATGTAGTACAAGACCTCATAGATCAAAAGAAAGTATTTGTAGAGGGCCCTCAAACAAACAAAGATCATACAACATTCAAAAATCCTCTACCCAATTATCAGAAGGGAGAATCTTCTTCCGCAAACACCAAAGGTAAAAATGTTGGTTATGTTTATGACGCAACAATCCTTTGTTTTTCTGCTGCCAAGGAGGATGAAGAGTTATACAACCAAATCAATCAGAACAATGACATTACATCTACCAATTTGGTACAACATATGGACAAATCTGAAAACCAAATCAATGTAATCACACTCAAAGGGAAACAAGAATACCAACCGGTTAATGCCACAACAAGGGCATAATCCAAAGTTATATTGAGCGAGCACTCCATATCATCCCCATCAAGAGATCCTCCTCCAATCAATGATAACTTACTCCATCAACTGCAGAAAACACCGCACAACATCAACTTTGGAACCTTGAAGATTTCCCATCACAATGTTATGTCCCCTGAACAAGCCTTTGCATCACCACGTACCCAACAACCGACAAAAGTGTCAATTCCAAGCCACATGGCGGGACATCCATCCCACCTCCTCAATAAGTCTTCATTTTCCCAACACGATGATGCATCACCCACCATCCCATCAAGACAATTCCGGCTCCTCTCATATTGAAACTCCATCCACAAAACACCATCTGCAAAACCTGTCCCCATAGACGGAGGGGCCATTAAACATTTGCACCCGCAAAGCCAATCTCGCACCAGATTACCCGCATTTAGCCACGATTAAGAAGAAAATCACACCAAAGTATATGATGAAGAAGAAAGATCTCAGCGATTAATCATATTACCTATCTATGGGACCTATTGTCCAAAAAGTGGTTTTGCTGTCTTAGATAGGAATTTACATACAACATACTGCTTGACGCCTTTGATACATGATATGTAAGCAAGACTTTCTACTCTATCATCAATGTTCAAATTTCACAATGGATTGTGGAGGTAACAATCACAACAGACTACAATGACACCCAAGCTTGTCATGCATTGAAGACATCTCAGGATACATTCATACCTAACAATAGAGAAGTTGGCACATCAGATAGTGAGCAACAATAGAGCTTCATTTCAAAGTGGCTTCCAAAACAACAAAAATCACAAGAGATAAGGGTGGCACAATCTAACCTTTCAAATGTTGAAGAACAATTGGCTCCACTCTCACATCAATTCACCAAGGAAGTACAGATAAGTGACAAAGGAATAAGTGAATATGGTGTTGGACACTCATTTCATCTATCGCAAATGTTACCCTCCTTACAAACATATGGACAACCATCTACAAACACCCACAATTCAGAACAATCTACAACAGCATTAGATGGCAGATTTGTAAAAGCTGGGAGCTTAGATGAAGAATCAGAAGATAAGGCCATACTAAATTGGCTTTATAAAGATGAAGAAGCTTCCGCTTCCACAAGTAACATCATAGAGACAAATCAATATGGAAAAGGAAAAACTATTCTGGAGAAGATGGGATATTCAGGACAGGGACCTCTTGGGTTAAGGAAACAAGGCATAACGGAACCAATCCAGCCTCTTACGCTCCAACATAAGGATAAAACTAGACTAGGATACACAGAAAAAGCAAGAGCAGAAATCACCAATAAAACTGTGGAGCGTATTCTTCAAATAAGAGATAACTCTGAAACAGATTCAAATGAGTATGAGTGGGACAACTTATCAGAGGTTTCCTATGAGGATATTTAGATTGACATTATCAAAAAGTATACTCCCGAACACGAGGAGGGTCAAAGCTCAAGCTTTAATCCTATTGTCTTTGAAACACAAAATTTTGATGACTCAAGTGAAGATGAACGGACATCGATTGAGATAAATGATGTGGAAGAAAATACCTTTGTAGGTTTTCGGATATAACTTCATAACAACCTAGGGATTATTGTCTGAAGCTACACCGGCCACTCAACCTATCTAATGATTCGTTTTATTGGCTATCCTCGAAGTTATCGAAATCCCTAACATCCTATTAATCTCCCTATATTTGACAATGATTCCTCCATTATTAACTACCTCTACTGTGAAGAATCCGATACTTGTTCTACTAATACTTCTTTTAATGATGCTTTTAGGCAGGAGGATGCCAAGCCTTCCAGTTGCAAAAATATGAAAGAAAAAAATGGATCTAATGGTGAAAACCATTCTATGGCAGTATTTGATCCTAAAATAGTAAAAATAAAGAACGCATCCGATGGCGAAAACCTCATTGAGGCACCAAAGGATAGAAGGTTTGACATCCTCCCACAACATTACCATGAAAGATCATCAGTGTTAATAGAACCCACACAGTCTATTAATATTGGCACAGCAGAGAAGGCAAGAATACTACACCTGGCCGCATCCATGACAGATACAGAAAAACTAGATTTTATCAAATTCTTTGAAGAACGATGCGTCAATTTTGCTTGGTCATACTCTGACATGCCAGGCTTGGACACAGATCTCATTATGCATCACTTATCCTTACCAGCTGGCACTAAACCAGTAAAACAGAAGCTGAGAAAAATGCATCCACATAAGCTGTAATTATTAGGTAAAAATGATTTGAAGAAACCATCGGATGTCGGATTCCATCGACTATTGATTATGCGCACGGATATCCAACATTGTACCTATTTCAAATGATAACACCATTAGAATATGTAACGATTTTTGGGATTTAAATAAGGCATGTCCAAAGGATGACTTTCCTTGCCAAACATAGACATGATTGTAGATCTCTACAGCCGTCATCAAATGCTACTACTCATGGATGGATTTTCAGTGGTACAATCAATCAAGATAGGCCCCTAAGACCAAGAGAAGATGATTTTATACGTCCATGGGGCACCTTTACAGGAACGCCATGCCTTTGGGTTAAAGAATGCGTGAGCTTGCCATAATGTAGCTGACGACAACAATCTTCCATGATATGATGCACACCTTCATGAGGACTATGTGGACGACATCTTAGCCAAGTCTTACACCAGGGAAGGACATCTAGAGATATTGGCCAAAATATTTGACAGGTTGGAAAGATTCAAAGTCAGATTGAATCCTAAGAAATGTGCCTTTGGAGTAACATCAGCAAAACTCCTAGGATACATAGTTTCTACAAAGGGAATTGAAGTAGATCCAGCAAAAGTCCAAGCCATTATGGAAATGCCACCTCCTAATAATATCAGTACATTAAGATCTCTACAAGGCTGACTACAGTCCATCAGAAGATTCATCTCTCAACTAGCAGATTGGTGTCATCCATTCAACCATCTTTTGCATAAAAATGTGCCTTTTAAATGGGATGAACAGTGTGAGAGTACTTTCAATCAAATCAAGCATTATCTGATGACACCACCAATCTTGGTACCACCCAGCGAAGACAAGCAATTGTTGCTATATATCGCAACAACAGATATTTCTTTAGGAGCCTTGCTAGCACAAGAGGATAAAGAAGGAAAAGAACAGGCAATATACTATATCAGCAGGACACTCAATGGACATGAAGTAAACTACACCTTCATTGAAAAATCATGCTTAGCAGTAATATTTGCAACACAAAAATTATGACATTATATGCTCACTCACACTATCAAGCTCGTTGGAAAAATTGATCCTCTCAAGTATTTACTGAGCAAAGCAGCTTTAATAGGAAGGTTGGCAAAGTGGGTCATGCTCCTCAGTGAGTTTGATATTCAGTATGTTGAAAGGCGAGCTATCAAAGGACAAGCCATCGCCGACCAATTAGCAGAAGCTCCATTATCTGGCAGTCATCCTATGACCATGGAATTTCCCGATGCAGATATCCTCAATATAACAACACAACCATGGCAACTCTACTTCGATGGATCCTACACACAACATGGATCAGGGGCAGGAATTTTATTTGTCACACCTCTTGGGCACACCATTCCACGATCTTACAGGCTTACCTTCCGTTGCACTAACAATGTGGCTGAATATGAAGCTTTGATCCTTGGAATTAAAATGGATATTGACTGGAAAATCACAGAACTACAGGTGTATGGAGACTCCCAGTTAATCATCTATCAAGTCAACAATGATTACCAAACTAAGGATGACACATTGATTTTATACAAGAGGCTGGTAGATGACCTAAGAAAATACTTCATAGAAATCAAATTTGAGCAGATACCAAGATCAGAGAACAAAGCAGCAGATGCCATGGCCACAATAGCATCTCTTCTACAAATGCCTGAAATGCAAGATCGTTATCGATTTATTGTAGAACAAGTATCAAATCCTGCATACGCAAATCCCAAATCCCAACCCATAAGCCTTTTGGATAGTGCCCAATCTTCCATTTATGGAGACATTTATACTTATCTGAAAGATAATATCTTACCGCCAGATCTTTCTCGCAACCAAAAGCGCAACTTCATACGCCAATCCACCAAACATACCATTATTGCCGACACCCTTTACCGTCGAGGCCTAGATAGTACTCTTTTACGTTGTTTAGAACATGACGAATCCGCTTCCGCTTTACACGAGGTCCATGAAGGAATTTGTGGAACACATTCAAGTGGATTGTCTTTAGCCAAGAAACTCCTTCGTTTGGGGTATTACTGGCCACACATGGAAGAAGAATCTTATCAGTTTGTCAAAAGATGTTCAAAATGCCAGATCCATGGCAATCTTATACATGCACCAGCACAATAGCTGCATCCATTTGCAACTAAGGATGGCTCTTCGTCACAGATTAGACTGTAGGGAAAATTCACCATCTTCATCTAATGGACACAAAGTTCATTATCACGAATCCTAATATTTACAAAATGGGTGGAGGCGCCCTTAACCACAATCATCGAAAGCAAATATCATCTTTCATTCTTAATTATTCATTTTAGATATGGGATACTCCCACTAATCATCACAGATAATGGTTGTGCCTTTCAAAACTGAAGACGCCCAAGAGGCCATGGTGAAAGTTCCACATCCAACATCGCTAACCCCGTATTAATTCTCAAGGTAATGGGTGCTGTGGTTTCCAAACAAAACAACTTTAAAGATTCTCAAGAAGATCAGTAGAAATTTGTAAGGGGACGCGGATTGGCACCGCCTCGCCTAACTCCCGCCTTTTGGGCTTACAGATCAGATCAACACCAATAGAGCTACACCATATGCCTTTGTTCATGGATCGGCTAATACTACTTCCATTGAGGGTAGAAATTCCATCTCTTCGTGTTTCACTAAAGGGACTCATTTCAGATGAAGATTATAGGATCTCTAGACTTCAGGAATTAGAGCTACTTGATGAACGTCGACAACAAGCTGTCAATCATTTGACAGCCTATCAACAAAGGATGTCTAGGAACTATAATCATAGGGTTAAGCCTAGAGTCTTCCAGATCGGAGACTTGGTCCTACGGGAAAACCCTATAAATCAAGCAGACAGAGAAAAGAAAGGAAAGTTTGAACCTAACTGGATAGGACCTTATGTCATCATATCAGTCTATGGATCAGGAGCATACCGACTGTCTACACCAGAAGGAGACATGTTGGAGGAGCCCATGAACAGCATTCATCTCAGGCGATTCTACACTTGAGGATATCTAGGGCACGGTCAATAAAGTTGTCTTGATGAAAACCTGGCAAACAGGCGTCATTATGACAGAAAAGAGAAAAATACAAAAAATAAAAATAAAAATAAAAAATACAAAAAAAAAATACAAAAGAAAATGGAAGAGGACACAATAAAAACAAGTGATGAAAACCTGGCAAACAGGCGTTACTTGTGATTTTCACCAAACTCCTCTATCTACTGGGTACAGTGTTGTTACGATTGCTTCCTTTCATATCATCTCCATCTATCAGTTGAGATTCTCACTATCCATATCATAACAGAGATACCATGTTTTACCCTAGCTTGGGGGCAACATCCTAGTGTTATCTAGTACAAGTAGACTTTCAGCTTGCATGGAAGGGTAGTCAAACATGACAACATCATGTGGCAATACATCAAAATCCAAAAACATCAGAAAATCCAAAATCCAAAAACATCAGAAAATCCAAAATCCAAAAACATCACAAAATCCAAAATCCAAAAACATCACAAAATCCAAAATCCAAAAACATCACAAAATTCAAAATCCAAAAACATCAGAAAATCCAAAATCCAAAAACATCAAAAAATTCAAAATCCAAAAACATCAGAAAATCCAAAATCCAAAAACATCAGAAAATCAAAAACACAAAAATAGAGTCTACATCAGTCGAAAGTGGAGTCTGTGTCAGTCGAACTACGTGGTCTCTGCGTGTATAACGTAGGCAAGACTAATCTTTGATCAGTCCCCGAGACCCCTAGGATAGGTCTTTTAGGTCACATCATTTGGTCAAATGTTTGGGAATATCATGCAAACATCGGCACACACAACTCAACACTGATGATCTAATCTGAATAATGATTTGAAAATACATTAAGTAGAATTTGAATTGTTGTGCTTTTCATTTTATCATTTGATTATCATTTCTTTGGAACTACTCAATGATGTATTGAACTAGAGAAGTAAGGAAGAAGAATGATGCCCTTTCTTTGTTTGTTGTTTTAGTCGTTATTATTTTGTGAATTGTCGCGGGAAGTGCTCTATCAAGTATCATGGATGACATTCCAATTCACTTAAGAAAATGATTAATTCTTGTTTGTTTACGCAAGAAATGCTCAGGTCATCATTGGTCTATCTTATACCATGATGCTTGTGTTCGCTTGCAATATCAAAAAAACATGAAAGAAATACTTAGGTCATCATTGGTCTATCTCATATCATTGATGCTTGTATTCACTTTCAACATTTTAAAATAAAGCTCAGTGATGATACAAAGCAGAATAAAATGATTATTGAAATGACACTTAGGTTTGCATTGATAAAATAGGCATTTACATGGTTAACATAGATTGCATTCATAATAATACATCTACAGAGTACGGGTGGCACAAGTTACAATGATTCATTCACAAATGATGTCATCTTTTCTTTTAAGACTGAGTATACTTGACACATGCAATTTTCATAAACAACATGCATATAAGATCATCTCTTCATCTTATCATAAATTCACAATAAAAATCTCATTTCGTGATATCATATACACGTTATGTTACACCATTCATTTATCATTACATTTACATCATCACATTATTGCATTCCATCTCATCTATCATACATCATTACATTTATCATTCATATCTATCACTTACATTTCCATACATCTTACATTTACATTTACCATTACATTTCATTTATCATTCATATCTATCACTTACATTTCCATACATCTTACATTTACATTTACCATTACATTTCATTTATCATTCATCTCTATCACTTACATTTCCATACATCTTACATTTACATTTACCATTACATTTCATTTATCATCCATCATCCATTTACATTTATCATTCATATCTATCACTTACATTTCCATACATCTTACATTTACATTTACCATTACATTTCATTTATCATTTATCATCCATCATCCATTTACATTTACCATTACATTTCATTTCATTTATCATCCATCATCCATTTACATTTATCATTCATATCTATCACTTACATTTCCATACATCTTACATTTCCATCCATCATCCATTTACATTTACCATTACATTTCATTTATTTACATTTACATTCATCATTACATTTCATTTATTCAACATTCATTTGCATTTCCATACATCATTACATCTCATTTACATTTCCATACATCATTCATTAACATCACATTTTATCTATCATACATTACATCTCATTAAGAAAAGAAATACATCATCAATATCATTTCACATCATCATTACTGCATCCATCACATCAATACATCATAAAATCAATGCATCCATCACATCAATACATCATAAAATCCATACATCCATTACGTCAATAAACCATAAAATCAATGAATACATCATAAAATCAATGCATCCATCACATAAAACACGTAAAATCATGTCATAGATCAATCGAACCGCTGCACATATATATCTCGTCAAGTGTCAAGTATACAATGAAGTCTGAAAAAGAATGAAAATAACATCAAGTCAAAAATGGCTGTATAAATCTCTAAATGGGTACATATAATCTCAAGTAGTACTCCCACCAGAAGGAGCAGGTCTCACACCAGTATCGGTACCACCACCAGACGTCCCGGGATCTCTCGGATCTCTCGGAAGAGGCTGTGTCACACCTCTGCTCACTGTCCTCGACCGAGTCCTCTCTGAGCGTGACTGCGCATAACTAACTCTCTGCTCTGGGGGGCATAGCTCATGGTAACGACTTCTGTAGAACTCAATCTCAGCACCGGCCCGTATGGCCTCTTGCATGTAATCCGCCACAGAGGTCCCATCTGCCACTCTCTGCAACCTCTCTACAGTCGCCTGTGCTGTCTCTGCGGTCCGTCTAATGGTGTCTCGCTCTGCAGTCAAGGTTGTGATCTGTGCCTGGGCAGTGGACAACTGTGCTCGTAATCCTGTCAAATGAGCCTGTGCGGTCGATGCTGCCTTTAGAGCCCCATCTCTCTCACTAATCAGAGATGTAATCTGAGTCTGGGCAGTGGCTAGCTGTGCCTGCGTCTATGCTAATAACCCCTACACCTGTGCTAGCTGTCCCTGCAATGTCTGCACCTGCACCTGTAAACCCGCGACCTCTGATGGATCTGCCGATGAGGAAGTAACAGCCTGCCTCTTACGAGGCGCATTGGAGGATGGCTCTGATGTACCTGCTACACTCAGTCTCCCCCCATCTACACCATCATCAGCACTACTATCATCACTGCTATCGGAGCTCTCATCACTATCAGTCTCCGAGCTGCTCTCCACATCCACATCAGTAACCTCCTCTCTCTCCCGTCTCTGACCAACCTGAACACCTCCTGCTGGTGCTACTGCTGGTGCTGCCGCTGGTACAGGTGCTAACTCATCTGGAATAGTGATCCGTGGAGGAGGGTGTAGAGCCAGATACTCTCCGTACTCAGGAGTAATGGGCACCTCGACAATATCTCGCCGAATATCCCATGCTGATGGCTGTAAAGCACGATAACCCTCAACAAGTGCCCCGTAAGGCAAGCTGGGACCCCAATCAGGAACATCTATCCGACGTCGGCCATAATGTGCTACACCCAATGGCATGCACTGCACAATGCCATACTGCCTGTACACACGACGAAACAGGAATCGCTCCAGGACCCTAGGGCTCTTCCTGATCAAATACATCGAATCAGACAAGAACCCCAACTCAATATCATCATCGTCCCAGGCATCACAATCTAAGTACGGATGCCAGGTCACTGCCTCTATATCATCAACAATCCGCCTCCAATACTCAAGCTTACCCATCATATGCTGGATAGGCCTGCCTCTATATCGAAATACATATGGCCTCGTCACTGGTCTAGCCAACACTAGTACAGGACGCGTAACAGCAATATGCTCCCATGCCCATACCTGGAGAAGGGTAGCCCCTGCCGATAAACTACTGCCACCGAGATAAACAATCCAATGCAAATCATGATATAACTGGGCAAGCATGCACATGCCCCAAGCATATCTCGTCCTATGGACCACAAGACCCTCTAACACCCGACCCCATCCAAGCGATAGACCCTTTGACCTCTTATCAGGACAAAGGAATCCACCAATAAAGCCGGCCAACACTGAAGGGAGCGGAGCATAAGCCTCATATATATCTATCCATGGGATCCACTCTCCTGCAATGTGGGGATCCTGAAAGACTCTCTGCATGGCCTCTACACCACCAACCTCCTCTGAATCATGAACCACAATCTCTCCAACAAAGGGAATACGAAGAATACGCCATACATCCTCTGGCGTCACGGTCATCTCGCCAGTAGGTAAGTGAAAGGTGTTGTGGTCACTATGCCACCGCTCTGCCAAAGCTGTCAATAGACCCCTATTGAGTCTAATATGGGGCATGTCAAGTAAAGTCGCCAAACCACAAGCAGCAATATGTTGTCTCTCATCAGGTGACAATCTCGGTATCATATCAAAGGGCCAGGGGAACTGCTCTCGCACCTGGATAACATCTAACTGCTCATGTACTCATGCAAAACAAAACATTTTAATCAGAATATCAAAAGATCATCAAATTTTCAAAAATTGTGCTTTTTCCTATCAACCTATCAAAACATCAAGGAACTCTCATCTATCAATTGGGTTCAATCATTCAGAATGCATAATTATTCCTCGCCTATCATGAGGGTAATTATTATCACTCAATAGATCTCGCTCATGTTTCCCATATATTTTAGTCAAGATCAAACTAAAATAGATGGAATCAAAAACAAATCGACGAAAATCAAAACGCACAATGATTACATCAATCTATACCAAAAATGCTACAAAATCAACCTAATACGCTAAAATTTTTGGCGCGCTACAAAATTCACCGGGCGCGTTACAGATCTGACCCTGCGCGCTACAAAATTTCACTGAAGCGCTGCAAAATTGACCCTGCGCGCTAAAACTTCTGACGCGCTGCAAAACTTACCGGACGCGCTACGCTATTGACCGGACGTGCTATAACTATGACGTGCTACAACAGAGCACGGACGCGTTACACCGCGTTCACCACGCACTAAAACTCAATAAACATGCAAAAACACATCAAAAATATGGGCGCAAATTACGAGGACGAGTTGGGGTACATACCGGAGGACCATAATCGGCCGGACGCTGGTGACGACGCACACGCTCAAGTCGGTGGGTGTGGTAGGGGATCGGCATCCTGAGGCTCTGAATACTCTAAGGGTCTCTATCTCAAGGTTGTCAAAGTCAATGCACAAATGACTTTTGAAAATGACCTTTAGAGCATTTATAGGCTATTTTTGGGGGATTTTATGGGATTTATTTATTTTCCTTCTGAGGAATTAATTCTTATCAATCACAAGGCCATTTTTGACAATCTTGTCGGGAGATAAATTGTTTCTTCATCAATTCATCATCAAACCATCATAAAAATTCAAAATTCTTGAAAAAATCCAAAATTCATCAATTTATCTCCCGAGGGGGCAAGTCTGGGGCATGCTTTAAAACCTTTCGTCAATACTGGTAGTTGAAGCAAAATCATTCTTTGAAGCACTGTGTAAACACATCACTTCAAAGAGGGGCAAAATGTAGACACCTAAAAATGGTCTGGAGAATCTAATTAATTGAATACGACTTATTTGATTAATTAATTTTAAATTCTTCTACTTAGTAAATAAATATAAATATTTATTTATATTAAGTTCATTTATTAATTCTTCTATTTTTCTCTCCTAATTAAATAAACAAAATCAAAAACTTTGTTTTATTTAATTATTATCATTTTCATCATATTATTTCTCTCTTAATTAAATAAACAAAATTAAAAACTTTGTTTTATTTAATTATTATCATTATTACTTCTATCTTAAAATTAAATACACAATTTAAATAATTTGTGTTATTTAAAATCACATTTCTTCTTAATTAAATAAAGATTGCTAAAAATCTTTTATTTAATTATCATTCTCCTTTTAATTTAATAAAACAAACCCTATAGTTTGATTTATTAAATTATTTATTCCTCATTTTGCTAAATTTAAATAAATTAAAAATATTTAAATTTATGCATAAATTTACACTATTCACTCACCAATAAAATTTATTTCTCACCAATCAAATTAATGGCACTGCCATTCACGGGAAAAGCTTCAGGGACAAACCTGCAAGAAATTCTCTCAACAACCTTCCACCCACCTTCCCTCTTATCTTGCCTGGTGTTTTCATGGGGAGAAACCATTCTCCATGATCAGCTCTTTCTTCTCATCCCATGCCTTTGGATTCTCCAGAGAAAATCACAGCCCCTCATCCCGGTTTCCTGTACAAGTGTGATGTCGTGAAAGCTATAAATACAGCTCTTGGGCTACAAGAAAAGGATCCCAATGAATGCAATCTTACTCTGCAGGTTTCCAAAGCATTCAAGCATCCAAACCATCCAGCATTCCAGCATCCATCAAGCAGCATTCAAGCATCAAGCATTTGCAGTCATGGTTGCCATTAGAATAGAATTTGCACATTTAGATCATATTAGAGTAGAATAATTCATTTCTCATTCTCTAAGTGTCATTTTAATAGTTTAATTAGCTTACAAATCTGAGAGCTAAGTAAATTAGAGAAGTCTTTAGAGTTAGAGAGCAATAGGATAGATTTCTGAAGCTTTTTAGTTTAAATTAGTTTAAATTCATTGAGTTTTAGATATAATATCCTATTTAGAAGCGTAGATGCATAGTTTAGTTTGTTTTTCCCCTTCTACCGCTTACACCTGCAAAACATTAAAAATGAATATTTATTTAAATATTTGAATATATTATTTATTATCTGAATTAAAATCTATAATCCCTAAAATATTAAAACAAAAATTACAAACTTATATATTATAATATATATATATATATATAACATATATAACATATATTTAAATTATATACATTATATATGAAATATATATTAAATATTATAAATATAATTTAAAATTAAATTTAATATCAATTAAAATGAAACTAATTTAAAGTTTCATACAAATGATTTAGGGCAGGGGTCAGCTGCCTTTCCACAGCCGAACCCTCCATGGGCGCGACTGTGTAGGCAGCGTCGGCGTTGCCCTCACAGCCGCTCCCTTATGGGGGACAGCTGTGGGGGATAAGCCCCCCCCAAGACTCCATTTAAAAGAAACCTTAACATTTTTAAACAAGAAAATTTCGACGATTTTAAAATCGCGTACGACGATCTCTAAAGGATTCAACACTGCGTTTTCAATAAAAAAAAAATATTATATATATGTATTTGTATATGTATATGTATATATATACTATACATATACATATACATATACATATACATATACATATACATATATATATATATATATATATATATATATATATATAATCTTTAAATAACAATAAAAATATTGTAACTGGGCAATTATTTTCAACAGGGTTTTCTATAGGAAATTGGGAAAACTACAAATTTGAACAATTTATTCCCAAATTAATAATTTCAATAATAGAGGTTTTCATTTCAAACCGCCCCCACCCCCCCCAAAATTCCAAGATCTTTTCTACAGGTAATATTTATCAAAATACTATTCAGAGGTTTCTTTTCCCCAAATCTAACACTAGGTTTAACAGGGAATTTAATTTAAAATTCTACAAAGAATTCTTGTATTTCCTTTGAAAATTTACTACTGTTTAACAAATCTTTTGTGTTGCCCTCTGATTTCACTATAAAACCGTCTCGTAAAATGCATAGAGAGGTAACGAATTTCTACAGATTTTTTATTTATAAAATCACCGAGAAGAAATACAGAAGTCACAAACACAATTATTTCCTCAGGCAATCTTTTAAATTCACAATTTTACAAAACTTGCACAAAACTAATTCTTACATAGGCAATCTTTCAAAAGAAAACAAATTAAATAAATAGAGGAATACTTGTATTCCTGTAGCTTGAAGAAATTTGACTGTGGAAGAGAAGCTTTGTTTGCCTGCTGCGTGCAATCTTCCAAAGCCCTTCCAGAACACCAATTTCCAAAAGAATTGAAATACTAAACCAGAAGCAATCCCAAAACTTCTTCCAGAACTTTTAAAATTAAACCCAAAAGAATTTACCAAAAATATTTCCAACAGTTTCTTTGTTCTTTTCATTTCCCGTGAAGTGTTTTCTTGTTTTCCCCAAATCACATAATATCTTCTCTGAGAGAATTCCCAACAAGAAAATGCAATAAATTTAACTAACACACATGGAAAGAAGAAAATATCTTCTAACAAAATCACAGGTAATTATTTCTTTCCTCACTTATCAAAAATTCAATTCATTTTAAAGAATTAAAAATTAAAAAATATAATTTCCTTTTTTTTTTTTAATTTATTTCATATTTAAAATTTCATTCCCCACAAAGCATTTAATTTATATTTAATCTATTCTCACAAATAAAGTAACTTTAATTTAATTAATTAATTTATTTAATAAAATAATTTTAATCTCAATGATTAAATTATTTAACCAAATAAACTAATTTAATTAATTAAATAGAATATAAAACTTTTATCTAAACTTAATTAAAATAAGCATTAAATTAAAAAGAACATTAATCTACCATTTAAATTTACAAAATTAACCTTTCATATCAAATAATCCAAACAGACACAGACGAAACATCCAGAAATACCAATCCTAAACTGACGGCATACTGTGACTGGGTTTGAGACTAGACTAGGAAAAACCTTGTTACTACCTCCCAATCAACATTTCCGTTGAGTCTTGACATGCTCAGACCTGTGAAACCAGGTGGAGTCGGTGTCATGTACCTACAATCCTGCAATTCAGACAAATAACATACATATATATAATCCATGATTCAAACACACCATGCGGAGAAAATCATGGAAATCATAGGGCACTCGCAAGTGAGTGATGCAACTCCGTTCTCCACACCAATACACATCATATCAAACTGAAAAAATAAATAACAATTAATCTACCATAAACATACATATAATAGTAACATCTGAAGTAAACATCTATGCTAATATAAAGCATGTCAGAAATAATTACCACCATAAAATGTATCATCATATCACAAAATAAATCCACTATCGCTCTAAAGTCAGCGATCAATACACCAAAAAAAAGTATCAAGGTCCATCAAAGTGAAAACATACTAACAGAAAACATAAGCAAAATGGAGGGGTACTACATCTGCAATAGGATCATCTGGGAATGGAGAAACATGAGGGTCTCCAAGCATCTCCCAAATCTTGGTCCAAATTGCGCGGGGACATTCAATGCCCACTATAGACAACAAAGTGTCATAATCAACATGACAACCAATTATTCCTATTACATGATCAATTCTATTACTCCAAACATTCTTCTTATTAGGTGTGTCTGGTTCAGGCATGTGTCCATAAAGGTAAGGAAAAAGTTTTAGCCATCTCAGATGGGCTAAAATTCCTTTTTTCCAAGACTCATAATTAGCCTTATCCAAACCTATCACAAAATGATGAGTAGAAAAACCAATGATACAATCCTCAAATGATTACAAAATAACACCAAAAAAAATATCAATACACTCCCACCCTTTTCACTAGTATCAAAGATCACCTCCCCAAATATTATAAGATTGACACTTTATAATTTAGTGCATTTACAAAGCCTTTTCCAAGATACAATGCTTAATAGGCTCAAAATAACCAAAATTATAAATTCTGATACAAAATGAACCTCAAAAAAAATCTGGGAAAAATAGCCTTATGACTATGTAGTGCTCGTCAAGACCTTTCCAATGCCTCTTTGCTTCAAAAAATTGAAGCACCAAGGTAAAAGTTATGGCATGTTGAAGAAATTAGCACAAGACAACTTCAACCTGAAATATTTGGTACAAAATGGAAAAAAAAAAATCTTCTCAATACCTCTATGGATGGAAAGTGCTCATCTCTAGCTTTCCAACGATATCTTATATGTTGAAATCCAATGCCTGAAACAAAAGTTATGAATTTTTGAAAAACTGGTTGAATTTAGCCTCTAGGAAACGGGTTTTCTAGAGCAAAAAAGTTTACTTCTGATTTGATTTCTAAAAAATCTATTCATGCAATGAGTAGACAATAACAAAAACCCAGAAATATTTTTATGAGAAGAACAAAACCCAGAAATGGTTTTTTGATCCAGCAAGCAAAAGATGAGAAAATGAATTTCTTTTGACCTTCAACTGGTAGAAAAATGACACAAAGTGCTTTGTGTAAAACATTTTTTTTTAGATCTGAGCAAAGATATGCAAAATATAAAAGATACCCAGATGATATTTTGACCCTAGCTACAAAACCCAAAAATTATTTTTCTAAAAAATGAGTAGAAGTTGGATTTTTGAAGCAAAAAATAAAATGACTCCAATGAAAAATAGTTTTCTTCAAACCCTCGCGTGCAACTATGTCAAATGATCTCCAATTTGGATTAAACAAAAGCCAAATATGACTTTCTCGAGCCTTTTAGATGCATTGGAACAGTAAAAAATGTTGCCAGTATAACCAAAAATATTATTTTCACCGGATTTCACAAAACACATATGCAAAATAAAGAGGTTATTAAATCTTTGCAAACCCTTTTTAATTCTCCAGATCATTCAAGAACACAAGAGAAAAGCATACAAGAATTTACAAGATTTTTACAGAAACTCAATCTCTCAATCAGAAATTTAAGAACTTAGATTTCTCAAATCAAAAGTTCTAATACCATGTTAGAAATCTGAAATAGATTGAATAACCCAAGGAACTTTTTAAGAGAAAATCAAAGTTACATAAACTAGAAAAACACAAGAATGCAAACTAGGACTTCGAGAGATTATGCAATGTCGATGTGACAAAATTGCATTAAGAGCTTCCAAGCTAAAAAGATACAATGCAAATATGCATGAATGAATGCAAATACAAGCTAGGTAGCGAGTTTATATAGAACTTAGGAGAGGAGGTAGGTGGAAAATCCAACCAATAGGAATTAACCACAAAAAGTGGAGGATGCCACTAAAAGTGGAAAGTGGTTCCACCCTTTAAGGAATGGGACACCACACACTTATCTCCTAGTAATAAACTCACTTTATTATCCTAAGCAAGCTTAATTAAGCGTGGGAAAAACATAAGACTAAGGGAAAATAAATTAACCCATTAGGAAAATAAAAACCTACACCAACAAGAACAAATATCGATGTGAGTTCATTGAGGAAGTGGGTGATTTGATAACTCTTCTCAACATAGTTAAAGGACTTCCAAAATCTAACACTTTTCAAGAATGGATGTATATATATTTATGTCATAAGGAAAGGTAATAAAAAGATCTTCTAGGGAAAGCAAATCAGTGATGTAATTTATGAACAGCTTTCCAAAGTGTCAACCTCTTTGAGGTTTTACATGATTTCATATCTAGTGTATGTTGTTGCTTCTATGAGGCATTTTCCTGGCTTGTCTTCAGAAGGTGATAGAAGAAATGTTCATGTATATGAATACTATATGCAACTAACTTTGAAACAAAGCATCAAACATTTTAGGAGAGTAAATGATGCTTTTTTATATTCTTACATCTACATGTTTGATAAGGCACTTGAGAAGAAAAGGGTTTCTGATGAAGCTTGGGAGGTAGTGATAAAGTTTGGTTGCATGTTTCTACAGTTTCCTACCTTCACATACATCAGGGTTGGTTGTTTTGATGGATGTCCATACATTTAGAACCAAAATATCCAAGTGATAAAATTGTATTGATAGAGTTATGTAGGAAAATAATGGTTGTACATAATAAACATGCAAAATCTCATAAGGATGGTTTCAAGTTTCCACTAACCATTGGCAAGTATTTTGTAAGCACTTCTCTGAGAGCCAAAGCCATGGAAACTGAAATGCACTGGGT
Organism: Sequoia sempervirens; assembly: GCA_007258455.2. Taxonomy (NCBI): domain Eukaryota; kingdom Viridiplantae; phylum Streptophyta; class Pinopsida; order Cupressales; family Cupressaceae; genus Sequoia; species Sequoia sempervirens. The sequence goes on from VDFB02258579.1 coordinate 21,401, forward strand.
GACCATGAATAAATATAAAAGAATGAATGATTTTGACTATAGGGGTATGAAAGATAAACTTAGAAGAAGCTACACTCATATTCACAAGGTTGAGGATATATGGGATGAATGTAGGAGTGATGAAGATGTGAGGAAGCTAGACTTTAGTCGGCTTACCTTAAGAGAAAATCAGAAACCTTGAACTTGTTGATATCCTTGAGGACATGCAGGAGGAAGATGGCATTGTAGATCTTGCATATGAGGAAAATAAAAATTTTGATACTCCCCTTCCTCTAATCCAATGGTCACAAGAGGAGATGATTTCCATAAGGGAAAGGTTCCAACATACTCTTGTTATCACTAATGTTTGGTTGGAAAATAAAGGAATCAAGTTGAATTTTTCCAAAATAGGATCAAAGGAAGAGGATATTGAAGGGCCTATGGGTAAAAAGGGAGAATTGAGAACCAAGAATAAGGAAGATGCTCCTAGTACTAGTAAGGTTCCTAAATTTGTCTTCAAAATGAAAGGAGATAAAAGTAAACAAAAAGAGGGAACATCAACTCAGGTGGAAGAACAAGAAGAAGAAATTGTAGCCAAAGAATCATAGGAGCCTTTTGTTACTTCTCTACTAGAGTCACCTTAGGAAAAATATCCCTCCTCTTCTCCTATAGCTTCTACGGTACAAATTCCTAATTCTCCTATTGTTTCAAGTGTACAGTCTTTACCGGTTGTTTCTACTATTCATGTTACTCTTGTCGTGTATGTACAATCTATTCATTCATCACCTACTAGTGAGTCAATATTTGAAAGTCCTCGTGGTAACATTGGGAATGTTTTTGGCCCTCTTCCTCTTTGCCCAGTTTGTCTGATGTCACTTCTCCAATTCTTGACACATTCACCCAAGAGGAATTTGATAAGTTCATGTCTACTTCTGTGCCTCAAGTGTCAAGTGTAGAAATTCCTACTGCAGTGTTAACCCAAAATCCACCAATTTTGACCACTTCTATCATAGGGTTGACCTTGACATCACAAAACTTGGTGACAAAAATAGAAGGAGGTTCTTCCACTCTTCCTCCTTGGTTGACATCATAGACACCAAAAAGGAAGAAATAAGTCATCTCTACAGATGACTTTGATTTTGGTGAATTCGTTTTGACAAAGACCAAAATAGCGAAGAAGGCCAAGCCACTTTCCAAGGTACTTATTGACAAGTCAGGTAACAAGTATGGTGAAGTAGCATAGCCACCATTAGACAAACTGCTGAAGAAATCTAAGGTTCAAATTATGTAATTGCAAGGATTGAACTTGGTAAGCAAACACATGAAAGTGCCAAGGAGGACTTGCAAGCAACATTGGCTTTGTTGATCGAGAGTATGACAAGGATGAGATTATCAAGGATCAACTCAAGCTAAAGGTGGAACAACTCATTTTTGTCCTATTGAAGATAATCCAATCTTTTGAGTCCAACCTATTACTATATGTGTGGATGATGTTGCAATCAAAAAGGTTGAAAGGATCAGAGTGCAAGGTGGAGCTTTTAGTACATGGATAGACAAAATAATTGAACAAGACACTCAAATATTGAAGTATTCCATTGAGTTGATCAACAATATGGATAATGTTAAGTCAGAATTGAATCAAATTCTTGATGTGTGGTCTTGGAATTTGCATCTAGTGAAGAAGGATCTTGAGGCTTGGACCAAGTTGAGAGATTTCAAGCTAGAAGTGTTGGTTAAAAATGGGTTGATCCTCACAAGAAAGATGCTCATTGAAAACTGAGAAGCAATGAAACATAGGAGAGATGTCATCAATGAATTGATCAAAGATCTGCAAGAATCCCAGGAGATGATCATTGATAGAGGATCAAATATCACTGACAAGATAGGTGATCTTTGTGCTAGATATTGGATGACAATCAGAAAAATCATCTTGTGGATGCAGTTGTCCAAGAATTCACTTCACTAATTTGTACTAAGATTGAATCAGAAGCTTTTTCATTAGCTTCCATTGATAAATTAGTGGATTTCCAAGTGATTCTGGATTATTTGAAAATGATATTGGATAAGCACATAAAATCACATATCATTATAGAGGATTCCATCACACAAGTTCTAGCTATCTCTAGTTATACATCAGGGCCAAATGACACTGAAGTTTAGGCTATTTTGAAGAGATATGAATATTTTTGAAGAAGAATGTTGAAGAAGAGAACATTCTTGTTGATACATAGTTTATTTTTCAAGTTTTCCTTTATGTATTATGTATTTTGTAAATGAAATTTTCCTTCTTCTTTGGCCTTCAAATTCTTTATTTGTGAAGCATTTTTCCTTAAAAATTAATGTGTTTGAGCTACCTTAAAAATGTAACATTTTTATTGTTTTTATGTTATTTCTTCAAAATTACTTCTTTCTATCATTTGACTCACAACAATGGGTGTGGATATATAAATATTTTTACCTTCTAAGAATTACCTACAAACTCTAACCATGAATCTATATGATTTTAAAAATGCAAATTAGGATTAATCACCTAGGCAAGGCTAACAGTTGTGTGAGCTTTCATCCTAACGCATTGGTCCTAACTCAGCTCACCAAGCTAACATAAATTTAACACGTTTCCCAAAAAATGATGCCAAAATAATATGCCAAAACTTGGGGTAAAGAATGAGAAAGATTTAATATTAATAACTAGATTCGTTTTGGTCTACGTGTCATTCTGGGGTTGTAAACTTGTGAAAGGTGTAGTAGCTATATGCGCAAGGGCTGTAGGTAGTGAGCTTATTATAAATGAAATGTAGCTAAGACACACAAGAACTTCCTAAGTGAAAATATTATTTAACTTTTCTATTTTTCCTTTATGATAGGAACTATAGTAGGAACTGTGACAAGAACTATTACAGGAATAGCAGTAGTTTGCGACAGTAACTGCAATTTATAATAATACTAGAATGTAAACATATAGCTCTAAAACATTTTGTTCTAAAAATAATGACATGATAACGTACTAATAGATGATTTAGAAAACAATACTATATTTTATGATCGAATTACAAATGGTAAGCATCAAACCATACTCAAAATCACTATAGAAATAACTAATAACATAAGTGAATAAAAAGTGACAGAAACACACATTATTGAAATAATAAAAACTATAGAAATCACTGGCATTCCAAGAAGTAGGCCTTTCATCCTCAGTCCGCCAAGTGATGAAATAAATGGAACCTTTCTACATTGGACCGGTCATTTAAAGTGCTACTCGAATAATAAAAAATAACACAAATTTCATCTATTATATTCCTTCATGTTCATAGCTGATATTACACCATATATATAGGTAGAGCTTATAACAAGTGATATAAAATAGTTTGTTTTGGCATGTGGCCAAAAAACTATAATTTAATGGCTCACATAAAGCCTTATCCGCTGGCCACAAATTAAAAACACTTTTATTATAACAAAAGATTAAAATAGAAGATGAGAAGATTTTCGATGTTCTCCTCCACACAACTAGCAATCATATCTCTATCGTAGGTTCTTCTCCTTAATTATATCTGGTACACAGTTAGCATTGAATAGGTAACCAAAACAACCGTGAAGGCTAATGTCATCCATGGGACGATGAGCAGAAAATTCAATCATGATAGGGACAAGAAGTTCCTACATAGAAGGCGACATGAAGGTTTGCATTTTTCTCCTTAAATCAACATGTTGCAGTATATATTTTCTTAAGCTAAAATAACAATGCTTATTAGTAAAGACAATCAATAATTAATTTTCATATTTTTATCCCAAAACTATACTAAATACCTCTTATGTATATTTAATCATATGCAACATAAAGGTGGTAAAATGGTAAGATAAGGTATGGAAATGGAATATGAAAATGGGTTAAATGGTATAGGAATAAGGTATAAAATAGAACATGAATGGTTCTCATCAAAAATTATAATGGAAGAGGAGATCCATGATAAAATTTTGGGAATTCTATATAGCTTGCCTAGAGGTTGCTTATAATAACACATACTTAATACACCTCTTTCCCCAAAGTTTAGGTAGAAAAGCAATAGAATGGTTCTCTAATTTACCACATGGCATCAAGACCTTTTATGGACTAGTAGAAAAATTCATCAGTCATTTCCCCTATAACATTGAACATGAAATATATATGTTTGATATTCATAACACTAAACAAAAGAATATAGAATCATTCACTACCTTCCTACAATGCTGGTAGAAATAGCAAGAACATTCACATGGCCTAGATACCTAAAAAAATCTTGCGAGCATATTTATTCAAAACCTAAGCTACAAGATAAACTTTCACTTACAATTACAATGCATTAACACATTTGATGAAATTATAGAGAAAGGGCTAACCATTAAAAAATCTCTCATCACAATGGTCTTTTAAAAAAATATAAGGAAAACAAAGACAATGGCCTTGAATCTAATGATAAACCAAACCTATGGGATAAAAATTTACAACAATCATCAAATACACAATCATCATTAAACATTTAGTAAACACTCAAAGTGTCATCTTTCCTAGAGGACCACTTAGGAAAAACTCTGTCACAATAAAAATACACTCTAGGGGAGCCTATCATATCGATCTTATAAAAAATGGCCCAGTCCAATCTCATCAAATTACTATAAGTTAGACAATATGAACCTCAATTCAACCCTCATGCTACAAAGATAATGGATATTGTGAATGTCATAGGGCCAAGGTACAAAAGACCCATGATTGTATAAAACTAAAAAATCTCATTCAGGATTTTATTGACCAAGGTGAAAACACCATTGAAGATCATCCCAGCAACTCATCCAAAAATAATCACATAAATTATATCCATAGCTCACATAATGATGAATTAGGCACGTATCAAGATACTTTTCCCAAGCTTGATCAAAATCGTCCATCTATGTCTAGCGATGGCCCATCTCAAAATAATTGCATTAATAATAGTCATGGCCATAACATATCCACCTCATTTGATTCCATAATAGGTCATCTTGAAGAAGCTTTCAACCTCCATCTCGCTTTCCAATCCTTCACCCCAAAACATTTGCAACATCAATCCACACTATCCCCATCAAACAACCCATCTAACAATGAAACCTTTCAATATTTTCTCCAAGGGCTATCCACAATAGATAATCATGAAATCTAAGCTAATCTAATCCTTGATAAATATCCTACCTATGATCAATAAATCCTAGACCGAACACCATCATGCATCCCATCACCTAACATGAACACTCTAGAGAGCCCTATTCAAAATCCATTACTACCATGCCAACATATTGAGGTCACCCAAGAGTCCCTTATTCATACAACATTATTAGAATCATAACTATGTCAAGAACATAATCTAAAGCATAAGGAAATAAGCTCTAAAATAAATAAAGATCAAGTTACTCAAATCCTCCAATCTCATCCCACCATCGATCAAGATCCCATCTCTCTAGAATTTGATTATGATCCCATTATCCCTTTCCATTACATCTATGATCCTAAAACTAAATTTGGCCCCATCCATATTTCAGTAACCTCCATTTCCACATATGAGACACTTGCCTCCCATAGAAACATATATGATCTCCCCCTTGTTCATCCAAAACAAGAGTCTTTATTTCTAGACATATTTAAAAATGATTAAGTTGTAATTGAGTTCATGGGACTCAATGATATACTAGCAAATGACCACACAGAGGGTTTTTATGTTGACTTTGACACAACAACATATTTTGAGAAACAAGATAAGTTCCTTAGTCCTCAAAATCATTCCAATGATATTGATCAACAAGCTACTATGGATTTGATCAACATCCCATAGAATGATGAAGCAACAAGCATGAAGACAAAGAAAGAACTAGTATTCTATCAACTTAGATCTCTCACTTTTTTCAAAGAAATATTTCTTACTGATGAGAAGATAACCACCATGTATGATTCAAAATAGCACAAAGAAGAGTTAGCATCTTATTTCTAGAACAACACATATCGTATTGCAAACAAAATCTATCAAAGCATACAATATAAAAGAAAAATATTAGGCCTACATGAACAATATATTTTGGAGCCAATACAAGTTTTTGACAATCCTAAATATCAAGGACTTATTTATTCATTGATCAAGAAATCTAATGATGTTAGTGGTACCTCCATGATATTGGGGCAACTTCATTTAATGCAAACATCAAAATAGAATCCATGAATAATCCTTACAATAAGTTTGTTGCTATCACTCCTCCCATCCATATCATAAACCATCATTCCCAAATTTGTTAACCCACTAATTAGGACCAACAAAAGAAAATGATCAAAATCAAAGTCAAGTCTTTGAAGCTAATAAATCTAAAATTCAAAATGGACACATAAAGTCAAAAGAGATCCCAAAGAAAATTGGACCATATATAATCCAATTAAAATCTAAATCCAATATTCAATGAAACTATGCAGCCATATCAAAAAATTCCTTCCATCTATCACAAGTTCCCACCTCCTTCAAAATGGTATTCAATCCCAACACCCAAGGTGTATAAAATTGTTGGTCCCAAACACACTCAACATTTCTCATCCACCCTCTATCATCCACCATATCAAGTTTGGAAAATAAAAAATCCTACATATAAGCTACCAAATAATTCATCCACATCTCACATCCCCTTTCAAAATTCAACATCTTGCCCAAAATCCAAAAAACCCAAATCGCCATGTCCTGGTAGCAACACTTTATCATAAGGACTCTAATGGCACTCTATCACGATGTGTGCATTTAGATAAAGCCAAATATAATATCAACAAGGATCACAATAACATCCATGGGACATATGCAAGTGCCCTTATCTTGTAAAATTAACTCCTCAAGGTAAGACATTATTGACACATTATGACAGAAACATCTACATCAATACCACCAAGTGTTCCACATAGTTGATGATCATTAAGAAAATAAAAAAATAGAAAAGCGTAAAGAGAAATAATTCATCCTCCAGTGAAAACCACTTTTGTGATGCCTTGGGAAAATATCATGTTGAAAACCTATTTACAAGTGTCGTGTGTAGAAAAAATAAAAAAGTAAATAAAAATGTCTAATAGTGAAAACCATTCTTATGGTGCTTTGAACAAGTACCATGATGAAAAACCATTCATAGATGGCATGTGTTAAATCGATTATCTATGTGGTAAAATATATTATCTATGTGTACCATTCCAGTTGGGAGCATGTTATCTCATACATTGACCTATTTTATCTTGATACAATTATCCATCCAATCTAATTCCATTTTCATCCATATTCCATATCCATCTTCATCTTGATAAATACTAAGTTCATATACTTCAAAATATGCTTTAGGAAAACTCTTGACATGGCCATTTATTTTGACCACATACTATCCAAGGCCATGCCATCACTTACGTAGCACTATTCAAATAGTTAGTGTGGGTGAAAAATGTTATCCTATTATGAGATAGTCCTTGGAAGTAAAATCCCTTATCTTGGATCCATCTACATAATGACTATCCTCCCCAACATTTGCATATTCATTTCCATCGCACTAGTTCATTCATCCACTCATAATATCCCATACATTTCTAGACACTAGGGGCAAGTGATTACATCCTACTTTGGAATAAATCTTGATATATGCCTTCTAGATCACTTAGTGATCTAAGCACCTTCCAAAAATCTTAAAAAATACATATTCCAAAAATCCAAAAAAAATCAAATATCCTAAAAAACAAAAAAATTGAGCATTTTCCACCATCCCATAAATAATTTTTTTTATCAAGCTCTCTTCCATCACCCATAATCCAAACAATTCCCATCAATTTTATACCACCTTCACTCTAGCATGATATCAAACCATTAAACAGATTCCGTTCCTAACCTTACCACAAATATTGATCTATTTTATCCAATCAATCATCATTAGGATGTATCCTTCCCAATCATCATGTTATTCTTATCATTAATAAATGTTGTCACTTAGAAGTGCACCCTTGTTAAGTTGCAAAACTTAGCCTACTAGTGAAACATTGGGAATTTTCCAAGTTGTGGGTCACCTATAGTAGAAAAGAACCTCTAGATAGGGTTGATTCCCTTGGTTTTATCACCTAAACTAAAATACCTACTATTGTAGCTAAGAAAAGAGTGAGAGAAGTAACATTAAATTAACTTTAAAGTAACCAGGAAGGTAATGCACCAAATTGAAATGACCTATGTTTGATGTTATTTGACTCACGATATTCAAGAAACTTTGTCTTTATTGTACAACTCTTGATTTTATACCTTGTGGAGTGTTTTCCAAGGACATCTATAACTCACTATTTAGAAGGAAAACTTAAAGTTTTCACAACTCAAACAACTGTTTACATTTTGCATAGCTTACAATCTGCATGAAAGTATGATTTTCTTCCTATGGTAATTTGATAAACACGTATTTTGAAGGTTTACTAATTGAAACATAATAAGATATGCTTAATTTTCTCATACACACCATAAAAAACATATAAAGAAGGTAAGTTTATAATTTCATTGAATAAAAGAGTTTCTTACTTCAAAATAAGTCTAAAATTTGTATCTGCTTGTTTGAATTGTATTATAAAGTATATTTCTCAGTGTTGTGATTGAGATAATCTAAGTCATAATACTATGTTTTTTTACTTCTAGAGCCAAAAAATAAGAAAGAACTAACCCAAAAATAGGCCAACCTACTTTGCATGCCCAAGAAGTTCAAGTTTGATTTGGTCTCTTCAAAGTGGGTCGATTGACCTCTTCAATTTCCTTCAAATGTTCTCTAGATGGTGATGATGCCCCTAGATCTCTAGAAAGTTTTTGAGCTACTCCTAGATGCTTGCAAACTACCCTTAAGAAGTTCCACTTGTCCTTGTCATCCTCTTGACCTTAACTGCTCCATAACCCCCTCCTAGATGCTTGCACGATATCCTTGAAGTCTATAAATGCCACCAAACTACCTAACCTCCTTCATGAATGCCTTAAAAAACCTATACACATGTGCTTGAAAAACTCAAACTCCCTTTGTGGCATTGGAAAAGTTTAGGGTACTATATCTTTGCCTTTGAAATTTCATAAGTATGTTTAATGGTTGTCACTTACTTCTTGACATGTTTGATGTTTTTGCCTTGATGGCTCTCTTGGTTAAGATACTTATGACTATATCTTAATATTATGTGCAAGTTTAGATTTTAGAACAAGGATTACTTTCATCACCGCCCTCCTCTTTGTCATGGCACCTTCTCATTTCCCTTCTATCATTATCTTGTGACTATGATTTCTTGCTTTTGTCACTGTCCTATCTATGTGGTTTATCCTTTTGGGTATAGAATCCTTGTTATCATACTTACCTCTACCAATACACATTCTTTTGATACTATCTCAAAGATTTGACTATCTCGCATGTATGTGGGGGTTCATTCATGATTAAACTATCACTTGGGGTTATTGTCACTAGGACAATGCTTAACATCACCGTGCCTTTTTGTGCTTCTTATGATTCAAGGTTCATTACCCCTTTGTTAGTTCATGTTAGTGCTAGCCTCCAATGACCACACTTACACTACATTTCATGCCCATTCATGATGCATTTGCATTGACTATCCAATGGTGAGAGCAATCTATCTCTTTAAAATCCTTTGAAACCCTATAAATGACTATCATGTGTTTGATTGGAAAATCATCCTCATTGGCTTTGCTCCCAACACTCCTTTGCAGTCAACTGTAAAATGATGTATATTCACTATCTATGACACCAACTATTCATGATTATGTCTTCTATTCAACTTACTAGTCTTCAAGCCTTATGGACTGTCTTCTATTGACATAGTTTATATCTTATCATGAAAAATTTCCTTTATTTTCTTCTATAAGTCTTAAATACTTATCACATTTTCATAGACTTATCATGTGCAAACACATAACCATAATATGAAATGTAAAAATCATCTACCTTTAATACATTGTAAACCATATTATTCCATATTTCTCAAAACTATCACTAGTGACTTCAAAACATCATATTGAACTTGATTGTTTTCTAGGCTCTTTAATTTTGAGGAGGGTTTTATATAGGGTGTTGATATTCTTTACTATTATATGTACCATGTGAAACATTGAATTGGGATAAGAGCTAGATAATAATATTACTAGACTAGTTCATTATCTTTATCCCTTTGATTTTATATAATGACATACAAAGTGCCATGTGTTTGATCTTTATGACTGTACCTTTCCATTGCTTGTCAAATGGAGTGTCAAGGGGTTTCAAGATCAATTAACTCTCTTTCTTCCTCACTATCATCATAGTCTTAAAATTTTCCTCAAACCTTCCCATCTTGCATGGACTGTCATATTAATGATTTGTCATAAAGGACTGTAATATTTCTTGAAACTATCATCTCCAAGTATCATCATCCATATCTTTGTTAACTTTTTTTATTATTTGACAGTCCATTCAACCCTTGTGTCTTCCTTATCATTGTCTAATCCTTTATGTCATTCTAATTGCTATTGTGGATTGTCCTTTGAAGATTTGATCATGCTCTTTGTACTGTGGTGGTTGTCTTCTTTAATGCATAGACTACCGCTTTTATGGCTTCATTTTTCTATGAGCTCATATTAATAGAGGAAAAAATGCCCTCATCTCTAGGTCTAGGTATTTAAATTAATGGATTTATATCATTCTAACCCCACTTCTCTTCATTCAGCATGACTATCCCTATCATGCATTGTAGACTACCTTAATAAGCACTAAGATCTTTCTCTACATTTTAATCATATGTGGGATCTTGGCATTGCCTTTCAAGTCTAAATATTATCGTCATATGCATGTTTTCCTTTCACAAGAGTTTCATTACTTGAATAAAATCAATTATAGATTATTTTCTCAACTATGATATCATATCAATTTACGGATAATTCATACCTACCAATAGTGGTTTCAACCCTTAACTCATTATCTTTGATTAAGTTATCAATTGTTATCATGCCCTATCGTGATCTTCCATAACTATTAAAGTTACCCTATTTTGGACTATCCATTGAGATGTTTGTTGATTTCCATATTACATTTGACTGTCCTATTTATTTAAGTAATAGTCCCTTGCATATTTTGACTCTTATATCTATGTGTGGCTTGTATATGATATCTTTAGGACCTTGCTTCTCACATTAGACTGCCCTCTATCATAAAATTTAAGATTTTATCATTGTATTTGAGGCTATTTTGGTCTTTTGACTATGAATCATCAATAAAAACCTTATCCTCTTCTTTTACCTTTCAACATATTGTCAACATCACTTAACACTTGACACTTGAAACTTGACATGAAATTTCAAAACAAATGCTTTTCCCCTTTTGCATGACTATTAAGATTATATGCAAGTTGTTGTCCTATTTGATTGCCCTTATAGTGACTTTGGGTTCCATGGTTATGAATGTAGGTGACAATGAACATGGTGCTAGGGAAATAAGATGACAATATACTATTAAGAAGGCATGATTAATTTTATTTGAAAATTTTCCATGAAGAATAAAAAAACTAATTAATAACACTTTCATGAATGATAAATGAAAGTAATGATAGTGGCATCTATTTTTCTTGGGGTTTGATCACAATGCTCCATAAAATGACAATAGACCCAAGCCATTTCTACTTCAAGGACATACCAAAAGCAACAATGAGGGGTAGAGGGTAGTCATAGGTGGTAATATCAAACCATATTCATGACAATATTCATAACACACTATGACAAACCACCTAATGACCTAACACGAAGGGTTTGACATTGAAAATACAATAGTCTTTACAGTTGAAGTGTTAATAAGGTCATTATAATTATAGAAAATATTAGTAAGACAATAGAAAACTCTAGTCAATATAAATTCCAAGGAATGAGTATAATGGTATGTTATATTGAGGATGAAAATATGCCAACCCTAATAGGACTAAAAACCACTATTGAAGACCATCCCACCTTAACCTTATTATCCACTTGTTGCCATGTTTTATTTGAAATTGTCATGATTGTTCAAACCTTAGATTTCCATTTTAAAATGACCTTGAAGGAGAATTTCAATGGACCTCTCTTCTCTTAGGCATATATCTCCTTGAATCTTATGCTCATACATTCTTTCATTTCCTTATACTATATTTCATACTTTCTTCTTGAAATTTTCCATTGTCATTAGGGAGATTGTCATATGATGAGTTACTTTAAACACTTTATCTCTGCATCCTCCTGTCACTTATGAGAGATTTTCTTAAACTACCTCTCTACCACTACTTCTTCTTATTATGATTTTTCGTGATTATCTTAAACATTGTCCTCACTAGACACTAACTTAGAGCTCAAAAAATTGTGAATACTCAAACATGAGAAAGGAACAACACTTGGTAGATCCTAAAATTTTAGCTAGCGAGTGAGGAATCCTAAACATGTTTGTCTTTGTGATGTTATGTAGGATTTCTTATGCATATTTTCATTTGTATGAATTTATCACAATCCTTACAATATATCACCACAATAAAATCATGGTCTTTCATATAACTGTGTATGATGTATTCTTGGAGGTGACCTTTTCTTTTTGAGTCAGACCATTCATTGGATACATCATCACCTTGGTCTTTGTACCTTGGTGCATAGTATCCATTTCTATATTAAATAAAGGATGCTCTCCTCATGTCAACATAACTAAAGCATTCAAAAATAAAAGAATTTGTAATATTTCATTATAATAAATCCATAATACCCTCATTTCATTCATAATCATTGTTGGCAAGAGAAATGGGGGGAAAAGTATAGTCCAAAGGTTTGTACCCTGGTACTCCCTAAGTAGTTTGTTTATACCCCAAAGGATACAGTGAGAGAAATAAGCATATGTAGTAGGAATCTATAAGGCATACATGACATCCAATATCATAGTAACAAAAGAAAATTCTCATATATCCATAACACATATATTTTCCTTATAACTACTATGTATATTATATTATAGCAGATACAAAAGGGAAAGTCTAGTCTCTGCTCTAGTAGTTTGTTATCTTATCATTACATGTCTATCTCTTTATCTATTACATATGACATATATACATATGTTCCCTTGAAGGGACATGACTCCTGCTAGTGACTAATGTCTTAACTCGGTACCATGGTCTTCTTCTGGTACTCTGCGGTATGTTTTGTTTCTGCCTTTGACCTGCTAACATCATTCCCCCTTTAAAAGGATGTCTTATCCTGAAGACATGTTGCTCAATAGGGAAGGGTATTCTGATATTCTATCTTCAATCTTGAAAATGTAGCTTTCCAATGTGCCTGTTCTTGGAGGAGTGTGCCTATTTGTGTTTGTATTTGGGCTAATGTGTGTTTTTCTTCTTGAAGAGTGGTTGGGATGGTGATGTTGTAGGTTATCTACTTTGCTTCTTTCATAATCAGTTTGTGGAATCTCAAAATTTTATTGACCAACTCCCTTAGCTATTGTAATTTCTCTTTAACTAGCTCTCTTTGGGTACGGAGCTATTGGATTTGGATGTGTAGATGCTCTATGTTGTCCCTTGTTGCTTCGGTTAGGTCTTGTAGGGGGTTGTAAGTCATGTGTGCTATCTGATCCTTCATTTGTGTGATCTATTCATGAGGATCCTTGTGTTGGGCCACTGTAAGCAAAAGTGATATATTATTCCGGTAGCCTTGATGGTGTCCTTGATCTATTTGATTTATTGCTCTAGTTGAGTTTGTGTGATAGCGCATCTCTTAATGAACTGTTGGTTACTCTGCTTAATGAGTTCATCCTGGGCCTCCTACAAAATGTCCTCCTGCAACTGTTTTGTTTTCTATACATGTTCTTGGAGAATTTCTTCTCTGGTGATGGTCTAGAAAATGTCCCCTAGTTGTAACTTTTGAATGGGTGACATTATAGATAGATTCACTTGGGATCCCACTAATGGTACTTGGAGCAATTGTGGAGGTGGTGTCGATTGGAAATTTTGTTGCTAAGATAGAAATTTTTTGATGGGGAAGATAGTATCTGATGGAGTGGATACTTCTCCAGAGTCGTCCTTATTCTTTTTCAGTTCTTCTCCAGACCCCCTTGCGTTTTCTTCCAATTTCTCCATCTGCTCTTCTGTGTTAGTTTTAGTTTGGGAACTAGTGTCCTTTGAGGTTAAACCCATTTCTCGCTCAAGGTCCTTGGTCATCTCTTTGTAGAGCTTTTGAATAGCCTCTTCAATTTCCTTTCAGAGAGCTCCTATGTCCTTTGGGTCATCGATCATGAGTCTGTCGACTTAGTGTTTATTCTGGAGCTCTTGTGTTTGTGTTTGTGCCAGAGCTTGTTTCTGCTCCTCTGTAATATTGGGGCTTAGAGCTGATATGAATTGCTCCTCTATTTCTTTTTTGCAAGCCAAAGCTTTAGCTCCTTTTTCCCTTACCATTGCTACAATTTTATTTGAAAACCCTTTCATGGCTTCCTCGAGGCCTTTATTTAGGTAATTCACATACTTATTAAGCTTTGAATTATTTTTTCTTTATTATCCTCATTATACTCATACATTTTTAGGATCTATAGTAGCATCCCATGATGAAAAATATCATTAAAAATTTTTAGCACATTGATTGGATCGTCTAATAGTACTAGAGATTGTTGCTCCAAGTTTATCTTAGTTTTTCCTATTTTTTGTTTCTTTGGTTTGTTTGGAGGAGTGCCCGAAGTCTATTGTTTACGTTTCTTTTTCTATAGAGGCTTCTCTACCTCTTATTCTTGCTTTAATATCTCTTCTACCTCAACTTCTTTTGTATCCTCTTTCTACCTTTGTGCCCTCTATTTTTTCCTTGCCTGTCATATTCTTTTTGGGGCTTGTGGTAGTTTCCCCGATTGAGAGGTTGTTGGTGTCAATGTTGAAGATCCTTCTAATGTTCTTAGTGGGGTGGTATGTGACCTTGTAGCCCTTCTATCAAAGTTTTTTGATTATGTTGAAGTGTTCGTTGTTGGTTTCAGTCCTTCTTCTAGCATGCCCCCTTATGAAGTTTCTTTTTATTCTTTTCCAAGTCCTCTTGATTTTATTTGTCAATGTTCTTGTCCATTACTTCTTGGTAGGTTTCAAACCTCTCTACTTTGGGATTCCTTAGATTCTGGAGCAAGGTTGCCGCATAGGCATCTATTTCTTGAGGGGTGACTTCATATGGTAGTGTTGGAATCCATACAGTGTGAGGTTTAACAATCTCGATATATGTGTAGTATTATTTCACCATGAATGTTATAGTATTTTAATATTATTTGGCTGATAAATAGGGTACTCGATCCCTTAATTGCATTTTTTCTTGGAAGGTTTTGAAAATCCCCTAGTATGTTGCTTGTCGTGCTTGAAACTACTCAAATTGATGGGTATGATACTTAATTTTGGCAGCTATGGTTTGGTCAAGTTGCTAGACTTTACCTTTGAAGTTAGGTAGTTCATTCAAAAAATAAAACATTAAATAGAAAAGTAATGTTATGTACTGGAATTGATACTCAAAATGCTTGATCTTTTGTAGGTTCTCCAATAGTTGTTCACTCATAACCTCACACAAATTGAAGTCTTTTCCTTCAACAACCATCTAGTATGCGGTGTGGATGACAGTGGCAGTTGTAGAGTCTTCCCAATTGGCAAAGTAAATTTTGTAGGCTATTCCCATTGCTACATATCAGACTCAAGGGTTGGTAATTTTCTTTAGGCTCAAGCTTTTACTATCAAATGTGGCTCCAGTTAGCTTCTCTACTTCACTATTTTTAATGGCCTTTTTGGTTGAAATCCCTCCTACCATTCTCAATTCGGTTATGATGTGGATGACCTATTTTGTGATTTTATGTGGCTTGTATAAATATATGAAGTCATCATGTACATGGCTTAGCATGATTCAAACCCATTCCTCTTTATTACAAAAGTTTGTGTAATCTTTCCATATGTCTAGGCTCTTCTGACCTATCTCTATGTACTATGACTTAAAGTTTGTGTAATCTTTCCATATGTCCAGGCTCTTCTAGCCTATCTCTATGTACTCTAACTTATAGGTTTTCTTGTCATCCTCCAATAATTGGCAGTGGAGGTCTTCTAGCTTGATGTAGCTAATTTTGACAATGGGTTTTTGGATGCATTTTATGACATCTTCTAGGTAGGCAACATTGTGTGGTACTACTAAAAATTCCTCATCTTTGTCAGTTATCATTGCTTTGAATATGATTCATTTAAATTCTATTATGGGCTTCTCAGATATGTTAATGACTATGGGAGCGGCCATTTTTAGTGCAGGGCTATTTTTCAGAGAGCTTTCTTTGGAAATTTTCTTTCTTGGCAGACGCTTAGTGCACACTTTTCTCATAATTGCATTTGTGAAGATTGGAGTAGGAACTTGGGTTTTTATAGAATTTTGGTTAGTGGGATATGGGTTGTAGTGTAGTGGGGTCATAGCTGAGTATTTAATGCTCTGACTGGTTTGCAGGTTTTCGGGTTGTTGGTTTGATTTGATTGGTGGCATGTGTATTTTGATGTTTAATTTTTGTGAGTTCGAGACTATGGTAAAATGTATCTTTGGTGGTTTTGATGTGTTGGATCTGGTGGTAGGTAATAATGCTTCAAGTGTGTTTCATTAACATGTCCTAATACAAGTGTACCATCCAATTATCAAAGTTTGATTGCTCAAGATTCATTAATGTTATGAATGTAATAGGGTCCTAACCATTAGACTTTCAAGTTCTCTTGTTTCTTAGATTTTCTATCATATAGTAGCACTAAGTACCCTATTTGGAATGTTTTTAATCGTAAGTTTTGCTCATTCCATGCCTTCGGCCTTTGTCATTCCAACTATTGGTTATACATAGCAACTTGTCAAAATTCATCTAGTTTTTCTAATTTTTCTAATCTTATCATCAACGATTCATCTTCTTCTAACCACAAAGTTAGTGCAGTACATATGTTAAGGATTATGAAATTCATGGGTATTGTCACATCCAGGCTATATACTAATTGAAATGGTGTGAATTTGCTAATCCTTTTGTAAGAGGCATGATATGCCCATAGTACTACCGATATCTTAACATCTTAGTCTGTCTGATTTCCATCAAAAATTTTTGTTAATGCTTTCCCAATTATTTTGTTTAATGATTCATTGGCTCCATTTGCTTGCGAATGGTATGGAGAGATTTTATTATGAGTTATCATGAAATTATATAGCAATTCTTTTATCATATTGTTTATGAAGTGTTTACCTTGATCATTGATTATGCTTAATGGGCATTCATATCTAGTAATGATGTTTTTATATAAAAACTTGGCAGAAGTTTTTACAATAGTCTTTGGTTGCTTTCGCTTCTGCCCATTTTGTTAGATACTCCATGTCGGTTCTAATGAATCAAGCTCTTGAGTGTTTTTCTAGTGGGTCAAATGGACCAATAAAATCTATTACCCATTTCTCAAAAGAATTTTTGTCTAGTACCGGTCTTAGGGGCGTCGCATCTTGAGCGGTAGGTTTTCCTATCATTTGGAAAATGTCACACCCTTTTGTGTACTCTTGGGCATTTTGTGAACGTTGGCCACCATAGGATTGATAGTTTTATCCTTCTTGTGGTAGATTATCTAAAGTTACGTCCTCCTACAATCCACTATGTGCTTCTTGCAAAATGGATTTTCTTTCATATTTATAAACAACTCTTCTCAAGATGTCATCTTTCCCTTTGTGATGTATTTCTCCTTCTACTAATGTATATGGTGCTGCTCTTTGCACTAGTGATTTTTAATCTTACGAGGATATGTCTTTTGGGAACTCTCTGGTTGATAACAAAATAGTGATCTATCTTCTAATTCTTTAGGTATCGATGTAATGTGGAACAAGTGTGTACTGAGTAACTCTTCTTTGTATATATTTGGTTCTTTCAACCAATTTTGATCCATGATAGGTAATTCGGTCCTTGGTTATTCCTTCCAGGTTTTACCATTATTTTAAAATCAAATTCTTGGAATAGTAACAACCATCTAGATATTCGACAATGAGTTATCGGTTTGTTGAGTAAGTACTTAAAGGGTTCATGATCTATGAAGAAGGTGAAAGGGGTGGATAGTAAATAATGTCGATACTTTTGTAGGGAATATACTATAGAGTCTAAACTAGTGTCTTGTAAACTTAGTAGAAACCACACAATTCAGAGGAATGACTAGCTAAACAGTTCACTCAACATTGTAAATACTTCATTAGATTGTCAGCCAAGGCTTGTAAACTTGTGATGGTATTAGCACTATATGTTCCTTCAAAGACCTAAGGTTACCTAGGTTATTCTATTAAAGGTAATCTACTTGCTGGAAAATCACAGAATCATATAACAATGAAAGAAGTAAATTGTCGCTAATGGCTACGAGTGCCTACAACATAATCTATAACTGAACTACTGCTAACAGATAATTATTGAAACTAACTCAAAACTAATAACTAAACCTAATCTATCCTTCGGATTATTACAAGTCAATTGAATTCATTCATGCATATGAACAACCATTATTGATAATCATAATATGAGAATCTATTTTTAACTTCCATGCAATTTATGAAGCAATGATAAACACAAATAACTACTAAATAGAAATAAAACAACTACAAATGTACTGAAGAACAATTACCTTGAGTGGCCTACTCAATTATTTGTCTTCACTTAACTAAAACCAAATCTAAATCTTTAGATTGTATGCAACCACATCAACTTGAACTTCATTCATGACATACTCCAAAAGATCACATAAAATCTTGCTCAAAGATTGTATTCAAGAAAACCATTTCTGAATAATCAACATGTCTATAGATTACATCTAAAAACTAAGAAAAATAACTAATAACAAACCATCAGTATGAGATTAATCAACTAACTATATTAAGGACTCAACCACTGACTATATGCAAGCACGGGAGAGTTTACTCTGAACACAACTCTTAACTGAAATCATTAACTACAACTCCCTAGATATTAGAGTATGTGATTAAGATTGAATTATTCAAACAACAACTAAAAAGAAACAAGAGTTCTAATAGAACTAAAACTCTACAAAACAGATCTATGACGTGGAACACATAATCAGTTATCCAGAATTCTATCAATAAAAGAATTCTTGTTCAATGCCTTATTAACTGTCATAATGATGCACAACTAACTCCATTAGGTGTCTCCACATGGTAGTTATTACATTCATCTTGTTCTGGCACTTCTCCTATTTCACTGTCTAAGCCCTCCTTTTGCTATGGGCTACAACTTTCAGTTGCTTCAGGCTACAATATCTTCTTGGGATGCAAGAGGTTAATCCAAAAAATACAATACACAAACCTAACTACCATGATTAAACATACAATTCCAATCACATTTCATACATATCCAAATATAAATCATGCAATGCGACTATATCATAACTATATTTACATTACTCTAATTCAAGTCCAAGATTGTATAATAAGCATAAAAAGATAGCATAGCATATGAATATGTCTAAAAGGATTGTCTGATAATGTTAGTTAAACATGCATAAGAACATCAAGAAATAGACTAATAAATAGACTTATCATATACCATTTTCAATTCTTCTCTTTCTATGGTGGTGTAATTCTTCTATATTGTTGATAATTTCCTACTAGCGAATGCTATAGGATTATCTTTATTCCCCTTTGGTTGAGTGAGCACTGCTCCTATTGCTATTTTGAAGGCATCAACATGAACATGGAAGGGATTTTTCCAATCTAAAAAGATGAGGATTGGTGCCTCTACAATTTTTTGCTTCAAAGTATCAAAGGCCTTTTGGGATTCCTTGTTTCATTTGATGATTCACCTTGTTTTCTTTTTCAATAGGTCTTCTAGTGGAGTTGCAACTCTGACATAACCTTTGATGAATTTCTTGTGATACCTTGTGTATCCTAAAAATGTCTTGACTTCCAGATCATTCTTTGGTGGTGGAAAATTCAGGATCAGGGCTACTTTCATTAGGTCTATCATTAATCCTTCTTTGCATATGATGTGGCCTATGAGTGTCCCATATGATACCACAAATGTGCATTTCTTTAGGTTCAGTGAAATCTTCATACTTTTACATTAGTTTAGCATCATCTTGAGAACCTGAACATGGTCTTTCATTAATCCATAGACTGTCCAATCATCTAAGTAGACTTCAATAAAATCACAAATGAAATATTTGGAAGTATCAATCATTATCCGGTTGAATACTATTGGGGAATTCTTTAATCTAAATGACATGACTGTGTACATATATGATCCCCATTTGGTAGCAAAATTTATTTTGGGTTGATCCTCTTCTTTGATCTTCACTTGGTGGTATCCGTAAATCCAATTGGTGAATGAATAAATCTCCATTTCGACTACTAATTCTAATATTTCCTCTATGAATGGTGTGGGGAACGGGTCGTGTATGTATGCTTTGTTTAGTTCCCAGAAGTTGACACACATCCTTATTTATCCAATATTTTTGTTTTGTACTAACATTGGGCTTATCCATTTCGCATCTTCTACCAATTTGATTATCCCAATAGCCAACATCTTGTCTATTTTAGTTTTCAATTTCTTCTTCATGTTTGGATTTAGTCTATATGCTCTTTTGTACAGGTTTGGCACCTTCTTTGAGTTGGATCTTCATAACTCCCACTTCCTCTTTGATCCCTTTCATTTTGATAAAATTCCAAGGAATATATCTTGGAATTGGTTAGTGTTTCAATCATTTGTGCAACCACTTTTTTATCCCAATAATCTCTTATGTATTCTAGTTTAGGATCGCCTTCTATCACAATGTTTCTTTATTTTATTTTAATTGGTTCATTGTATTATTTTTGTTTTGGGGTGGTAGTTTCTTCTGTTTCCCTTTCCCCTAACCAAATTCTCTATTCGGTGTTTGTTCTTCCTCATTGTCCTACATTATTTTTCTAATCTGGACACCTCCCATTCCATCCAATAATTATATTCATATATTTCTCCTTCCTTTGATGGTGTGGAATGGGCTTGTGGTATCGATGTTTCCTCTTCTTCCATTGGGCTAAAGATAATTCCCTTTATTTTCTCAAGTGTAGTCTATATCTGAGGGTTTTTACTGAAAAATGAAAAGGTTTGAATGAAGTCTATGGTTAGTTCTATCCATGTTTTGGTTTATGCCCTTCTCTCCTGATCAATATACCAAGTTCTTGCCACCAGGAACAATTTCCAATAGAGCAATTGAATACACAATTGATCATCGTACTCATAGTTTCCTTCGTGGTGATATCTACATGTGTCTAGGTGCTTTTTTGATGGAATGTCGCCTTTATAGGGAGGTATGTCATCATAATTTCCTACCTCCAACAAAAATATTTCCTTTACGAAGGTCTTAAATATGTCCCATTTCTTTATGGTTTGCTTGTGTGTGTTATACTAGCATGCGACACTACAAGTAAGAGTATGTGGTAGTCTAGTCAGTCTATCTGCTTCATTGGGGATGATTCTCTTAATTTGGGTTATATAGGGTATTAGTTCACCTACTCTAGAATATTTGGGCATCTTACCCTGAGAGCTTTCTTGAGAAATATGGAAAATCATGCAAGATTTCCCTTTATCACTCTTTTCTTCCTTCTTGGCAGTACCACACATGTCATGCGCTACATTGCCTTGTTTTGGTTGGGTTTTCCTTATCATGGATATTCTTTGAGATCCAAAAAGTCTTCAGGAATACACTTGGTTATCTTGTACCCATGCTTCTAACACCACTTTGCTATTAATACTACATTTAGTGTCTTCTACTTCCAGTTCTCCCTTTGAATTAGGTTCTTCTTGAGTTTCATCGATTGGTGTGGTTATGGTGTTTATCATCCAATCATTATCCTCACACTCTTCTGTATTTTCCTCTTCTACATAGGGTCCTTCATGCTTACTCTCTAGGGGTATGTAGACCACTCTTTTATCGTCTATGAAGGATATTTCCTCCTTTTAGGCATCCATGATTCCTCGAGTATCTACAAACCATCTTAGCCCTAATAATGCATCAAATGAGTCAAATGTCTCCTTCATAATGATCACCTTGAAGTTTATGGATTGTTTCACTCCCTTTACATTAACTTCCACACTTCTCTAGGAACCCATTGTTTTCATTTTGATACTGTCTGACAAACTAATATTACAGGGAGTTGGTTCTAATGATGGTCTACCTAGGTGTTCCCATATTCTTTTTAGGATTAGGTTCACATCTTATCCTAGGTTGGCCATTACTTTTGGGAGATTTTTTTGGTGAATCCAGAGTTTGATCATGATAGGCCTCATTTTCCAATGTTTTCCCATAGTTCTGACTTCTGATATGTTTCTCTTGCTCCAATATTTACTGAATTATTTTAGTTTGGTGAGCAAGTTCTATTGTCTTGCTATTTTTGCAAACTTCTTGAGAGTCTTCACCTCTTGTTTTTTAAAGTAGTTGTTCTCCTCCAATTCCCTCTCTTGTTCTTGTTCTAAGATTCTTTGAGTTTGTTTTACTACCTAATCATGTTGTTCTTTTATAGGGTGGAATTCCCCTTCTTCATTGGAGATTTCTTCCTCTTAAGTTATTGTATTAGCTCTTTCTATAACTATGCCTTTCCTAGTTACCACTATGGCCTTGCCCTTTTCTTAGGTCTAACCTCCATGGAGTATTCTTCTTCGGTGCTATCCTCTTCCATTACATATTCTTCATCTTTTCCTATCTTCCAACATCGTTTGGTTTCTTCTTCTAGGTATTTGAGTGTTTTGTGGAGAAAAGTGACCCTTCTTGTGGTACTTGAGTCTTGTTGCTTATCCTTTTGAGGTTGTTCATTTTTGTAATGCTAGCACAGTTTCTCATAGTTAAAAACATCGCGATCTTCACCATAGAATCCACATCATTTCCTCTTTTCTCCCCAACATTCCATAGCGAATTATCCTAGCTTACCATAGTTAAAGCAGGTAGCATCCACTCTCCTTCCTCTTCCTCATTCGTGACCTCTTCCTCCCTAGTACGAGCCACTATCATTGTATGCTCCTGGTCCTTGGATGACATTATCATTTCTTGGGTTCTACCTGTGAACCTTGGAATTTATCCCATCCTAGTGCATAAAATAACTCAAAATATGAATGATAAAATAACCAAGGACACCTCAAGATTAGCCAAAAGAGAGTGATAAAACAATAAGGAAAGTAGATAGCATAAGACAAATAGTTTTACCTTCCTTTGTTGTTGATACTCCTTTGATTGGCCCTTGCTTAAGACGGGATGTGTGCTCCTTGATGGCTCTTGATGTTGCTAAAATGGAGGATTTTACTATGTGTTTGGATGCAAATGCAAGTGGATGTAATTGAAAATTGGATGAGAAAGCAAATGGGCAGCATGTAGTTGCTCAAATCAAAAGTCCCCCCTAATGCCCTTGAGGAGGGGGTATTTATAGAGGATCTTGAATTCTCTAGAGAATTCAATGGTTGAGATTGATCCAACAAGGTCAAGATGAAGGGCTAAGGTGAGTTGAGGACTCACAAGCCCTCACATTTTGACATGTGGATTATGAAGTGGATAAAGGTAGGATGATGTGGAGGTGAGGTGGAAGAGAGGTACATGAGGTGGAGGAAGGACAAGTACCTTGCAAGTACATTGGGAGATGGGAAGAATCTTGGGTGAATAAAAGTGAATTAAAAATTCACAATGATTGGAAGAATCTGGTGGATAAGACAATGTTCCCACAAGGTGGGAGTTTGTCACATGTGACTTGATGTGACAAGTCAAATATTCTAGAAGGTGCATGGGAAAAGGGGATTCTAGAAGGAATAAAATGTGAATTAAAAATTCACATGGGGAAGAGAGGAGCCTAGGGTGAATAAAAAGGAATTAAAAATTCCTTGGGGGATGGGGAGAGTTGACCAAGGTACTAATTAGGTTTGACTAATTAGTAATTAGAGGATAATTAGGGGTTAATATGGATTAGAAGCCAACTTGCAAAAGTTGGAGGATGTGACACATCCTAATCAAGGATTAGGCATGTGCACATCCTTAATGAAGAGATTAGGAAATGGATTAGGATTAGATGAAAATGACATGTGAGGAATTAAATAAATGTAATATTTATTTAATTCATTTGATGAAAAGGGGATTAAGGAGGGTAAGGTAATTAATTATTAATTAAATACCTTAGGGATTTGGCAGAATTAAGGATATTAATTAAATAATAGTAATATTACTTAATTAACTTGGATAAGAGGATGTTTAGACGAGAAGGGATAAATTTGGATAAATTAAGTGTCCAAATTTGGATGACTACACTACCATGGCAGGATCTTATATCTGTGATCATGTGCATACAATGGTCCTTCCACCAGTCCTTTTACATATGCCATCTCCCAGTCATAATCGGGTTCCTCTTTTATCCAAAACTTATGTGATGGACATTTTATGATTTTGTGGTTGTCCTATTCTCCGTAGACACCATAATATATTGAATTTGGTTTCCTAACATTGTGGAGGTCTACCCTTAGAGCATTTTCCTTCTTTTCCCTTATCTCCATCAGATATTCATTCCAGATGTGGCCCTCTCTATCGCAATAGGAACACCATATGTTAGGCATTTGCAGATCGATTTCTCGTTTCATTAGTTCATGTATTAATCATAATTGATCTATTTCAAATGATAATCTTTCCATCTTCCTATTTTCTTTTTCCTTCTCCATCCTTCTCTAGGACTAACCTTTTATCTGACATGCTAATGCGACCAATTTTGAGTATGAGCCAAAGTTTCTATTGTCCAATGCCATTTTGAGTTTCAAAGTTATGGTGGAGAGGGAGGTCATTCTCTTTTTTTTGGTCATTTAGTGGTTCATCCAACCGCCTAACTACTTCCTTGAACTTTTTATCAAATTCTAAGATGGATTCATCATCTTGTTGAAATAGTTCTCTTAGCTTGCTCACTCCTTCCGCTGGGAGTTCCAAACTATCAAATTTTTCTAGGAAGGCTTTTTTTACTTTGTCCCAATATTTATTATTTTGGGGGTATGTTTTCTAATACTATTTTAGTGGTTCTTCTCTTAAGGAGCTGATGAAGTCAAATAGCTTCATACTTTCTCTTTGTTCATTTGAGCTTTTCCATATAGTTTCTAATAGAAAGATATGTTTTGTGGCATTATTAGAGTCCTTTTCAAATGCTAGAATTTTTCTCATTGTGGCCATTTCTTCTTCCGATGAACCTTCTTTTGTACTTGCAATACTGCTTCTTTGATTGTTGAAAATGGAACTAGATTTGGTGTCACTCTCTATCCTTTCGTAGTTACTTTGTTCCTCTATGGTTCTTCACTAAATAGATTGGTTGTTTCCTTCTATGATGTCCCAATTTACTGTATATGTTGTCCATAATTCATGCTTCTTACCTTCTTTTCTTTCTCCTTATGTTTATATGTGTGTTATATCTGGCTCAAGGGGTAACTCCTGGTCTCCAGGGGGGTGACATCTGTTCTTCGTACCTTTTCATTTGTAATTTTGTCTTTCTATTAGTGATTGAAATTATATTATGTTTAGTTAACAAATCCTGAGGATTAGGTTCCACCATTTTTTCCTTTTGTCCTTTTGCAATATCTTTGGATTTCGGTTCTTTTCCTTTTCCCTTCCTATCATCAATTGCACCCACATTAGTGCGCTCATCAACACCCTTTTTGATGCACTTCACTCATTTCTTTAGGATTTCCTCTACCATTTTGCCTACTTGTTCTTTCTCCCTTCTTTCTCCCTTTCTTCTCTTTCCTGGGTTTGTTTTAGTTTTCTTTCTTCCACATTTATTTCCATCCCTACTTTGATAATTTCAGATACCTCTCTCTTATTTTTATTTTTCCTTATTCCCATATGTATCCTTGGTCTAGACTTCTATCTTTTACTCCTATATCGAGGTTTTGAAATAATATTTTGAATAGTCACATCTTTTCAAGGATCTTTGGGATCCTTCCCCCTTTCCATTTGTCATCCCCTAATGGCCTACCCCCCTCTCACAGAGGCAACCCTTAGGGTTTGATGATTTTTTATTTTTATTTTTTTCCAACTTTCCTACTTCTTTTGTGCTTATAATTTCTTTAATGTTCTCTTTGAGGTCCCAACAGTAGAACCAAAATTGGCAAGAGAAATGGGGGGAAAGTACAATTTAGAGATCCATACCTCGATACTCCATGAGTAGTATGTTTATACCCCATAGGATATAGTAAGAGAAATATGCACATGCGGTAGGAATAAATAAGGCATACATGACATCCAATATCATATTAACAAAAGAAAATTCTCATATATCCATAGCACACATATTTTACTTATAACTCCTTTATATATTATATTATAGTAGATACAAAAGGGCAGGTCTAGTCTCTGGTCTAAGTTTGTTATCTTATCATTACATGTATATCTCTTTATCTATTACAAATTGTATGTATACATGTGCTCCCTTGAAGGGACATGACTCCTACTAGTGACTAATTTCTTGACCTGGTACTGTGGTCTTCTTTCGATACTCTATGGTATGTTCTATTTCTACCTTTGACCTGCCAAAAATCATGCTCTTTGCATCCATCTTGTTAGGAATCAATATCATAATGTCAAATTTTTCATTAAGTCCCTTTTTATTTCTTCATTTAGGCTTCTTTTTACACTTCTTTATTATCTATCTAAGAAATATTTGTATGGGTTTTCATTCCTATGTTTCTCCTAATTATCGATCTTTGTATGCACTATTCATGTCAAAATCCATTTAAGTCAATGGAATTTGTAGTTTTGGGATATTTTCTATGTTTTTTTGTGTTGCAAATTTTTAAAGTTTCCTTTACTATCATATCATTCACCCACTTCCCAATATCTTGACCAAGTGCCTTAGAAACTTTTTATCATTGGGGTATCAAAGTTGTGTTCCTTAATTCCATCCCCTTGACATCCTCAATCCTTGAACCTTGATGAAATTACTTTTTTAAAGTCCTTTATTTTCCATTGAGTCATTCATCTACCTTTCCAAAAGTACCCCTTCCAACCTTGCCAAATTTTCTCAATATTTGTTATCAAATTTTTTCCTGTCTTTCAAATTGAGGAGTCAAACCATCCTTAATTGGTATATCTCATTTTGTTCCTCCTTGATTCTTGACTCTAGACTCAAAGTACATTTTTGGATTCAAGGTTACAAGTTTCCTTTTACTTGAGTACCCTTTACATGCCATCCCTAGTATCTTGATTCCCTATCTTATAAAAAATTCTTAAGTGTACTTTTTGAATTTTTTAGACCTATTATTTCTTTCATGCCTTCCTTGATTCCTAAAAACTCCATCAATCCCTTTTTTTTACATTCAAAAATTTTCAATCCCTTTATTTTACCCTTCATAGCTATACTTTCATCCTTCCCTTTACCTTGGTACAAGTCACAAGGTACTCTTGACTCCTAATGCTTGACATTTCAAAAATTATAACTTTTTTTAGATTGCTCATTTAGACTTCCTACATTCTATGTACCATAATGGCATGATTTCCTTGCCACCTTCGACTCTTGATGCCCTAACCAAAGCTATACAATATGAGTTTTCCTCGATCCTCGACAATTCAAAACTCTCACCATTTTCACTGTAGCTTTCACATACCTCCATGTACACCTAGAAGACCACTTTTTAACTAGGCTGATGTTATAACACTTTAGATTAGGGTTTCTCCTACCTAGAAACCATTGTTCATGAAAATGGCACATATTTACATGTTTATTGTAGTGACAAAGGATAAATGAGCTAGAAAAACCAAAATTAACCGGCTGTTGGATCTCTAAAACCATCGAATCAAATAAAATAACATGCAAAGATCATTATTTAATAAAAAAGGTACAGATTTTAAGAAAATCAAAGGTATTAATTAGCTCATATTATATTTAATACAATAAAAGTGTTTTTAAAGCCCCTTTTCTCCATCCTCTAGTGATATCTATAATGGATTTCTCAAGATTCACCTCTTTATTTCACTCTAGATCTAGGGGCATCATTAATGTACTAGTGATTTGTAAGTTTGAGTAGAGCTCCTCCATGATACCTATGCATATTTTAACACATTTCTTTGTATTTTTTAAGTAATTTCAAATAAAAATATCAATGTGTTGATTCTAATGGGTAGAGGATTATGTATTTTCACACACCATCTAAGTTTTTATCATCTCAAGTATTCCTTGAGTGAGATGGGTACCAAAAATTGAATATACATATATCAATTAGTTGTTCATGTAAAGGGTTGATTGTTGAACTAATTTTTTGGTCTAGTAAAGTTTGTAGAGTATTTTAGGGCATCGATTTTTGAACATCTAAACTTTAAAAAGGGGATATGATTTGTAAAAGTGTAGGAAAGTTTTTAAAATGTATATTCTTGTAGTTGTATGTCTCCATGGTTATTTGCCAAGATTTAGGGAAATATTGTAATTATAATTATATATTTTCTCTTGCCACATTTGTTGGCATGAATGTGATGAGAATTTAGTGCATGTGTGAAAACACCTAATGGATTACATATTCCTCATAATAACCATTCCTTTATTCTATGTGGATATTTATAGTTATGGCTATGGATTATTAAGTA